>CM076583.1:990878034-991135269 GCA_034641835.2 Pinus albicaulis
AGATGTAAAACCACCAAGCATAAGCCTTGGAAATTTTGAAGCAATATAAACATACCTGTTTCTGTAACAAACAAACTTAATGTAAGTACGATAAGTAAATCAGAAACTTAACAGTAGGATTTCTGTTTGAGCATATTCAGAAATTTTCACATGGTATCAGAGTGATTACAGATCTAGCTTGGATCTCCAGCAAGAAGACTGAAGAATTTGTGTTGCAGAAAGTAGCAGAGAAAGCAGCAGTAGCAATAGAAAATCAGACCAGAGAAGGCAACGCAATAGCAAAAGGGAGCAGAGCCAAGTAGAGGCCATAGTGACGCAGTCTCAACGCAGGCCCACGCACTTACTACGTAGAGGCAACACAAAAATTGCATTGAGATTGTCTGCTCACATAGAGGCTAGCCATGGTGATGCAATATTGAAGTTGATTGCTGATTCAGAGTGTCATAATTCGAGTTGCAGACCTCCAGTAGTTTCTGGTGGGGTTAAAATTATGTCGATGCATAATTTAGCCTAAGCCAAGTTAACGAAGAGCGGGAGGAAAACAACTTCTCAGAAAATTTCCAGCCAAAGAAGTCTGAAGATCGATCAGAGGATCGAAGAGAGATAATTCGTTTTGTTTGGCAGACTTCCAAGTGAGGGATTCAGTTGTCAAAGGGAGCAGAGGGTGCCTTTCTCACAAAATACCCTAGATCTGAGTCTCTATTATAGAGAGGAGGATTCGTTTCTAAGCAGATGGCACTTGACGCACTACGTGATCAGGATAGGTTGGATGAATTATCCAACTTTTCAATCTGGAAGGCCAAAATCCTGGTAGTCATGGAGGCATATGGCTTGAGGGAGCATGCAGAGAAAGTCCTGGCCACGCCGAATGATACTTTTCTCCTAAAGAAGCATGAAGTAGACGCGGCACACGCAAAGCGCTTTATCATGGACGGGATCAAAGATCATGTGGTCCCACACATATTCGATAAGGAAACAACTCATAAGATGTTGGTGCTCTAACCACACTATATGAAGGAAGATCCATCCAGAGGAAGATGCTTCTGGAGAACCAGTTGAGGTTATTTATGATGGCCAAGGGAGAGGAGATTCATCCTTTTCTTTCCAGACTACAATCGATCTGGGATCAGCTGACTAGTATGGGAGTAAAGGTAGATGATGATTTAATGGTGAGGACTACTCTCAATGCAGTCACAGAGGAATGGGAAACTTTTGTCCAAAGTCTCTTGGGCAGAGCAGACCTTCTCAACTAGTACAACAAGTGGGCTATCCTCTGACAAGAGGAAATCTGTTGGATGGCGAAGAAACAATACAACATTGGTTCGAGTAAAGTGAAGAAGAGGAATATGTTTCCTTGGCATCAAAGAGGTAGCAAGGGAGAAAGAATCGTGATTTGTTGAAGATCGAGTGTTTCCAGTGCGGTGAACTAGGACATTTCGCCAACAATTGTCTTAAAAAAAAAGGATAAGGAAGCTTCTAGTTCCAAGGTTGTTGTGGCAAACGATGGCTCTGAAGATGACGTAGCCAAGAGCGCTCATGAACCATGAAAGTGGGGCGACATGGATCTGTAGAGAAGCTACAGATTGTTGGCGGGATCCTTGAGTAGCCCAACTCTTGAATCACATCCGTGCTATGGGAGCCTTAAGATAGTAGCGGGACAAGTGGAGCAGTGGGTGCAGAGAATTACAGATGGAGCAGAGGAAGAGCTAGATGCTGAGAGGGAGAAGTGCAATGTAGATGCAACAACAACAACGCAAAAGGGTTGACGTGATTTCAGCAACGCAGAGCAGGCTTACTTACGTAGTGCAGAGGCTTCAGGAGCGCAACAACAATGTAGAGGTAGCGCAAAGGAAGTCTCCTTACACAATGCAAAGCTGCAACAACCTCCATATGATAGCACCGAGCAGGAGCCTATGGAGCTTCAGTGATGAGGATGCAACCCAACTGACTTTTTTGTCAATGATTGGGCAAAAGTACTTCAGTTGCTTACCCTCAACAACTGAGTCGCAATGCAACAGTTGGCAGCATGATGTAGTAGATTGAAAGAGAGTTGTAGTACAAATGTGGCAGTGGTGGTGGCAACATCATGGGCAACAGTATAAAAGAGAGACAACAGTACATAAGAGCAGCATGCCAAGCATCAATGTAGGGACCCACACCAGAGATCAGTGCAGAACTTCGGGGTGAAGTATTGTTGCTATAACACTTTCCTCGTTAAGAGGGAGTGTTGAGATTTCTGATTTATTGGGGTAGCTTCGAATGTTCTCTAGCTCCCAAACTTTGTGGAGAGACTAGAGTACATGAGATTTGCAAGACTCAGAAAGCGATTTAAGAAATTCCATCTTGTTTAAGAGATATTTAATTAATTAATCTTTTTAATTAAAGACCCTAAGTCTGACTTAGGAAAATTAAAATATTAAAGTTAATTAAATTAAACATGTGATGAAAATGAATTAAGTCACACGGATCAAGCTTTATTTTAATATTAGCCGTCGATAAAAGATTAGATCACGGCCATTGGTTTCCCAACGAGAAAAGTATAAAGGAAAGGCTTGGGGTCAGTTGGAGAACACATAGAGTGGCAGAGCACTGAGACTAATTTGGAATTCTAGGGCGTGGTTTGCTAAAAATTTTAGAAGTGTTTTAGCTGCAACGAGGGGTAGTATTGGCGAGAGGGATGGTTTGATCCTAGGTCAAGAGTGAAACAAGAGGTAGAGAAGCAGCAAACTAAGCAGCACAGAGAGGGCAGCAGCTACGCAGCGCAGGCACAACGCAAAAAAGGCACCGCGGAGGCTTCAGGGGCTACGCAGGGTTTATGCGGGCCCAGAAAGTGCAGTGCAGAGGCAGCAGGAGGCTAGCAGGGCTGATGCAGGCCCAGCCAAGGCATTGTAACCAAGTCTGGGGTGACACAACTCCTTCTTGAGTAGCGCAGGGGCTGACGCAGATGGCTTCAGAGCAGCGCAAGGGCTGACGCAGAGGGCTTTAGAGCAGTGCTGTGGTTTCTAAAGACTGAAAAGGGTTGAGTTCTGTAAATCCCATTTGAGGGTGTGAATCAGTCAGTTTTTCTGTTTCCAGAAGAGAGGTATAGCTACAATTTTATTTCCTTGTCGGGTTAACTAGTTGGTGCCCATATTTGATGTACTTGGAATCTAATTAATAATAAAACCCTTCAACAACCAGAAAACCGATTTTCCCGCATTGGGTTTTTCCGGGGACAGTTGTCTAGAAAATCCTTATGTGTCACTTTGTCATTGTGCATGTTATTCAATTTAGATCTATATGTGTAGGCTGTTAATGTGTTGACTTCAATGTTAATGCTAATATATATATATATATATATATATATATATATATATATATATATATATATTTTATTTTATTTTTTTTAGATTAATAACTTAATGTAAGTAGAAGAAGTAAATCATAAACTTAAAAATGAATTTATGTTTTAGCATATTCAGAAATTTTTACAAACATAATAAAATACCATGATTAGATAGAAACATATTAAATGTTAAGCAAGCTTATAGATATGACAATTTAAAATGAAACAGATCAACTAAAAATTCTCGTTACCGATAGTGTTGTAGTGGAATTGAAGTCATTCCAATGAAACTGGTTTTCAGAAAACTGTGAAGAAAACAAACAAACAACTGAACTGTGGAAATGGTGACGTCTCGGGGAGAGAGAGAAATCTAACGTATAATTAAAACATGGAGGAAACGCTACAGAAAACTAAATTGATATTATGGATATCCGAAGAAACTAAAATAATAAAACGAATTAGACAGGAAATGTAATGTAGGGTTTAAACCCTAATTACCTCTACTGGAATCACCATAGACTTGAAAAACAATACAACTCCATTCAATAGGTTAGATACAAGATTTCTTGGTACTTTAATCAAGTTCTCTTAAAAATAACCGTATATGATTTGTATAAGAACACTATGTAAATAACTGTGGAATAATAGTCAAAGAGTATCGAAAAAGATGGACGAGAACACATGAATGAATGAAAGAATTGGTAAACGAGGAGATAGTCATTAAACGTTCGAAAACCCTAACTCAATTTTCCACCATAGATTTTATGAGATTTCATTTGAAATGTTGATTTGGTAAGTTATTAGTACCATATGTGGTAAAATATTCTAACGCCACATGTACGTGTGGAAAGACATAGAAAGTTACTTATTAAAGTTTATAAACCATATTGTAAACAATTCAATAGTTACAACAATATAATACCACATTCAAGTGAGGAAATAGTAGAACATGCCTTTATATTATTAATCACCATCCATTTGATTCCAGTAAGAACATACACACAGTAATATTTGTGTTCTTGGTAAGAAGGGTACGTATATTAAGGGTTATAACAAATAGTGTCGATGACATTAAACACTAGTGTCAAATGTGGTAAGAAGGATGATCAAATATATATAAATATATTTCGATAATCATATTTGAGTGCAAGGAAAATAGATATATAACCACTTTATCAATAAGCTAATGTATGAGAGTTATAAACTTAAAAGTGGTTGAATCGTCCTTTTTGGAAATGGTAAATTATATATATAAACATCCATATAAGATTTATAAAGGATAGGTAAATAATTAAAGGAGGATATACATGTCCATATATCTTGTGTAGAATGAAAGATCTTTTTGAAAAGTAATAAAAGGAGGATATACATGTCCATATATCTTGTGTAGAATGAAAGATCTTTTTGAAAAGGGTGTAGGTAGAACAAATTGAGGGATGAAAATTTTTACACATTGTTATCATAAAAAAAAATGTGTCGTGTATGAGGTACATTACAAATGGAATCATATAATAGCTTAATCACTACACTATATTCCACAATGTTGTGAGTTATATGACCAAGACATACACCATTTAAACTTGCCAACTCATGAGTGGGAAAATAGATTTCCCAAGCAACAGATGTGAGGTTTTAAGTAATACGACTAACACAGTCAACAAATCCAACATAAGATAATGGGGACGTCGACATCTACAAACCAAGCACAAATAAAGATAACTAGTGGAGGACAAAAATCGTTTGCAAAAAGAAAAAAATTTCAACACACCAAAACTATGGTACAACAATATACAAAGTACTTATGTAGAAAATATCTAGGCATAGTACTTTTTGAGGTAAAGCCCATTTTTGGACTCTCCTAAGGGAATTCCATTGTAATCAACTAAATGATAGGCTCCTTTCTAATACTCGTTTAATAATGTAAGGGCCATGCCACATATGATCAAATGTACCAACTCCTAGTTTGTCATGTTATTGGTCATAAAGAAAGACTAAGTCATCTTCAACAAAAACACAAGGTTTTACACATTCATCATAATGGGATTTAGTGCTTTTTTTGTGAGTCTGGTTAGCCAATGCAACATCATGACGAGTTTCATATAAGTGTTCTAAATACAACAAATGTTCTTCCTGAGTGGAAGCAGCAGGGATCAATTTGACATCTAGTTTTAGAGATAGTATCTTGCATTCAATGGGTAAGATAACTTAGCCATGTACTAGCTGAAAATGCATGAATCTAGTAGTTGTTTTGTTGAGGTTCGATGTGCCGATAATGTTGAAAAAATCATCAAGTGCCAATTCATTTTGTGAATCCTTAACATCCGTTGAAGCATCGTTGTAAGAAATTTATTTACTGCTTCTACTTGGCCATTGCCTGTGGATAATAAGGAGTTGAATTTTCATGGCGTAAACCCAACTTGGATGATAAATTTGACATCATGCAATTTCTAAAGTGTGATCCATGGTCAATGAAGATGGCTTAGGGCACACCAAATATAACAATGATGTGATTAAATACGAACAATGTTAAAGTTAACCCATTATTGGCGAATGTAGGCATCACCTTGACCCATTTAGTGAAGTAGTCCACGACATTGATAATATACCCATGCCCCCTAGTAGAGTGTGTGTTACATGTCATGAATTTGATTCCCCATTTATTAAAGTGGCCACTGGTAACTATGGGGGGAAGCAGAGCAGGGGATACACACATCTTACGATTGTAATGTTGACACAAGTGAAATTTTTGGACTTCCAAAATTCAATCTTGAAGAGAGAGGGAAAAAAAGATCTGGCACGCAATTTTTTTTGGCAATGGCATACCCAGACATATTACTATCACATGCTCCAACTTGGAAATCATTAAGACCTCTTTTTGCTTCCTCATGATTTAAACATCGTCAGAATACAATATCTACACCACAAAGATCAAGAATATCACTGATAATAATGTATTATTGAGATTAGTATCGAATTCGACGACGTTCAACACTGATGAATCAGGCCTAAGGTTCTGATTTTGGTGATAAACAATAATATCTCCATACCAAGGGTCATATGAACTGATAAGGAAAATAGATTTTCCAGGAAACATATCTTCTGCCACATTTTATGTTTCAGTATCCGGAACGTCACAAATTAATTCAACAAAAAACTAAAGATTTATTAGACTTGGCTCTTTCGAATTCCAAGTCAAACTCTTGTAGGATGAAAATCCACTTTGAGTATTCCCCCTGTAGTACCTGCCTAGTAAGAATATCTTGCATAAGGTTGGAATAAAAAATAACAGTAGTTTTGCGAAATAAGATATAGTGACGAAATTGTTGAACAACTTGCATAACTACCAAGGCCAATTTCTCCACATGTGTATCATTTATTTCGGTAATGGTAAGCTTCCTACTAAGATAATAAATAACATGTTCATCATACAAATCCTTATTTTGGACAAGCACCATGGAAATGATACCATTTAATGTTGTTAGGTACAAAAATTAGTCTCGATGATAAAAGAGGGAATGTAACAATGGGGTGTGTCAACACATTCTTGAAAGAAGCAAATTATTTTCAAGTGATGTCATCCCAAATGAAGGGAATCCATCTTTTCAATAGTCGAGAAAAACCTTTCATGAGTTCAACATAATTGGGCATGAAATGGCATAAAAAGTTTTCCTTCCCTTGCAAACTTTGGAGTAGACGTAATGTGGAAGGAGGAGGTAAATTGACAATAGCCTCAAACTTCAAGGGATCAACTTTCATCCCTTGCTTAATCATGATGAATACTAGGATATATTTGGATTCCACATCAGAAACACATTTATATGGATTCGAAAGAATATTATAGTGTTGACAATGTGATATATATTAGAAAACTTGAAGGTTTTTTATGTAATTACAAGTCAAAATTTATGTTTTTAATGCAATTAAACAAGTTGAAATAGCTCATTAATCAAATGATTAAACTGAGTTTTGAAACAAATAACAGAGACAATAATACCATAACAGAAAACAAATGATGAAGGAGTTCACCCCTCCTAGTCTACATCTCCTGGTCCAGATTCCAATGTTGGGCCTCTTTCATTATGCTAAAAAATATGTGTTTACATGTATTTACAGTATTCATAATGCAAAAATATTGTCTACAAGCGCTCCAGAACAGTAAAAAACCCCTAGTTGGGCTATTTATACACTCAAATTTGTCAAGAATTGACTGAGTTATGATCTAGAACATTTTATTTGCTAATTGTGCTACAATTCACACCCACTTGCAATTCATCCTACAAATTTCGAACTTTTCGGCCACGTGGAGCGACAAATTTTTCGTGCGCCAACGAGATTCACACCGGTCTGGGTGCAAATTGTCAAACCCTTTAAATGCCCGGTGACCCCCACAAACCCATAAAAAAGGGCCAAGTGGTGCCATAATAGCTGTTGGATGCAGGTCGTTTAAACTGATCCCACCATTCGATTAACTTCGCCTGAACCACAGTTGGTGGCAGAACTATGGTTTGGTTTGAATTTTCATGCCCAAATTTGAACCCTAACCCCGACTTCGTTTCACTGTGGTCATGAACTGAGGTTGGGTGATAACACGACGCTAATAATCAAACTCGCTCCATTACCAAGGTTTCACTGTGATGTGGGTTTTGGTTCCCGCCGGGGTAACATTTAACTATCAACAAATTCTGCGCCAACATAACCTTACTCAGATTGTGGTAGCATGTGGTTTTGTTTAACGACCACCAAGTTTGAACTCCTTTCGAACTTGTGGTTTGGTGTTGGGGTTAGCCCACGCCACTCACTACCCGGACCTGCGTTCATAGTTTGGGGTGGACCGAGGGCCAGGGACTAGCCCCGACCTCCAATGTGAAACCGACTAAACCTTAAATAGTGGTGCCACACTATAGTTAACAAGAAACAATGTAGGCAGACTGGTGGAGCACTGTGCTGCTAGTCAATAGGTTGTGTGTTCGAATCCCCCAGAGGCAGCTCATCGATATACCAAAATTTTACACCAATTTTAGGAGGCCACGTGGCCCTCCACCATTGGTCAATCCTTTAACCAATAAAAAACACAATAACTCAACCAACCTAATGAAGCCACTTCTCAAACAACTATTGTCCAAGTACAATCAACCTTTCCAATCACATGCCTAGTCAACATATTGATTGATGACTAGGTGTATCTCCAAGCCAATTATATTTTTTTTTAGTTTTTTGAGAAAATGGACAGAACGTGATATTAGGAGCATATGATATCGGTTTGAATGAAACAAGCTGCATTGGATTTAGGGTGACAAGATCTTCATTTTGGCACCAGTTTCGAGCACTTTTGAACATTTTACTTATACATTGGATCATTCCTCTCCAC
Organism: Pinus albicaulis; assembly: GCA_034641835.2. Taxonomy (NCBI): domain Eukaryota; kingdom Viridiplantae; phylum Streptophyta; class Pinopsida; order Pinales; family Pinaceae; genus Pinus; species Pinus albicaulis. Next base: position 990,886,728 of record CM076583.1, read on the forward strand.
TGGAAGCTTTTGGACCACCAACAGATCATTTTCAGTCAACAAACAGATGAGGGTACAATTCCCTCACCATTCTAATCTCAATCCATTTGGATTTGAATGGATTTGTTCCTTTGAGCCCCACAAGAAGGTACTCCATGTTCCCTTGTTTTGAAGTCCTTGTTTTCTTGTCAAGGATGGTATCTTGCTACAATTATTCAAGATACTGAGGAGAGAAATCTTCAGTTGAAAGAATTTGAACATTTTCTCCTTAATATTCAATCAAAGGAGGTTCATACAATCTCAAATTCTCAACATTAACAATTGCATAAATTTGCATATATCAAGGAAAATCCAATCTGAAGGAATTATTACCAATCTTTTCCAAAATCCTAAATGGACCATATAAAATTGGTTTCAGTTTGTGAAGCCAAACTTCATCACCGACTTGGAAATTGTGAAACACATGATACTTATAATGTCTTGTCTTGTACTTGGCCTAACTCTTTTCCAACTGTTCTTGAACTGTTTGATGTGCCAATTAAACTTGTTCAATGAATCTTTTGGCCTTATCTATGACACTATGGCCATCGATAGCAACATCTTTGCCAAAGATAAAATCTAAAGAATATTTGGGAAAGTATCCCAAGCATGCCTCAAATGATGATGTTTGAGTCGATGAATGCTTGGCCCAGTTGTAAGCATGTTGCATATTGTGCAAATTTTCATCCCACAACTTAGGATGGTTGTTGGAATAACCGCAAGAAGATGTATCACCGTTCTATTCACCACCTTTGTTTGGCCATCTATTTGCGGATGGAATGTTGTGCTCTTTTTTAATTTGATGCCCATGAGTCCCCACAAGCTCAAAAGTTCCTAACAAAGCGAGAATCTCGATCACTAACAACGGATGTGGGAACCCCAAAATGTACCCATACATTCTGAAAGAAAATTTGAGCAGTTTGTTCAGTTGTAACCTTCTTTTTACAAGGCACGAAAATACACATTAAGCTAAACCTATCCACAACTACACAAATATAATCACGACCTCTCCTAGACATAGGTATACCTCCTACAAAATCCATAGAAACACTTTCCCATGGACGGGAAGGTACTGGAAGTGATGTATACGATTCCAAATTTCTATTGTTAGGCTTACTAACAACACATAATGAACATCCTCTTACCAATTGTGACACAGTTTCAGGCATACGAGGCAAGTAACAATAATTGTGCCATTGTGCCATTGTCTTACCTACACCGAAATGACCAGCAATAAGAGAAGTATGCACTTCCCTTATGATGTTCACTCTCTCCCTGTGGAATCCATAGCTTTCCAAGATGATACAACAAGTTATCATGCACATGATAATCAAATTCCTTTACTTGGTTACCTTGACACAAAGTCGCATATACATCTTTGAAATCATTATCTACTAATCATATTGCTCAACATAACTCTCATGCATGACATAATTATGCTTAAGAATAATGGATGCACTAACAATTTTTCTAGAAAGCATATCAAAAACCTTGTTATAGAAAAATTTTTTATACCTTATCACCAAGTGGAATTTTTGAAGAAAACCCATCCATTTGAAGTGCCTCACTTGTTGTAGGTTTGTATGTGATTGCAAGTATTGCAATGGTTAATGATCGATGTGAATAATTGTTTCCTTACCCATCAAGTAATGTTTCCATTTTTTCACACTTTTCACCAATGCATACAATTCCTTCTCATATGTAGGATAGTTAATCATTGCACCATTAAATTTTTTTGAAAGAAAACATAGGGGCTTTCCATGTTGCATCAATATTGTGCCCATGGCATAGTCACTTGCATCAGTTTGTATCTCAAATGATTGTCTCAAGTTAGGAAGTGCAAGTACGGTTGTTGAACAAATCTTTTCCTTCAATGCATCATATGATTTTTGTTGTTTTCCTCCCCACTGAAAAACCTGCTTCACACTTGTCAATGCATGCAATGGAGCTGCTATGGAAGAAAATATAGAAATGAAATTTCTCCAATATTGGGTTGATCCCAAAAAAACTTCTAACCTCTATCACTATCTTGGGTTTGGCCAATTCAAAATGACTTCTACCTTTGAAGGATCTATTTTCAACTCACCTCCTCCAACAATATGACCCAAGTAGACTAAAGAAGTTTTTACAAATTCAAATTTCGACATCTTTAAAAACAATTGTTCCTTCATTAAGACATCAAACACTTGCTTGACATGCATGACATCCTCTTCACGAGACTTGTTGAAAATTGATATGTCATCTAAGTAGACTATCACAAAATCATCTAGAAAATGCCTTAAAACATCATTCATTACTTGCATGAATGTAGCAGGAGCATTACAAAGGCCAAAGGGCATAACCAACCATTCAAACACACCTGGTTTTTTTTTGAATTTTTTCTTCCATATGTCTCCTTCGATGATCCTAATCTGATGATAACCACTCCTCAAGCCCAACTTAGTGAAATAAACAACATCTTTTAATTGATCAAGTAAATCATCAATTCTTGGAACAAGGTAATGGTTCTTTACTGTAATCTTGTTAAATGCACGTAAGTACACACACATGCGCCATGTACCATCCTTCTCAGGCACTAACACAATAGGTGAACTGCATGGAGATGTGCTTTGTTGGATGATCCCTTTGTCAAGCAACTCTTAGATTTGTTTTTAATTTTTGCATTCTCCATCACTGACATCTTGTACATGCCAATGTTAGGAAGAGGACAATATTACTGCAATTGGATTTCATGTTGGATTCCTTTTCTAGGAGGAAATCCTTTAGGCTCCTGAAACATCTCATCATATTGGTTAACAACCTCAACCAAATTAGATTTCAACTTTGTATCAAATCCTTGAAAGGCTTCATCCTCAACATCATTCTTGGGTTTGATCATCAAAAGTATAAAATTCTTGCTAGAGTTAACAAGCCTCTTCATTTGTCCAGCAATCACAAGTGAAAGGTTTAGTTTCTTGCAATGTGCTTTAACAATGTACTCAATACCATCTTTAAACAAATGACACTTGTTCTCATGGCAATGAAAGATAGCTTTCATGTCATAAAGATACGGTTTTCCCAAAACAATACCAAGTATGTCTACTGGCACTACATCAAGTGCTACCTCATCTATGAAGTTTGTAGTAATGGCAAATTTTACTTTGAATTTTCTAGTTACTTGCAACTTTGCATTGTCACATACCCAACCTAAAGGATAAGTTTTAGGATGAGGAATGGTTTCCAAATTCAATTTCTTGAAAATGTTTCAGAAATGAGGTTTGGTTGTGAGACATTATCAAATAGAGTGTCAAGTTTGTTATGTTTTGAGATAACTCTAATACGAGAAAGCTATATTCTTTCCTTTTCATTTTGAGTTTCATTGAGGTTATTTGAAGAACTAGTACTAACAATAGATTCATTACCTTTCAATTCCATGGCTGTAATCTTTGTTTCATCTCCCGAATCAAATCCTAAATAATGTTGTGTAGTTGCGGCTGTCTTTTGTTAAACTATTTGGGTCTCATCTCATGATGAAGTTTCCAACATTAGTTATCATCGTGGCCTTCTTTTGAACAATGTTTGCATGTTATTTTTTCTCCCTCTTTCTTCATGGAAGCATGTTTCTTCCCTTTTCCTTTGTCTCCACCCTTAAATGGATTTTTTTGCCCTCTTGTGGAACATTTTTCCCTCTTTCTTCTAGATGTGTTGCATGTACACAAACATCATCTAGATTTGTAGGGTTAAACATGAGAATAGTGTGTCTCAAGTAGCTATGTAAACCTTAAATGTGTTTGAGTAAAGTGTCTCGAGAGGATAAATATACACCCAATATCAATTCTCTCCTTCTAAACACTTAGGTATAACTTTGCACACTTTGACCCTTTAATTTCCTAAAGTTTTTCCAATCCATTACAACTTTCTGCATGTATTCTAAAGGATAAAATTTTCTTCTTAATGCATCCACAAAATCATTCCATGAAGTTTTGATCTTACCTATTTTCTTGATGGACTCTTGTGTTTTGGCTTCCCACCAAATGAGTGTTGCACTTTCCAACCTTAATGAAGCAAGCTAAATCTTGGTCTCATCATCTTTTATCCTTCGTATACTGCAATATAGTTCAAGTCGACGAACCCAATTATCTAATTTCTCACCATTTACCTCTCCATTATACATAGGCAATTCAAACTTTATGTCAAGTTTTAAAAATGGAGTTTTACCATGTCCATTTGGAGAATGTGAAGGTGCTTGTGAAGGGGTTGATGTAGAAGATGATGATGGTGAAGATGAGAGTGAGGAGAAAGGTGGAGTTAGAGGTGGTTTATCACAATTCCCTCCATTCCTTTTGGAGGCTTGTGTCCATTTCCTCCATTTCTCTTTGGAGGATTTGAGCTCTCACCTTCCAACCTTGAATTCCTCTCTTCATAAAGAAATTTCAGTATCTCAGTCATGTCAAAGAATGCTTTCCAAAATTCCTTCTCATCCTTAGTCATATTTTCAAGATCTCCTTCATGTGCCATGACTAGTGAGGCCTTTGGTGAAATTTGAGGTGAAAATTGTGCTGGAGATTGTGGCAAATGTGCTCTCCTTGAACTAACTTGAGGACTTGCTCCCACAAGTTTTCATTCTCCTCTTTTGAGCTTCAACCTTGTAAGAATAAAAAACACTTGCAACAAAATTAAACCCTCAATACAACCAAATAACCAAAGCTCTGATACCAAACATATATGTATTAGAAAATTTGAAGGTTTTTGATGTAATTTGCAAGTGAAATTTTATGTTTTTAATGCAATTAAACAAGGTGCAATAACTCATTGATAAAATGATTAAACTCAGTTTTGCAACAAATAACAGAGTCCATAATAGCATAACAGAAAACACAAGGCAACAAATGATGAAGGAGTTCACCCCTCCTATGCTACATCTCCTGCTCCAGCTTCCAATGTTGGGCCTCTTTAATTATTCTAAAAAATATGTCTTTACATGTATTTGCAGTACTCATAATTCAAAAAATATTGTCTATAATGGCTCGAGAACAGTCAAAAATACTTATCTGGGCTCTTTTGGCACTCAAATTGGTCAAAAATTGATGAGTTATGCTCTAAAACATTTTCTCTTCTAATTGTGCTACAATTTGCACCCACTTGCAATCCATCCTATAAATTTCGAATGTTTCGGCCACGTGGAGCGATAGATTTGTCGTGTGCCGACGAGATTTGCTCTGGTTTGGGTGGAAATTGTTAAACCCTTCAAATTCCTGATGACCCCCACGAACTGATCAAAAAGGGCCAAGTGGTGCCATAATATCTCTTGGATGTAGGTCGTTTAAACTAATCATGCCATTCGGTTAACTCCACTTGAACAACAGTTGGTGGTGGAATTGTGGTTTGATTTGAATTTTCACACCCAAATTTGAACCCAAATCCCGACTTCGTTTGACTGTGGTCATGAACTGGGGTTGGGTGATAACACCACGCCAATAATCAAACCCGCTCCATTACCAGGCTTGCACTGTGATGTGGGTTATTGTTCCTGTCAGGTTAGCGTTTAATTGTCAACAAACTCAACGAAAATATAAACTTACTCAGATTGTGGTAGCATGTGGTTTCATTTAATGACTACTAGGTTTGAACTCCTTTTGAACTTGTGGTTTGGTGTTTTCCCATGGGTTTGTGTCGTGGATAACCCCACACCCCTGGCTACCCTGACCTATGGTCTCATGGTTTGGGGTGGACCGGGGGCCAGGGGTTAGCCCCGACCCCCAATGTGCAACCCACTAAACATTAAATAGTGGCGGTGCACTGTGCTGCTAGTTAGTAGGCTATGTGTTCGAATCCTCCAGAGGAAGTTCGACGATATAACAAAATTTTACACCAATATGAGGAGGCCATGTCATTGTTAGTGATTGGCCCACATGGCCCTCCACTATTGGTTAATCCTTCAACTAATGAAAAACATAATAACTCGGCTAACTGAATGAAGCCACTTGTCAAACAACCATTGGCCAACAATAATACAATCAACCTGCCCAATCACATGCCTAGTTAGCGTACTAATTGCCTAGTACATGCAACCCAATTACATATTTTTTTAGTTGTTTGATAAAATGGACAGAACGAGATATCGAGAGCATACGATATTGGTTTTGAGTGAAATGAGTTATGTTGGATTCAAGGCGACGAGATCTTCGTTTTGGCACCGGTTTCGAGCACTTTTTATTTTGAGAATTTTACTGATCTATTGGATCATTCCTCCCACTGGAAGCTTTTGGACATACAAAAAATTATTTTCAATCAATAAACAAATTAGGGTACAATTCCCTCACCATTACAATCTCAATCCATTTGGACCTGATTAGATTTGTTCCTTTGAGCCCCACACGAAGGTACTCCATGTTCCCTCATTTTGAAGTCCTTGTTTTCCTATCAAGTATGGTTTCTTGCTGCAATTATTCAAGATATTGAGGAGATAAATCTTAAATTGAAGGAATTTGAACATTATCTCCTTGATATTCAATCAAAGGAGGCTAATACAATCTCAAATCCTCAACATTAAAAACTACATAAATTTGCATATATGAAGTCAAATCCAATCTGAAGGCATTATTACCAATCTTTTCCAAAATCCTAAATTGACCATATCGAATTGGGTTCAATTTGTGAAGCCAAACTTCATCACCGACCTACAAACTGTGATCCACACGATACTTATCATGTCTTGTCTTGTACTTGGCTTAACTCTTTTCCAACTGTTTGATGTCCCAATTGAACTTCGTCAATGAATATTTTGGCCTTATCTATGTCACTATGTACATCAATAAAAGCATCTTTGCTAAAGATAAAATCTAAAGGATATTTGGGCAAGTATCCCAAGCATGGGTCAAATGAAGATGTTTGAGTCAATGAATACTTGGCCCTATTGTAAGCATGTTGAACATAGTGCAAATTTTCATCCCACAACTTAGGATGCTTGCTACAATAACCACAACAAGATGTATCATCATTCTATTCACCACCTCTGTTTGGTTATCTGTTTGCGGATGGAATGTTGTGCTCTTTTTCAATTTGGTGTCCACGAGTCCCCAAAATCTTGATCAAAATTTCTCGACAAAGCGAGAATCTCGATCACTAACAATGGATGTGGGCAACCCAAAATGTACCCATACATTCTGAAAGAACATTTGAGCAGTCTCTTCAGTTGTAACCTTCTTTTTACAAGGAATTAAAATACACATTTTGTTGAACCTATCCAAAACTACATAAATAAAATCATGAACTCTCCTAGACATAGGTATACCTCCTACTAAATCCATAGAAACAATTTCCCATGGACGAGAAGGTACTGGAAGTGGTGTATGCAATCCCAACTTTATATTGCTAGGCTTAATGACAACACATAATGAACATCCTTTTACAAATCATGACACACTTTCAAGCATACGAGGCGAGTAACAATAATTATTTAATAGTGCCACTGTCTTACCTACACCGAAATGGCCAATAATAAGAGAAGTATGTGCTTCCCTTGTGATGTTCACTCTCTCACCTTGGAATACACAACTTTCCAAGATGATACAACAAGTTATCATGCACATGATAATCCAATTCCTCTACTTGGTTACCTTGACACAAAGTCACATATACATCTTTGAAATCATTATCTAAACCATATTGCTCAACATAGCTCTCATGCATGACAGAATTATGCTTAAGAATAATGGATGCACTAACAGTTTGTCTAGAAAGCATATCAAAAACCTTGTTATATATACTTTTCTTATACCTTATAACCAAATGGAATTGTTGAAGAAAACTCATCCATCTCAAGTGCCTCACTTGTTGTAGCTTTGTATGTGAGTGCAAGTATTGCAATGGTTGATGATCCATGTGAATAATTGTTTCCTTACCCATCAAGTAATGTTTCCATTTTTTCACACTTTACAACAATGCATACAATTCCTTCTCATATGTATGATAGTTAATCACTACACCATTAAACTTTTCTGAATGAAAACATATGGGCTTACCATGTTGCATCAAGACTATGCCCATGGCATAGTAACTTGCATTAGTTTGTCTCTCAAATGATTGTCTCAAGTTAGGAAGTGAAAGTACGGGTGTTGAATTGATCTTTTCCTTCAATGCATCAAATGTTTTTTGTTGTTTTCCTCCCCACTGAAAAAACACGTTTCACACTTGTCAATGCATGCAATGGAGTTGCAATGGAAGAAAAGTTAGGAATGAACTTTCTCCAATATTGGGTTGCTCCCAACAAAAATTCTAACCTCTGTCACTGTCTTGGGTCTTGGCCAATTCAAAATGACTTCTATCTTTGAAGGATCTATTTTCAACTCACCTCCTCCAACAATATGCCCCAACTAGACTAAAGAAGTTTTTACAAATTCTCATTTTGACATCTTTAAAAACAATGGTTCCTTGTTTAAGACATCTAACACTTGCTTGACATGCATGACATGTTATTCACAAGACTTGCTGAAAATTAATATGTCATCTAAGTAGACTATCACAAATCATCTAGAAATGGTTTTAAAAAATCATTCATTACCCGCATTAATGTAGCATGAGCATTACAAAGGCCAAAGGGCATAACCAACCATTCAAACAAACCTTGTTTTGTTTTGAATTTTGTATTCCATATGTCTCCTTCAATGATCCTAATATGATGATAGCCACTCCTCAAGTCCAACTTAGTGAAATAAACAACATCTTTCAATTGATAAAGTAAATCTTAATTTCTAGGAAGAAGGTAATGGTTCTTTATTGTAATATTGTTCAATGCACATATGTCAACACACATGCGCCATGTACCATCTGTCTTTTCACTAACACAATAGGCGAACCACATGGAGATGTGCTTGGTCAGATGATCCCTTTGTCAAGCAACTCTTGGATTTGTTTCTTAGTTTCTCCATTTTCCATCACTAACATCCTGTACATTCCAATTTTAGGAACAGGACAATCTTGATGCATTTGGATTTCATGTTGGATTCCTTTTTTTGGAGGCAATCCTTTAGGCCCTCGAAACATCTCATCATATTGGTTAACAACCTCAACCAAATCAGATTTCAACTTTGTATCACATCCTTGAAAGGCTTCATTCTCAACATCATTCTTGGGTTTGATCATCAAAAGTAAAAAATTCTTGCTAGAGTTAACAAGCCTCTTCATTTGTCCAACATTTAGAAGTGAAAGGTTTAGTTTCTTGTGATGTGCTCTAACAATGTACTCAATACCATCTTTAAACAAATGATACTTGTTTTCATGGCGATGAAAGATAGCTTTTGTGTCATAAAGATACGGGCTTCCCAAAATAATACCACATATGTCTAATGGCACTACATCTAGCTCTACCTCATCAATGAAGTTTGCAGTAATGGAAAATTTTAGTTTGCATTTTCTAGTTACTTTCAAATTTGCAATGTCACATACCCAACCTAAAGGATAATATTTAGGACGAGGAATGGTTTCAAAATTCAAATTTTTGACTATGTTTCAGAAATGAGGTTTGGTTGTGAGCCACTATCAAATAAAATGTCAATTTTGTTATGTTTTGAGATAACTCTAATATGGACAATTTCTATTCTTTCCTTCTCATTTTGAGTTTCGTTGAGGTTATTTGAAGAACTAGTACTAACAATAGATTCATTACCTTTCAATTCCATGGCTATAAACTTTTTTTCATCTCCCGAATTAGATCCTAAATAATGTTGTGTAGTTGCAGATGTCTTTTGTTTTCCCATGTTATTTAAATTTTTGGGTCTCATCTTAGTATGAAGTTTCCAACAATTGTCCTCATCGTGGCCTTCTTTTGAAGAATGTTTGCATGTTAGTTTTTTTCCATCCATCTTGATGAAAGTATTTTTCTTCCCTTTTCCTTTGAATTTTCCCTTTCCTCTGTCTCCACCCTTAAATGGCTTTTTTTTGCCCTCTTGTGGAACATTTCTCCCTCTTGCTTCTAAATGTGTTGACTGTACACAAACCTCATCTAGATTTGTAAGGTTAAACATGAGAATAGTGTGTCTCAAGTAGCTATGTAAACCTCCAATGTATTTGAGTAAAGTGTCTCGAGAGGATAAATCTACACCCAATATCAATTATTTCCTTCTAAAATCTTAGGTATAAATTTGCACACTTTGACCCTTTAATTTGCTAAAGTTTTTCCAATCCATTACAACTTTCTGCATGTATGCTAAAGGATAAAATTGTCTTCTTAATGCAGCCACAAAATCATTCTATGAAGTTATGATCTTACCTATTTTCTTGGTGTCCACTTGTGTTTTGGCTTCTCACCAAATGAGTGTTGCACTTTCCAACCTTATTGAAGCAAGCTAAATATTGGTCTCATAATATTTGATCCTTTGTATCCTACAATACAGTTCAAGCTAACGAATCCAATTATCTAATTTCTTAGCATTTACCTCTCCATTATACATAGACAATTCAAACTTTATGTCAAGTTTTAAAAATGGAGTTTTACCATGTCCCTTTGGAGAATGTGGAGGTGTTCTTGAAGGGTTTGATGTAGAATATGATGATGGTGAAGATGAGGGTGAGGATAAAGGTGGAGTTAGAGGTAGTTTATCACCATTCCCTCCATTCCCTTTTGGAGGCTTGTCTCCATTTCCTCCATTTCACTTTGGAGGATTGGAGCTCTCACCTTGCAACCTTGAATTGCTCTCTTCATTAAGAACTTTCACCATCTCAGTCATGTCAAAGGATCCTTTCCTAAAGGCCTTCTCATCCTCAGTAAAATTTTCAAGTTCCCCTTCATGTGCCATGACTTGTGAGGCATTTGGTGAAATTTGAGGTAAAACTTGTGGTGGAGATTGTGGAAAATGTGCTCTCCTTGAACTAGCTTGAGGACTTGCTCCCACAAGTTTTCCTCTTCCTATTTTGAGCTTCAACCTTGTAAACATCAGAAACACTTGCAACAAAATTAAACCCTCAATACAACCAAATAACCAAAGCTCTGATACCACACTGATATGCATTAGAAAACTTGAAGGTTTTTGATGTAATTTGCAATTGAAATTTTATGTTTTTAATGCAATTAAACAAGTTGCAATAACTCATTAATAAAATTATTACACTTAGTTTTGCAACAAATAACAAAGACAATAATAGCATAACAGAAAACACAAGACAACAAAGGATGAAGGAGTTCACCCCTCCTGGGCTACATCTCCCGCTCCAGCTTCCAATGTTGGGCCTCTTTCATTATGCTCAAAAATATGTGTTTACATGTATTTGCAGTACTTATAATCCAAAAATATTGTCTCCGCTGGCTCTAGAACAATAAAAAACCCATAGTTGGGGATCTTTCTACACTCAAATTGGTAACAAATTGACTGAGTTATGTTATAGAACAATTTATATGCTAATTGTGGTACAATTTTCACCCACTTGAAATCCATCCTACAAATTTCACACTTTTCGGCCACGTGGAGCGACAAATTTACCCTATGCCAACGAGATTTGCACCAATTCAAGTGAAAATTGTCGAACCCTTTAAATGCTTGGTGACCCCGACGAATCGATCAAAAAGGGCCAAGTGGTGCCATGATATCCATTGGATGTGGGTCGTTTAAACTGATCCCGCCATTCTGTTAACTCTGCCTTAACGATAGTTGGCGACGGAATTGTGGTTTGGTTTTAATTTTAGTGCCCAAATCTTAACCCTAACTGTGACTCTGTTTGAATGTGTTCATGAACTGGGTTTGGGTGATAACACCGCGCTAATAATCAAACTCACTCCATTACCAAGGTTTCACTATGATGTGGGTTATGGTTCCCACTGGGTTAACGTTTGACTGTCAACAAACTTTGTGCCAGCACAACCTCACTCGGACTATGGTATCATGTGGTTTGGTTTACTGACCACCGAGTTTGAACTCCTTTCAAACTTTTTGTTTGGCATTATCTCGTCGGTTAGGGATGGGGTTAACTTGTGCCCCTGGCTGCCCTGACTTGTGCTCTCATGGTTTGGGGTGGACCGGGGGCTAAGGGTTAACCTCGACCTCGACCTCCAATGTGCAACCCACTAAACCTTAAATAGTTGTGGCACACTATAGTTAACAATAAACAACGTAGTCGAACTAGTGGAGCATTGTGCTACCAGTCGGTAGGTTTTGTATTCAAATCCCTGGGAGGCAGTTTGCCGATATACCAAAATTTTACACCAATATGAGGAGGCCACGTGGCTGCCAGTGATTGGCCCAGGTGGCCCTGCACCATTGGTCAATCCTTCAACCAATGAAAAACACAATAACTCGAGCAACTGAATGAATCCACTTGTCAAACAACCATTGGCCAACAACAATACAATCAACCTGCCTAATCACATGCCTAGTCAGCGTACGAACTGTTGACTTGGCGTAACTACAACCAAATTATAAATTTTTTTAGTTGTTTGAGAAAACGGATAGAATGTGATATTGGGAGGATACGATATCGGTTTTGAGTGAAATAAGTTGCATTGGATATAGGGTGACGAGATATTCATTTTGGCACCAGTTTCAAGCACTTTTGAACACTTGAGAATTTTACTGATCCACTAGATCACAATCAAGAAAGATCACTTGCAAATGTGCCATATGATCTTGACGTGACATGGAATGTGCATGTATATCATTAAGATATGGTTGTACATTATGTGTATTGTATTGGAATGCACAAGAGATGACTCTTTGACAATTTTAGTTGGCGTTTTTAAGCCCAAAGGAAAATTTCAATACGCAAAAGTCTCCCAAGGAAAAATAAAGGCAGTTTTATGTTGATCTAACAACAGTGTGTTAATTTGATTATAACCGAAAAATCCATCCATGAATGACAAGATTTAACTTCTAACACAATACTCGACGATCTCGTCAATGAATCAGATTGGATCATTATCATTATAGCAAGCATTCTTGATGTCCCTATAATCAACACATACAGAAATTGTACCTTGTTTCTTTGTGACTGGAAAAATATTTGAAACCCAATCAGTGAGAGGTACCAGATAAATAAAACTTGCTTTTAGAAGCTTTTCAACTTTAGATTTAATTGCAACAACTTTTCATGGATGCACTGGATGAAGATTTTTCTGAACAATCTTAGCGTCAAGTAATGCCTCAATCTCATGAATGACAATCCATGGGTCAGTACAAGGCATTTAATCATAAGACCATGAAAAAACATCGCATAATTCTTTAAATAGGGTTGTGTATGTTTGAATTTATTCATAAGAATAGGAGTAACCTATATGAACGTTTTCCACAATTCCAGGTTTTATCGTGATGTCAATGGGTATGGTTTATGATATTTTTCCTCATTTTCCTTCAAATAAGACATCATGAATTAGAAAGGGAGTTTGAGGGTCACTGACTATCTCAAGTGAAACTAAAGTTTCAAAATGATTCTTAATAGTCTCAAGCTTAGGGAGAAAGGAGGAATGATGATGGCTATCATCCCAGGGTGCTTCTCCTAAAGTCATAATCTCGATGATACTTTCATCTGTAGGTAAAATATTGTCAAAATGATCAAGAGATAAGGTAGAAATAAGACAAGAGGATTGAAAATATTGATCTATGACTATTTTCATTCGGTAATTGCTTTCAAAAGCAGTTGTAGAGTCCAAATGTATCGCTTCATAAGCAAATTCAATTGGACCAAGTGCCATTTGAACACCATACGTTTTGTATTACAACAAATTAGGTACTACCCAAGGATCATATGTTTCAAGGGGTTCACTAGTACTGGTTGAAACCATATTAATCCGAGCGATAAGAAGAGATGTGTTGGATGGTGGGAGTGTAAAATTTCCCACTAGTGATGAATATTTTAAAAGGCCAACACAAAAATTCTCATAGGAGACTGGAGTTTTGTCTATGAAATTTACATTGCCAGTCAAATGTGGATCATAAGAATAAAAGGAAAGTTGGTCTACTGTGACTATCTTCCCTTGATGAGGGAAACAAAGCACATGAAAAATACTAGAGACTACTATAGACATATCACAAGTCCAATTACGACCAAATAAAAGGTTATAGTTGAGAGTTCCATCAATGACTTCTAAATTGATGGTTATTGTTTTACCTTCTAACTCAATGGGTAATGCAATTAAGATTCCATAGGGTTTAACCATCTATCGTCAAAATATTTCAATGTAGTAGGTGATTGGTTGATTGAAGGAGAACCAATACCTTTCTAACAAGATATGGACATTATGCATGTTGATGCTCCTTCGTTTATGACAATAAAAAATAAATTATTTTAATGCACAACAACTTGTATTTGAAATGCAAGTTTACGTGGGAGCCTAGGTACATGATTCCTAAGTCAAATACTATTTTACTAGAATATGATGGATATATTCCACCAATAGTCGATAATAGCAATTTTCGTTGCGCTAGGAAACTTTGAAGAACTTCGTGGGGCGACATTGTAGAAGGAAAATTAGCCAAATATTCTACATTTTTATAATTTTAAGTAGCCTTAGCACGTGGACAGGAAGAAAACCTACAAATAACACCCTTTAGAGGAGGTTTGATCTATGTATTGGAACTTGGTCTCTCAACTTGTAAAGGAGCAAAATCTGGTGGAGTAGATGAGGAAGGTTGATAAATAGCACTTGTAGCAGGAGGACTATAATCTTTGGTTCTTGTGGCCATTGAAATCATTTGTTGACACATCATCACTTGACCAAGTGAGGAATAGGATTAATTTTGTGCAAATGTTTTTGTTTCCTGAGAAGGAAAAGGGTCCTTTAAAACAATATGAGTGCTTGAGGTGTTGATTTATGGTAGCATCAGATGTGCTCTAGCCTTGTAATTTTGTATATAGGCTAAGACACATGTATTCCATAATACTGCATTGAGACTGTCTACTCACGTAGAGGCCAGCCAGGGTGATGCAGTATTGAAGCTGATTGCTGATTCAGAGTGTCAGAATCTGAGCTGCAGACCTTCAGTAGTTTCTGGTGGGGTTAAAATTCTGTCGGTGCATAATTTAGCCTAAGCCAGGTTAACAAAGAGCGGGAGGAGAACAACTTCTCAGAAAATTTCCAGCCAAAGAAGTATGAATATCGATCAGAGGATCGAAGAGAGCTAATTCGTTTTGTTTGGCAGACTTCCAAGTGAGGGAGTTAGTTGTCAGAGGGAGCAGAGGGTGCCTTTCTCGCAAAGGACCCTAGATCTGAGTCTCTAGTATAGAGAGGAGGATTCTTTTATGAGTAGATGGCACCTGACGCACTACGTGATCAGGATAGGTTGGATGAATTATCCAACTTTGCAATCTGGAAGGCCAAAATACTGGTAGTCATGGAGGCATACGGCTTGAGGGAGCATGTGAATAAAGTCTTGGCCACGCCGACCAATACTCTTCTCCTGAAGAAGCATGAAGTAGCCGCGGTACACGCCAAGCGCTTTATCATGGACGGGGTCAAAGATCATGTGGTCCCACACATAGCCGAGAAGGCAACAAGTCATAAGATGTTGGTGGTTCTAACCACACTATATGAAGGAAGATCCAACTCTGGTAAACTTGAATAAGTATATATTATTATTGATAAAAGATGAGATGATTACAAGTGGGGATCACCAAGGCTTTAAATACAACCTTATGGTGTCCCTTGGCGAAGAGGCATGATCGTTGATCATGCCCTTCCACATTAATAAACCTAAGACAACTATATTTAACTAATAATTAATAAATTATGCATAACATTGCCCCTCTCTTAAAGATGCTTTGTCTTCAAAGCATGCATAATGAAGGATGTTGCTGACGAAACGCTTCAGATTCCCAAGAGGCTTCTTCGACGGGCAAATCCTTCCATTTGATTAGATATTCTGTAATAACACGAGAGCGTAGCTTCTTTTCTCAGGTAGATAGGATACTTTCGGGCTCCAAAATGATCCTTCCTTCATCATCCAAAATTGGGAGTGGTGTTTGGGATGACTGATGGTCACCCAGTGTTTTTTTTAAGCATGACACATGGAAGACGTTGTGAACACGACTTGTATTGGGAAGGCTCAACCCATAAGAGACTTGACTGATCTTTTTGATAATTTCATATGGACCATAGAACTTTGGAGCTAATTTATGTTTCCATTTTTGTTTCAGGGACAACTTCTTGTACGATTGGAGCTTGAAAAACACCCAATATCCAACTTCAAATGATCTCTCAGTTCGATTACGGTCAACCTGTTGCTTCATACGATTCTGTGCAATATTCAGATTTTCTTTTAGAACTTGGACGACCTTTTGGTGTGCTTCTAGCTGGTTTTAAACTGCTAGCAAATTTGATTGGACTGAAGCAAAATCTTTCCACTTCGAGGGCTCGTATCCATATAAATCTTGGAATGGAGTCATTTTTGTCGATGTATGGTAAGTATAATTATACCACCATTCAGCGAGATGCAACCATTGAACCCACTTATTTTTTTTTCCGTAGCATAACACCATAGGTAAGCTTCCAAACATTTATTGACAACCTCTGTTTGCCCATCTGTTTGGGGGTGATAAGATGAGCTCATGTTGAGGTAGGTTTTGATATGGTTGAACAATTCCTTCCAAAAATTTCCTTTAAATTTGGCATCCCTGTCTCTAACAATGAATTTCAGGAAGCCGTGTAGTTTATAAATATGTTTGCAGAATATCTCTGCAATTTGCTTTACAGAGTCTGTTTTCTTGATAAGGATAAAGTGAGCATATTTAGTGAATCTATCTAATACGACAAAGATCTTATCCTTCCCATCAGATACAGGTAATCCTTTAATAAAATCCATCGATATTTCTTCCCATTTCTGAGTCGGAATATTTAAGGGATGAAGTAACCTAGGTGTCACAATATTTTCACTTTTATTTCTTTGACACTTGTCACATTCTGCAACATATTTTTGAATATCGTGACTCATACCCTTCCAAAAAAATGGCTGATGTGCATTGTAATAGGTTTTAAAATATCCTACATGCCCAGATGACATGGAATCATGTGATTCCTTGAGTATTTTTGATATAAACTTGGATTTGGAGTTTAGATAAATTCTTCCTTTGTACCATAAGATATCGTTCTTCCACTCAAATTTTGAATTTCCTGGGATATTATTGATTATAGCCAACATTTCCGAATCTTTGGCGTACTCACTTCTAATCTCATTAAGCCATTTAGGAACAACAACCGAAACTGCAAGTAGTGTTGATTCTTCATCTTTTCTGGACAGGGCATCCGCTACGACATTGTCTTTTCCTTTCTTGTGTAATATCTCCATGTCAAAAGCGGCAATATTCTCGATCCATTTTTGTTGTTCTTCAGAGAGTGTTTTTTGTTGAAGGAGATACTGAAGACTGTTATGATCCGTTCAGATGGAAAATTTACTCCCTAACAGATATTGTCTCCATTTGGCCAATGCATGCATAATTGTGAGCATTTCCTTGTTGTATGTGGACTTGACACACTCTCATTTATTTAGCTTTCTGCTTTCAAAAGCAATAGGTTGCCCTTCTTGCATTAATACTACACCAATACTGAATCCAGAGGCATCACATTCGATGATAAATGGTTTATAAAAGTTGGGAGTTGCCAATACTGGTGCATTAGCCATTACTTCCTTCAATTCTTCAAAACACTTCCCTGCTTCCTCATTCCATTGAAACGAATTTTTCTTTAAAAGATTTGTAAGAGGTGCAGTTCTATGCGCATAGTCTTTAATAAATCTTCGATAATATCCCGTTAATCCTAAAAATCCTCTAAGCTTGGATATATTCACTGGTTTATTCCATTCCCTTATAGCCTTAATTTTAGAAGGATCCACTTTTACCCCTTCATGGGATATTATGTGTCCCAAATATTCGACTTCTTCTTTTCCAAAGGTGCATTTTGACTTCTTAGCATAAAATTGATGATTTTCTAATAATGTAAGAACTTTATCCAAGTGTTGCAAGTGCTCTTTCCAAGCTTTTCTATAAATCAAAATATCATCAAAAAATACTAGTACAAATTTCCTAAGATATCGTCGAAATAATTCGTTCATAGTCACTTGGAACGTAGTTGGTGCATTTGTCAACCTAAAGGGCATTAATTTAAACTCGTAACGACCTTCATGTGTTTGAAATGCAGTTTTTGGTATATCTTCCAATCTAATTCTGATCTGGTAATAACTAGACCTTAAATCTAATTTAGAGAAGTATTTTGCGCCATGTAGCTCATATCGCATTTCATCGATAAAGGGAATTGGAAACTTATTTTTAATTGTTATCTTATTTAATCCTCTGTAGTCAATGCATAGTTGAAACGATCCATCCTTTTTTCTTACCAATATAACTGGGGCAGCATAGAGACTCTTGCTTTTTGAGATGACCCCACATTTTAAAAGGTCTTGGATTATCTTCTCGATTTCAGTTTTATGGTGATGCGGGTAGTGATAAGGCTTGATGTTAACAGGGTTTGATCTTGCCTTGACTTCTATTGTATGTTCAATTTACTTATTAGGAGGCATTTTCATTGGTAGGTCTTGGAATACTTTTTCGTGTTTCTGAACTACTGCTTGTACCTCCGGTGATTCTTTGTGGTTCCTTTTTGTAGATAACATTTCTAACTGATGACATTGTACTATATAGGCTGGCGCTCCTTTTCGGATCATCTTCATCATCTGGGATGAAGATACGATTTGATTTTTTGGGGCTTGGAATCCATATAACTTGTGCTTCTGCCCTTCCCACTTAAAGCTTATAAACTGCTTCTGATGGTTGGCAGAATAAGTACCTAAGGTTTGTAGCCATTGAATTCCTAAGACCACATCTACTCCTCCTAGTGGTACGACATAGAATGGAGATTCTAAAATTAAGTCTTTAATCTGTAATTTGACTTTATGGCATTTCCCTACTTGCCCAATATTCTTACCACCATTACCTTCATATTAGGCATGGGAAAAGTAAATATGTTGATTCTTTTGGCCATGGTTGAATCTAGAAAATTGTGGGTACTGCCAGTGTCGATGAGAACCATTACGTTGTTTTTCTTAATATGTCCTCTTAATTTTAGTGTCTGAGGTTGTGATATACCTGTCATGGCTGATAATGACACTTGCGGAATGCTTTCATCATCTACTTCTGGAGAGAAATCTGGGGTGTCTTCTATTCCTTCTACATCTGAATCATCATTGTTAGAGTCATTAGTTGCTTCACAATTATACAGATTTTTTTTCTTTTCCATTAGCACATCTGTGCTTAGGGTCCCACTTTTTGCCACAATGTTTGCACTTGCCCTCTCTCATCCTTTTTATTTCCATGTTAGATTTGTCTCCTTCACAAAGGCGTGGTAGAACATATTTCATGTTATTTTCTTTTGTAGATTGAGGAAACCTTCGTCTCGAATACACTCTTTCTGGTTGTGACCAAGATAACCCTTCAAATTTCTTTTCAGTAGCTTTTGCTTTTTTCCTTGCTAGTTCTACTGATGTAATGTCGTGAAGTTCGAGCTCTTCTTGTATATGGATTTTAAGTCCTGAGATGAAAGACTAGATTAGACGAGATTCTGACAATCCCGGTACTCGTGTCGCTAAGGTCTCCCATTCTCGAGTGTACTCATCCACATCTCCTTTTTGGCGTAATTTGATGAATGTTGAAAAACAAAATTCTTCTTTTATACCTTGGAATCTTTTAAAGAATGCATCCTTAAATTTCATCCAACTGATAACAAGTGTCGTCTTTTTCCACCACATATATCAATTATATGCTTCTCCTTCCATTTTCATGGAAGCGTGCTTAAAATTTTTGTCATCACTATTAATGTCATAAATCTCAAAATATTCTTCGGCTTTATTAAGCCATGCAACGCTATTTTTTTCATTACTGTCAAACTTGGGTAGCTCGATTTTTGCTTTTCGTTGATATGCTAATGGTGGAACGAGAAGGGGATATTTATTAGAAAATGCATTCCATAGCTACTTATTTTGAGAATCTGGATTACTATCTTCGTGATGATGTGAGGAATCGGTTTTTTCCTGATGCTCTTATGAGTTCCCTGAATCTGTGGATTTTTTCTATTGATTTTGTTCCATATTAGGGAATATGGGTCGTTGTGTCTGGATTATCTTCTCGCAGAGTTCTGTCATCTTTTGCATTGCTTGGCTATGATTTTCTGTGGCCTCGTGATGATTTAGCCACATTTGTCTTTCTATTCGATTCGTCGTATCTTGAAGTTTTTTGATATCGTTGGAGTTTCCTGCAACTGACCCCTCGAGATCAACTAATCTTTTGCCAAAGTCTTCGGAATTATTATTGATCTGTTTGTCAAGATCCAACAATTTTTTTTGGAATTCGGCCATCGACATTGATGACGTCATTGAACGCGTATGCGATGGTGAATATTTTTCTGCCAGTGTTTTTTTGTTTTTTGTTTTTTTTTTGTTTTTGTTTGTTTGTTTGTTTGTTTGTTTTTGTTTTTTTTTGTTTTTGTTTGTTTGTTTGTTTTGTTTTTGTTTTTTAATCTCTATATAATAATCATTATTATTATTATTGTTATATTTTTTTGGTTTAGATAGCTATATATATATATATATATAAAACTATTGATTGTAAATTATATAATTCCCAAAAAAAAAAAGTTCCGTCTATTCAAAACATTAAACAAGGAGACCCTAACATATGATTATGAATTACCACTTTAATTATTGGTCAATGTAACTTTGTTAAATTGCTGACCACACCGGTTCATAGAGTCACGATTACTATGAATTAAGTCCACAACACCGTGGTACAACGGCAAAGCAATATAGGCAATTTACACAAGGGCACAACACGTGCGGGTAGGCCCGTGGAAGAATGGGCAGCGGATGGTCAAGGCAGCGACTGGTGACGAAAAAAGGCACGATTTTTGGAGGTCGAGGACGGTGGGTTACAGTGGACGACAGATACAAGGATGGCTGTGGCGGCGGGGGAAATGGATGTGGCAGCGGGGAACGACGAAAAGAGAGGTAGCAGGGAGGCGGGGAGGAGAGTTGTTTGGGGAGACGTCGAGGATAAGGGTGGGAGGGCGGGGCGGAGGGGTGGATGGGAGGAGCAGTGGGAGAGGGGTCCGGAAGATGGTGGAATGGGGAGGAGGGACAACAGATGGGGTAAGCTGGGAGGAGAGGTGGACGGGAGAGTGTAGCAGCGAGGGAAGGTGGGGCGAGTGAGGGCGAAGTTTTCTTCGGAGGGAAAAGGAGTGTGGTGAGGGGGTCAGGTGGAGTGGGGAGGGGTCGAGCAAGCGAGGGGGAAGATGGGAAGGCTGTGAGGGTTGAGGAATAAGGGGGGTGTGAGTGGGGTGCGTTTGAGCGGGAGTAGTGAGGGGTGGGTTGGGTGCAGGATGGGGAGGGCCGTAAGGCCGAGGGCAAGTGTGAGGAGTGAGGGGGATGGGTAGAATATGAGGGGAGAAAAAATATTAACAACATGGGCGAATCAATGAGCGGAGGGGCGTGGAGAGGGGAGAAAAAATGGTAGGGAATGAAGGCAACGACAGAGAAATCTGCAATTTTCTTGTAATTCCTTAATCTCTTTGATGATCACACAGATCTTGAAGAGCGACTACTCCGATACCAATGGAGTATAAAAACTCTGGTAAACTTGAATAAGTATATATTATTATTGATAAAAGATGAGATGATTACAAGTGGGGATCACCAAGGCTTTAAATACAGCCTTATGGTGTCCCTTGGTGAAGAGGCATGATCGTTGATCATGCCCTTCCACATTAATAAACCTAAGACAACTATATTTAACTAATAATTAATAAATTATACATAACAAATGCTTCGGGAGAACCATATGAGGTTATTCATAATGGCCAAGGGAGAGGAGATTCATCCTTTTCTTTCCAGACTACAATCGATATGGGATCAACTGACTGGTATGGGAGTCAAGGCAGATGATGATTTCATGGTGAGGACTACTCTCAATGTAGTCACAGAGGAATGGGAAAATTTTGTCCAAAGTCTCTTGGGCAGAGCAGACCTTCTCAACTAGGACAACATGTGGGCTATCCTCTGAAAAGAGAAAATCTGCCGGATGGCGAAGAAACCATACAACATTGGTTCAAGTAAAGTGAAGAAGGAAGAAGAGGAAGATGTTTCCTTGGCATCAAAGAGGCAGCAAGGGAGAAATAATAGTGATTTGTCAAAGATCGAGTGTTTCCAGTGCGGTGAACTAGGACATTTCGCCAACAATTGTCCTAAAAAAAAAAAAAAAAAAGAGGATAAGGAAGCTTCTAGTTCTAAGGCTGCTATGGTGAACGATGGCTCTGAAGATGACGTAGCCAAGAGCACTCATGAACCACGAAAGTGGGGTGACATGGATCTGTAGAGAAGCTACAGATTGTTGGCGGGATCCTTGAGTAGCCCAACTCTTGAATCACATCCGTGCTACGTGAGCCTTAATATAGTAGAGGGACAAGTGGAGCAGTGGGTGCAGAGAATCACAAATGGAGCAGAGGAAGAGCTGGATGCTGAGAGGGAGCAGTGCAGTGCAGATGCAACAACAACAATGCAAAGGGGTTGATGTGATTTTAGCAGCGCAGAGCAGGCTTGCTTACGTAGTGCAGAGGCTTCAGGAGGACAACGTAGTGCAGCAACAACGTAGAGGTAGCGCAAAGGAAGTCTCCTTACACAATGCAAAGCTGCAACAACCTCCATATGATAGCACAGAGCAGGAGCCTATGGAGCTTCAGAGATGAGGATGCAACCCAATTGACATTTTTGTCAAAGATTGGGCAAGGGTACTTCAGTTGCTTACCCTCAGCAACTGAGTCGCAGTGCAGCAGTTGGCAGCACAATGTAGTAGATTGAGAGGGAGTTGCAGTACAAATGTGGCAGTGGTGGTGGCAGCGTCATGGGCAGCAATATAGAAGAGAGGCAACAGTAAAGAAGAGCAGCATGTCAAGCATCCACGCAAAGACCCACACTAGAGATCAATGCAAAACTTCGGGGTGAAGTATTGTTGCTATAACACTTTCCTCGCTAAGAGGGAGTGTTGAGATTTCTGATTTATTGGGGTAGCTTCGGATGTGCTCTAGCTCCCAAACTTTGTGGAGAGACTAGAGTATATGAGATCTGCAAGACTCAGAAAGAGATTTAAGAAATTCCATCTTGTTTAAGAGATATTTAATTAATTAATCTTTTTAATTAAAGACCCTAAGTCTGACTTAGGAAAATTAAAAGATTAAAGTTAATTAAATTAAACATGTGATGAAAATGAACTAAGTCACATGGATCAAGCTTTATTTTGATATTAGCTGTCGATAAAAGATTAGATCACGACCATTGGTTTCCCAACGAGAAAAGTATAAAGGAAAGGCTTGGGGTCAGTTGGAGAACACACACAGTGGCAAAGCACTGAAACTAATTTGGAATTCTTGGGCGTGATCTGCTAAGAATTTTCGAAGTGTTTCAGCTGCAGCGAGGGGTAGTATTGGCGAGAGGGATGGTTTGATCCTAGGCCAAGAGTGCAACAAGAGGCAGAGAAGCAGCAAACTGAGCAGCGTAGATAGGGCAGCAACTACGCAGTGTAGGCACAACGCAGAAAAGTCACTGCGGAGGCTTTAGGGGCTACGCAGGGTTTATGCAGGCCCATAAAGGGTAGTGCAGAGGCAGCGGGAGGCTAGCAAGGCTGGCACAGGCCCAGCCAGGGTATCGTAACGAACTCTGGGGTGACGCAACCCCTTCCTGAGCAGCGCAGGGGCTGACGCAGATGGCTTCAGAGCAGCGCAAGAGTTGACGCAGAGAGCTTCAGAGCAACGGTGTGGTTTCTAAAGACTGAAAAGGGTTGAGTTCTGTAAATCCCTTTTGAGGGTGTGAATCAGTCAATTTTTTGTCTCCAGAAGAGAGGTATAGCTACAGTTTTATTTCCTTGTCGGGTTAACTAGTTGGTGCCCAGATTTGATGTACTTAGAATCTACTTAATAATAAAACCCTCCAACAACCAGAATACCGGTTTTCCCGCATTGGGTTTTTCTGGGGCAGTTGTCTAGAAAATCCTTATGTGTCACTTTGTCATTGTGCATGTTATTCAATTTAGATCTGTATGTGTAGCCTGTTAATGTGTTAACTTATATATATATATATATATATATATATATATATATATATATATATATATATATATATATATATATATCACGTAATGTAAGTAGGATAAGTAAATCATAAACTTAAAAATGAATTTATGTTTTAGCATATTCAAAAAATTTCACAAACATTATAAAATACCATGATTAGATAGAAACATATTAAATGGTAAGCAAGCTTCTAGGTATCACAATTTAAAATGAAACGGATCAACTAAAAATTCTCATTACCGATAGTGTTGTAGTGGAATTGAAGTCATTCCAATGAAACTGTTTTTCAAAATTGTGAAGAAAACAAACAAACAACTAAACTGTGGAAATGATGAACTCTGGGAGAGAGAGAGAAATCTCATTTAACCTGTAATTAAAACATGGAGGAAACGCTACAGAAAACTAAATTGGTATCAAGGATATCCGAAGAAACTAAAATAATAAGACGAATTGGATAGCAAATGTAATGTAGGGTTTAAATCCTAATTACCTCTACTGGAATCACTGTAGACGTGAAAAAGAATGCAAATCCATTCAATAGGTTAGATACAAGATTTCTTGGTACTTTAATCCAGTTCTCTTAAAAAGATAGGTTAGATGATTTGTATAAGAACACTATGTAAACAACTGTGGAATAATAGTTAAAGAGTAGCGAAAACGATGGACGAGAACACATGAATGAATGAAAGAATTGGTAAACGAGGAGATAGTCATTAAACGTTCGAAAACCCTAACTCAATTTTCCACCATAGATTTTATGAGATTTAATTTGAAATGTTGATCTGGTAAGTTATTAGTACCATATGTGGTAAAATATTCTAACGCCACGTGTACGTGTGGAGAGACCTAGAAAGTTACTTATAAAAGTTTATAAACCATATTGTAAACAATTCAATAGTTACAACAATATAATACCACATTCAAGTGAGGAAATAGTAGAGCATAGCTTTATAGTATTAATCATCACCCATATGATACGAGTAAGAACATACACATAGTAATATTTATGTTGTTGGTAAGAAGGGTACGTATATTAACGGTTATAACAAGAGTGTCGATGACATTAAACACTAGTGTCAGATGTAGTAAGAAGGATGATCGAATATATATAAATATATTTCGATAATCATATTTGAGTGCAAGGAAAATAGATATATAACCACTTTATCAATAAGCTTATGTATGAGAGTTATAAACTTAAAAGTGGTTGAATCGTCCATACAAGATTCCTAAAGGATAGGTAAAATCCATAAGAAATGGTAAATTATATATATAAACATCCATACAAGATTTATAAAGGATAGGTAAAATCCATAAGAAAATATAAGAGGAAATAATA
The DNA here is from genome assembly GCA_034641835.2 of Pinus albicaulis. Lineage (NCBI taxonomy): Eukaryota > Viridiplantae > Streptophyta > Pinopsida > Pinales > Pinaceae > Pinus > Pinus albicaulis. The sequence goes on from CM076583.1 coordinate 990,912,149, forward strand.
TTATGATAGGTATATTAGATTTATAAAGGATAGGTATATTATGATAGGTAAAATCCATAAGAATATAAGAGGAAATAATATTATGATAGGTAAAATCCATAAGAATAGAAGAGGAAATAATATTATGGGAACTTTCCTTATTTTGAAAAATAACCAAAGGAGGATATACATGTCCATATATCTTGTGTAGAATGAAAGATCTTTTTGAAAAGGGTGTAGGTAGAACAAATTGAGGGATGGAAAATTTTACACATTATCATCATAAAAAAAATGTGTCGTGTATGAGGTACATTACAAATGGAATCATATAATAGCTCAATCACTGCACTATATTCCGCAATGTTGTGAGTTATATGACCAAGACGTGGGAAAATAGATTTCCCAAGCAACAGACGTGAGGTTTTGAGTAATACGACAAACACAGTCAACAAATCCAACATAAGATAATGGGGACGTCAACATCTACAAACCAAGCACAAATAAAGATAACCACTGGAGTACAAAACCGTTTGCAAAAGAAAAAAATTGCAACACACCAAAACTATGGTACAACAATATACAAAGTACTTATGTAGAAAAAATATAGGCATAGTAATTTTTGAGTTAAAGCCCAGTTTTGGACTCTCCTAAGAGAATTCCATCGTAATCAACCCTAACCCCGACTTCATTTCACTATTGTCATGAACTGAGGTTGGGTGATAACACGACGCCAATAATCAAACTTGCTCCATTACCATGGTTGCACTGTGATGTGGGTTATGGTTCTTGCCAGGGTAATGTTTGACTGTCAACAAATTCTGCGCCAACATAACCTCACTCAGATTGTGGTAGCATGTGGTTTTGTTTAACGACCACCAAGTTTGAACTCCTTTTGAACTTGTGGTTTGGTGTCGAGGTTAGCCCCACGCCGCTCACTACCCAGACCTACGATTCATGGTTTGGGGTGGACCGGGGGCCAGGGACTAGCCCCGATCTCCAATGTGCAACCAACTAAACCTTAAATAGTGGTGCCACACTATATTTAACAAGAAACAATGTAGGTGGACTGGTGGAGCACTGTGCTGCTAGTCGGTAGGTTGTGTGTTTGAATCCCCCCAGAGGCAGCTCACCGATATACCAAAATTTTACACCAATATTAGGAGGCCACGTGGCCCTCCACCATTGGTCAATCATTTAACCAATTAAAAACACAATAACTCAACCAACCCAATGAAGCCACTTCTCAAACAACTATTGGCCAAGTACAATCAACCTGACCAATCACATGCCTAGTCAACGTATTGATTGTTGACTAGCTGTATCTCCAAGCCAATTATAATTTTTTTTAGTTTTTTGAGAAAATGGATAGAACATGATATCAGAAGCATATGATATCGGTTTGAATGAAACAAGTTGCATTGGATTTAGGGTGACAAGATCTTCGTTTTGGCACCGATTTCGAGCACTTTTGAACACTTTGAATTTGAACATTTTACTTATACATTGGATCATTCCTCCCCACTGGAAGCTTTTGGACCACCAACAGATCATTTTCAGTCAACAACCAGATGAGGGTACAGTTCTTTCACCATTCCAATCTCAATCCATTTGGATTTGAATGGATTTGTTCCTTTGAGCCCCACAAGAAGGTACTCCATGTTCCCTTGTTTTGAAGTCCTTCTTTACTTGTCAAGGATGGCATTTTGCTGCAATTATTCAAGATATTGAGGAGAGAAATATTCAGTTGAAGGAATTTGAACATTCTTTCCTTAATATTCAATCAAAGGAGGTTCATACAATCTCAAATTCTCAACATTAACAATTGCACAAATTTGCATATATGAAGGCAAATCCAATCTGAAGGAATTATTACCAATCTTTTCCAAAATCCTAAATGGACCATATAGAATTGGTTTCAGTTTATGAAGACAAAATTCATCACCGACTTGGAAATTGTGATACACATGATACTTATAATGTCTTGTCTTGTACTTGGCCTAACTCTTTTCCAACTGTTCTTGAACTGTTTGATGTGCCAATTAAACTTGTTCAATGAATCTTTTGGCCTTATCTATGACACTATGGCTATCGATAGCAACATCTTTGCCAAAGATAAAATCTAAAGGATATTTGGGCAAGTATCCCAAGCATGCCTCAAATGACAATGTTTGAGTCGATGAATGCTTGGCCCAGTTGTAAGCATGTTGCATATTGTGCAAATGTTCATCCCACAACTTAGGATGCTTGCTGCAATAACCACAAGAAGATGTATCATCATTCTGTTCACCACCTTTGTTTGGCCATCTGTTTGCGGATGGAATGCTGTGCTCTTTTTTAATTTGATGCCCATGAGTCCCCACAAGCTCAAAAATTCTCGACAAAGCGAGAATCTTGATCACTAACAATGGATGTGGGAAACCCAAAAATGTACCCATACATTTTGAAAGAAAAATTGAGCAGTTTGTTTAGTTTTAACCTTCTTTTTACAAGGCATCAAAATACACATTAAGCTGAACCTATCCACAACTACACAAAGATAATCATGACCTCTCCTAGACATAGGTATACCTCCTACAAAATCCATAGAAACACTTTCCCATGGACGGGAAGGTACATGATGTGGTGTATACGATCCCAAATTTCTATTTTTAGGCTTACTAACAACACATAATGAACATCCTCTTACCAATTGTGACACAATTTCAGGCATACGAGGCAAGTAAAAATAATTGTGCCATTGTGCCATTGTCTTACCTACACCGAAATGACCAGAAATAAGAGAAGTATGCACTTCCCTTATGATGTTGACTCTCTCCCTATGGAATCCATAGCTTTCCAAGATGATACAACAAGTTATCATGCACATGATAATCAAATTCCTTTATTTGGTTACCTTGACACAAAGTCGCATATACATCTTTTAAATCATTATCTAAATCATATTGCTCAACATAACTCTCATGCATGACATAATTATGCTTAAGAATAATGGATAGAACGTGATATTGAGAGCACACGATATCGGTTTTGAGTGAAACGAGTTGCATTGGATTCAAGGCGACGAGATCTTCGTTTTGGCACTAGTTTCGAGCACTTTTTAACAGTTTGAAATTTGAGAATTTTACCGATCCATTGGATCATTCCTCCCCACTGAAAGCTTTTGGACCTACAAAAGATCATTTTCAATCTATAAACAAATGAGGGTACAATTCCCTCACCATTACAATCCATTTGGATTTGATTGGATTTGTTCCTTTGAGCCCCACACGAAGGTACTCCACGTTCCCTCAATTTGAAGTCCTTGTTTTTCTGTCAAGGATGGTTTCTTGTTGCAATTATTCAAGATATTGAGGAGAGAAATCTTGAATTGAAGGAATTTGAACATTCTCTCATTGATCTTCAATCAAAGGAGGCTCATACAATCTCAAATCCTCAACATTAACAACTACATAAATTTGCATATATGAAGTCAAATCCAATCTGAAGGCATTATTACCAATCTTTTCCAAAATCCTAAATCGACCATGTCGAATTGGATTCAGTTTGTGAAGCCAAACTTCATCACCGACCTAGAAACTGTGATCCACACGATACTTATCATGTCTTGTCTTGTACTTGGCTTAACTCTTTTCCAATTGTTTTTGAACTCTTTGATGTCCCAATTGAACTTGTTCAATGAATATTTTGGCCTTATCTATGTCACTATGTCCATCAATAGAAGCATCTTTGCTAAAGATAAAATTTAAAGGATATTTGGGCAAGTATCCCAAGAATGGGTCAAATGAATATGTTTGAGTCAATGAATGCTTGGCCCGGTTGTAAGCATGCTAAACATAGTGCAAATTTTCATCCAACTTAGGATGTTTGCTGCAATAACCACAACAAGATATATCATCATTCTATTTACCACCTCTGTTTGGTTATTTGTTTGCAGATGGAATGTTGTGCTCTTTTTCAATTTGGTGTCCATAAGTCCCCAAAATATTGATCAAAATTTCCCGACAAAGCGAGAATCTCGATCACTAACAATGGATGTGGGCAACCCAAAATGTACCAATACATTCTGAAAGAAAAATTGAGCAGTCTCTTCAGTTGTAACCTTTTTTTTTACAAGGAATCAAAATACACATTTTGTTGAACGTATCCAAAACTACATAAATATAATCATGAACTCTCCTAGACATAGGTATACCTCCTACTAAATCCATAGAAACAAATTCCCATGGACGAGAAGGTACTGGAAGTGGTGTATGCAATCCCAACTTTATATTGCTAGGCTTAATGACAACACATAATGGACATCCTTTTACAAATCATGACACACTTTCAAGCATAAGAGGCGAGTAACAATAATTATTTAATAGTGCCACTGTCTTACCTACACCGAAATGGCTAATAATAAGAGAAGTATGTGCTTCCCTTGTGATGTTCACTCTCTCACCTTGGAATACACAACTTTCCAAGATGATACAACAAGTTATCATGCACAATATAGTCCAATTCCTCTACTTGGTTACCTTGACACAAAGTCACATATACATCTTTGAAATCATTATCTAAACCATATTGCTCAACATAGCTCTCATGCATGACATAATTATGCTTAAGAATAATGGATGCACTAACAGTTTGTCTAGAAAGCATATCAAAAACCTTGTTATAGATACTTTTCTTATACATTATCACCAAATGGAATTGTTGAAGAAAACTCATCCATCTCAAGTGCCTCACTTGTTGTAGCTTGTATGTGATTGCAAGTATTGCAATGTTTGACGATCCGTGTGAATAATTGTTTCCTTACCCATCAAGTAATGTTTCCATTTTTTCACACTTTGCAACAATGCATACAGTTCCTTCTCATATGTAGGATAGTTAATCACTGCACCATTAAAAGTTTCTAAATGAAAACATATGGGCTTACCATGTTGCATCAAGGCTGTGCCCATGGCATAGTAACTTGCATCATTTTGTCTCTCAAATGATTGTCTCAAGTCAGGAAGTGAAAGTACGGGTGTTGAATTGATCTTTTCCTTCAATGCATCAAGTGTTTTTGTTGTTTTCCTCCCCACTGAAAAAACACGTTTCACACTAGTCAATGCATGCAATGGAGTTGCAATGGAAGAAAAGTTAGGAATGAACTTTCTCCAATATTGGGTTGCTCCCAACAAAACTTCTAACCTCTATTACTATCTTGGGTTTTGGCCAATTCAAAATGACTTCTATCTTTGAAGGATCTATTTTCAACTCACCTCCTCCGACAATATGCCCCAACTAGACTAAAGAAGTTTTTACAAATTCACATTTTGACATCTTTAAAAACAATGGTTCCTTGTTTAAGACATCACTTGCTTGACATGCATGACATGTTCTTCACAAGACTTGCTGAAAAATTAATATGTCATCTAAGTAGACTATCACAAAATCATCTAGAAATTGCCTTAAAACATCATTCATTACCCGCATTAATGTAGCATGAGCGTTACAAAGGCCAAAGGGCATAACCAAACATTCAAACAAACCTTGTTTTGTTTTGAATGTTGTATTCCATATGTCTCCTTCAATGATCCTAATATGATGATAGCCACTCCTCAAGTCCAACTTAGTGAAATAAACAACATCTTTCAATGATAAAGTAAATCTTAATTTCTAGGAAGAGGGTAATGGTTCTTTATTGTAATATTGTTCAATGCACATATGTCAACACACATGCACCATGTACCATCCTTCTTTTGCACTAACACAATAGGCGAACCACATGGAGATGTGCTTGGTCAAATGATCCCTTTGTCAGGCAACTCTTGGATTTATTTCTTAGTTTCTGCATTTTCCATCACTAACATCCTGTGTGTGCCAACTTTAGGAAGATGACAATCTTGTTGCAATTGGATTTCATGTTGGATTCCTTTTTTTGGAGGCAATCCTTTAGGCCCTCGAAACATCTCATCATATTGGTTAACAACCTCAACCAAATCAGATTTCAACTTTGTATCACATCCTTGAAAGGCTTCATTCTCAACATCATTCTTGGGTTTGATCATCAAAAGTACAAAATTCTTGCTAGAGTTAACAAGCCTCTTCATTTGTCCAACATTCACAAGTGAAAGGTTTAGTTTCTTGTGATGTGCTCTAACAATGTACTCAATACCATCTTTAAACAAATGATACTTTTTTTCATGGCGATGAAAGATAGCTTTTGTGTCATAAAGATACGGGCTTCCCAAAACAATACCACATATGTCTAATGGCACTACATCAAGCTCTACCTCATCAATGAATTTTGCAGTAATGTAATATTTTAGTTTGCATTTTCTAGTTATTTTCAAATTTGAATTTTCACATACCCAACCTAAAGGATAAGATTTAGGACGAGGAATGGTTTCAAAATTCAAATTTTTGACAATGTTTCAGAAATGAGGTTTGGTTGTGAGCCACTATCAAATAAAATGTCAATTTTGTTATGTCTTGCGATAACTCTAATATGGACAAGTTCTATTCTTTCCTTTTCATTTTGAGTTTCGTTGAGGTTATTTGAAGAACTAGTACTAACAATGGATTCATTGCCTTTCAATTCCATTGCTATAATCTTTGTTTCATCTCTCGAATTAGATCCTAAATAATGTTGTGTAGTTGCAGATGTCTTTGTTTTCCCATGTTGTTTAAATTTTTGGGTCTCATCTTAGTATGAAGTTTCCAACAATGGTCCTCATCGTGGCCTTCTTTTGAAGAATGGTTGCATGTTAGTTTTTGTCCCTCCATCTTGATGAAAGTATTTTTCTTCCCTTTTCCTTTGAATTTTCCCTTTTCTTTGTCTCCACCCTTAATTGGCTTTTTGTTGCCCTCTTGTGGAACATTTCTCCCTCTTGATTCTAAATGTGTTGATTGTACACAAACCTCATCTAGATTTGTAGGGTTAAACATGAGAATAGTGTGTTTCAAGTAGCTACGTAAACCTCCAATGTATTTGAGTAAAGTGTCTTGAGAGGATAAATCTACACCCAATATCAATTATTTCCTTCTAAAATATTAGGTATAAATTTGCACACTTTGACCCTTTAATTTGTTAAAGTTTTTCCAATCCATTACAACTTTTTGAATGTATGCTAAAGGATAAAATTGTCTTCTTAATGCAGCCACAAAATCATTCCATGAAGTTATGATCTTACCTATTTTCTTGGTGTCCACTTGTGTTTTGGCTTCCCACCAAATGAGTGTTGCACTTTCCAACCTTGTTGAAGCAAGCTGAATATTGGTCTCATAATATTTGATCCTTTGTATCCTACAATACAGTTCAAGCTAACGAACCCAATTATCTAATTTCTTAGCATTTACCTCTCCATTATACATAGGCAATTAAAAATTTATGTCAAGTTTTAAAAATGGAGTTTTACCATGTCCCTTTGGAGAATGTGGAGGTGTTCTTGAAGAGGTTGATGTAGAATATGATGATGGTGAAGATGAGGGTGAGGATAAAGGTGGAGTTAGAGGTAGTTTATCACCATTCCCTCCATTCCCTTTTGGAGGCTTGTCTCCATTTCCTCCATTTCCCTTTGGAGGATTGGAGCTCTCACCTTGCAACCTTGAATTGCTCTCTTCATTAAGAACTTTCACCATCTCAGTCATGTCAAAGAATCCTTTCCTAAAGGCCTTCTCATCCTAAACCATTTTTTCAAGTTCCCCTTCATGTGCCATGACTTGTGAGGCATTTGGTGAAATTGAGGTAAAACTTGTGGTGGAGATTGTGGAAAATGTGCTCTCCTTGAACTAGGTTGAGGACTTGCTCCCACAAGTTTTCCTTCTCCTATTTTGAGCTTTAACCTTGTAAACATCAAAAACACTTGCAACAAAATTAAACCCTCAATACAACCAAAGAAACAAAGCTCTGATACCAAACTGATATGTATTATAAAACTTGAAGGTTTTTGATGTAATTTGCAATTGAAATTTTATGTTTTTAATGCAATTAACAAGTTGCAATAAATCATTAATAAAATTATTACACTTAGTTTTGCAACAAATAACAAAGACAATAATAGCATAACAGAAAACACAAGACAAAAAAGGATGAAGGAGTTCACCCCTTCTGGGCTACATCTCCTGCTCCAGCTTCCAATGTTGGGCCTCTTTCATTATGCTCGAAAATATGTGTTTACATGTATTTGCAGTACTTATAATGCAAAAATATTGTCTCGAATGGCTCCAGAACAATAAAAAAACCCATAATTGGGGCCCTTTCTACACTCAAATTGGTAAAAAATTGACTGAATTATGCTATATAACAATTTCTATGCTAATTGTGCTACAATTTGCACCCACTTGAAATCCATCCTACAAATTCCGCACTTTTCGGCCACATGGAGGGACAAATTTACCCTACACCAATGAGATCTACACCAGTTCAGGTGAAAATTGTCGAACCCTTTAAATGCTTGGTGACCCCCACGAATCGATCAAAAAGGGCCAAGTGGCGCCATGATATCCATTGGATGTGGGTCGTTTAAACTGATCCCGCCATTCTGTTAACTCTGCCTTAACGATAGTTGGTGGCAGAATTATGGTTTGGTTTTAATTTTAGCACCCAAATCTTAGCCCTAACCGTGACTCTGTTTGAATGTGTTCATGAACTGGGTTTGGGTGATAACACCGCGCTAATAATCAAACTCACTCCATTACCAAGGTTTCACTATGATGTGGGTTATGGTTCCCACTGGGTTAACGTTTGACTGTCAACAAACTTTGCACCAACACAACCTCACTTGGACTGTAGTAGCATGTGGTTTGGTTTACTGACTACCGAGTTTGAACTCCTTTTAAACTTTCTGTTTGGCATTATCCCGTGGGTTAGGGATGGGGTTAACTCGCGCGCCTGGCTGCCCTGACTTGTGCTCTCATTGTTTGGGGTGGATCGGGGGCTAGGGGTTAACCCTGACCCTGACCCCCAATGCGCAACCCACTAAACCTTAAGTATTTGTGGCACACTATAGTTAACAATAAACAACGTAGTCGAATTGGTGGAACATTGTGCTACCAGTCGGTAGGTTTTTTATTCAAATCCCTCGGAGGAAGTTCGCCGATATACCAAAATTTTACACCAATATGAGGAGGCCACATGGCTGCTAGTGATTGGCCCAGGTGGCCCTCCACCATTGGTCAATCCTTCAACCAATCAAAAATAAAATAACTCAACCAACTGAATGAAGACACTTGTCAAACAACCATTGGCCAACAACAATACAATCAACCTGCCAAATCACATGCCTAGTTAGTGTATGGACTGTTGACTCAGCGTACCTACAATTGAATTATAAATTTTTTTAGTTGTTTGAGAAAACAGACAAAACGAGATATCAGGAGGATACGATATCAGTTTTGAGTGAAATAAGTTGCGTTGGATATAGGGCGACGAGATATTATTTTTGGCACCAGTTTCGAGCACTTTTGAACACTTGAGCATTTTACTGATCCACTGGATCAAAATCGAGAAATATCACTTGCAAATGTGCCAGATGATCTTGACATGACATGGAATGTGCATGTATATCATTAAGATACGGTTGTACGTTATGTGTAATGTATTGGAATGCACAAGAGATGACTCTTTGACAATTTTAGTTGGCGTTTTTAAGCCCAAAGGGAAACTTTCAATACACAAAAGTCCCCCAAGGAAAAATAAAGGCAGTTTTATGTTGATCTAACAATAGTGTGTTAATTTGATTATAACCGAAAAATCCATCAATGAATGAGAAGATTTCACTTCTAACAGATTCATCAACGATCTCGTCAATGAATCAGATTGGATCATTATCTGTTAGGTCCTTATATTACTAGTATAGTCCCTTATTGTTGTTAATTTAACCCCCTTAATGTTATTATTGTACCCTTGTAACTCCCATATTGTAATTATTGTGCCCTTAAATTATTATTGTTAGGTCGGCTAGGATTACATTATGGCCCTACTAGGATCACATTATGGCCCCATGGACTCCTATATATAGAAAGGAGGTTTTGTAATTTGAATCATCCAAGAATTGTTCATTCATGTAATGTATTGCAGGTTTCCCCCTCGAAGTGGCTTATTTCTAAGGCATTGATATCCCTTTTCTTCTCTTTTTGGAACTGGTTTCACAACATTTGGTATCAGAGCTTTGAGATTCTAGGGTTTCGTTGCTCCAAACAGGTCAGCGTGGCATTTTCGCTATAAATTTTTCTCTATGACGGTTCAGAATCTGAAATTTTTAGAGTGTGAAGCCAAAATCCTGAGGAACATCGTCGAAAAATTTCAGAGCTTGGTTCGCAATATTTTCGGAGATATGATCTGTGAAAGTTAGGTCATTTTGCAGGCTGTTGAATTTAACCTAAACAGGTCATCATGGTATTTTCGTAATAACTTTGTTTTACAAAGGTTCAGAAGCTAAATTTTTAGAGTACGAAGCCACAATCTAAAGGAACATCGTCAAAAAATTTCAGATATTGGTTCGCAACATATTCAGAGATAGGATCTATGGAAGTTAGGGCTTTTTTAGGCTTATGAATTTCATCTCAAAGAGGTGATCGTGGGAAAATATTCATAGCTCTCTCTCTGAGAATCGGATTGGAATGCTGTAAAAAGTGGCCGCAAGTGCAGGGACTGTAGTTTTCGGTCTATCAATTTCAAAGCCAAAGGAGGAAACAGTGACATGTGGCAAGTCGTACAAGTTTGCTCTACTGAACCAGTCCAAAATTGGGTCATTGTGGGAGATTGGACATAAATTTGCCTTGAAGAATCCAAATCAGATCAGACCTGTGGCATTTGAAATAAGCTTCAAAGGGATACTATAGGGCTGAATTTTAGATATTGAGGATCTGTAATTATAGAGATAATTGAATTTCAATATAGAGCTCCTCAAAAGCAAGTAAAAGGTGTTTTTTTTTTTTTAATTATGAATTGCATAAGTCTTGTTTGAAGAATCAAGTTGAATTGATTACAAGGGAATATTTTAGAATAGATATCAGTATTGGATTCTAAAATGGCCCCTAAAAAGAATTCAACACCCATTAAGCCTTTAGAAAGCTCTACTATGACTCATGAAGACGAAGAATGGAAACATGACATATCAAATTTACAAGAGCAAGTGCAACAGATTTGGCTCTCGCAAAGAGCAACAAAAAATGACATGGAAGTTTTGAAGAAAGGCGTGGAAACTAAGATGGATGGTTTGAAGAAAGGCGTGGAATCTAAGATGGATGGTTTGAAGAATGGTGTTAGCCAGCCATAAAATTCGTTATACCAAATGCTGGATAAAAACTTTTTGAGCCTTCAAGGAACAATTTTCATTGCTAAAAATTGTTGGCTCTTGAAGACTCTTCAAGGCCTCATGCCTATCCTCTGTCCGAACTTCACTGCTGTTCCCATTTTACACTTAGAAATCTCGCTGATTTCCAAGCCAAAATATTGCTGCAAGCACCATTTCCCTTTGCCCCTTCTTCCAAAACTAACCTTCATTTGCTTCCCTATTTCTCCATAAAATTCCTCTATTTTTCATGAGTCCTCTTCTTCCATTCATGAAAATCCACTTTTATAAGGTTTAAAACCCACTTTTAAGCCTTATCGGAACACCCAATTCCCCTTGAAAATCATTAAAAAACTATAAAAAAACCACATTTTGGACTTAAGCCCCTCAGGCTTAGGCTTGGACCCCTTTTCCCATCGACCCCCGGTCGCATCATTTCCCATGCGCCCGCGGCCCCGCAATCGGTCGACAAGCCATGTTTTGTATTAATATTTCTCGGCTATAGTTTAAAACCTTGGTTTATATTAAAAATTCGTCAATTTTATTATTACATTATAAATCCCCGTTGGTTCAAATTTAATTCATTTCGCACCGTCGATCTGATCTGCAGATCGAACGGTGCAGAGTCCGTCTCCCAGTGGTCCCCACATTCCACTAGCCGATTGCTGAAACCACGCGGTTTTCATCGCACCGCCTTTGGGCAAAGGCGGTTTTTCCCTGATCGCCAGCGATTTCATACATCATGTGACATGCATCCCCTGTACTTTTTCAAAACCTCTTGCTCATCGCGCGTTATCGTTCGTACGTGGATGCCCAGTGATAATGTCGTGCGCCGTCCGATATGGGGCGGGCCATCCAACGGCTATCGCTCGCCGAAGATGCCCGATGCTTAACGTGGTCCCGGCGCGCCATCCAGTTAATCTCTGCCGTCGATCTGATCTGCAGATCGACGGTTCATATTCCATCACCCTGATTCCGTCACCCAGTCAACGATTCTTCATTTTGACTTTCCCCCTCACTCTCGACCGTCGATCTCTGCGCGATCGACGACTCTGATTTAATCTTTTTTCTGCCTTCTCCAATCAATCCTGACCATTGGATGATGCCATCCAATGGCCACGCTTCCTCCACATGCCTCTGCAGCAATAAACCTATAAATGCATGGATTTTATAATAAGTTGTTTGTATTTTGCAGGGTTTCGAGGTTTTATCACCTTTTTCGAGGAAGATTCGAAGGCAGAGGATAACGATCTTCCTGCCTTCGATTCATCAAAGGAAATCCTTCGCAGAGTATAATTTCATGTTTCTTCAGTGTTTTCCTCAGGCATTGATGCCACATAACCCTACGCAGCCCTGTTTATCAGCAAAAAACACAGCAAGTCAATCACAAATCACAGAGTATCAGTGACAGGGATCAAAGTGAACCAAAACAGAGGATTAAAGGACATATTTTTGGGGATTACGTCTAAGATGCTTATCAAAAGCCTAATCCCCAAGAAAAACACAATTTAAAGAGAATTTGAAGTGTTTCATCGACGGGAAACCCTCCACCGCCACAAATTGAGGCAAATTGATCCCTCTAGCTACCACGGTGCCACCTGTGCCTCAATGTATTCAATCAGAGGCTGAATTTATTGATTATGATCAAATATTTGTCTCAACGCAGCCAGGAAGTTATTTCTGCAAGGAAACTCAATGGAAAGAACATCTGTAGAGTTACTTCGACATCACACAGAGCCTCAAAAGTCAACAAAATCCCCCACAGAGCTTAAATCTTTATGTAAAATCGTTTAATACAGAGAATATGTATGTAAGATTCTTCATTGAGCCCCTCAAAGGCCAAGGAGTCATTAAGTCTGTATTAATTGTAAATTGAGATCTTTTATCGGATCTCACCTCCTCATCCTTCTATATATACTTCTGCAGAAGATGAGTGAGGGGTTGGTTGCAGAACTTTGAAATATATTTGAGCAAAAAACTTCTGATTGTAAATAGTGTTCACTGGCCCTTGGAGCTCTGCTTGTGATAGATAAGTTAGGCTGAATAGTGAAGATGATTTTTGAACTGAAACACTGGACTTGAAGACTATAACTGGTTTGACATCAATAACAAGTTGTTTCTTGGGATCCTGGTCTATATTATTGGTGAAGTGCCCTTTCTTTGTTATTTGTTTTCCCTTCTATGTATGCCATATTGTTCACTATTCTCTGATAAAGAACAACATTCACAGAGTTAGGATTTACTGTTTATCAGTTCCCTTCTCTAACTGAAAATATTTATCTTAATTTTTTCATCTTATTTGTTTGTTTAAGAATGATTCAATACAGTTTAAGCAGTTAGGAATGTTGGAGTTCCCTCATCCTACTGTTTGCTTTAAACATTGTTCTTGAAAGTTATTTTCCTTATTTGCTTATTAAATTTAGACTAGAAAGTGATGGTTTGCCCTCTTTCTAGCTTATTTTCTCCAAAGGCAGATTCTGAAAGTTTCCCTTGGTGTTGGTTGAAAGTAGACTAGGTTTAAAAGTACTTTATCTGATCTTAAGTTTCACTTTGTTTTCTCTTATGTGTTTTCATACTTTCTGAAGGTAATTATGTGGATTACTAGATTGTTTGTCAATTAAGCTGATTTAATACAAACTTGCCCGAGAAGTCAATGGTTAGCCCTACACTTGGTTGGTTTTAAACAGTTACTTAAGAGGCTTTTCTTGTTTGGACTGACTATAAATCCTTTGTGAAATTATTATCAGTTTCCACCATCTCCAACACTTTATTGTTTCCATTCCATCACTCTAATCTCAATAATCTTGTGATATAGATGACTTGCCCCTTGGATCACTCTTGATTTTGTTGCTCAATTAAAGCCCTATTATGACTCCATAGCCCAATGGACTAAAAACCAGCGTTATATCTATCTTTTTAGCCTAGCTGTTCTATTCACTTGCAACTTCTCACCTTTGAAACTCTCTGCACTTAGGACTTTCCACCTCAAACAGTATTCATGCTCAACCATCCAAAAAACAAAACAAACCCTTGGCCTTCATAACTAGCCTAATATCATTACCCCAAACTTCAAAGACAAATCCATCTTTGTACATATTGGAGAGATCCCTCTCCGGATTCAGGAGGGCTAGATCCTAGAATCCCAAAGTTGGTTGAAATAATGTTGCTTCTGCAGTTTTAGTCTTACCAATCTGCTAAAATTACATATTCCTAACATTTCTGGCGACTCCGCTGGGGAACTGAACCCAAAATCATTTTTCATCTTTATAAAACTTTGAGAGTAAAAAGCAGCCTTTTCAAGTACTGCCAAGAGTGGTAATCATGGTAAAACTTGTTTGAATCAGTGACAAGCTAGGTAAAACCTAGGATTCTCTTAAGACTTTATCTAACCTTGAAAGATTAGCTGGCTTAGCCATAAGAGTAAACTGTCTTTGTCTCATAACCATAACTAAGTTTTGAAACAAAGTTAGGATATTCTTAAAAACCATACAACTGAAAAATAACTTAGAAAAACCTAAAAAATATTTCGGATTGGTATCCAATAAACATGGTGGTGGACCATAAAACCTTTTACCTCCTTAGGAGCTAAAAAATTCCACTTGGCGACTCCACAATCCTTAGCAGACCTTAAGACTCCACTGGGAAGAACCCTCATCATTATAACATCATTCAAACTCAGTTAGAGGACCGTAGGATTAAGATTTGTGTAAACATATTAGTTAACTTCTCAAAGACTGTCATACCTGGTTGAACTTTTCTTATTTATTTGGGTCTAATAACACAACATAGTGGCTCCCAGAAAGATTCACACCAGAGCCTATTCTGACCCAGACCCACCTGAAGTAGTTGATAACCCAGAAGGTATCCTTAGGAAATATCCTAAGATTAAATTGTCAACTGTTTTCAGGTCACCCTTGAGAGCTAGTTCAGTTCCTGAAAATCTTTCAGCTCTACAACAATCTCAAGTTGACTTATTAAATCCATATAGAACTAGGTCTCTTGGTGATTTATACCAGTTAGATTCTGAGTCTTCACTATCATCTCCTGAAACAAGTGAACCTCTTGGTAGCAGAGAAACAACACCTCCTGATTTACATTTCCTTCACAACTTAGGTGTCTCTCATCCAAGATCAGCTCAGTAGTCTATTCCTGGTCCATTCGCTTCTGCTCACCCTACATCCACTGTTCAAACCACTCCACCTCATCCCACTATTCCTATTGTTAATCCACTCCTTGTAAATCCACCCCCACCACATATCATGGCAGCATGGTATGCTCCCTTAGTCCTGCCTGTACCATTAGTCAATCTTCCACAGGATTATCAGTCCAAAATTCCATTATATGATGCCAACAATGCTACAACTGCATCACAACATGTGGATAAGATGAATGACTATTTTGATAGAAATGAAATTAATGATGATTCTGTCAAGCTTAGGTTATTTGCTCAGAGCCTAGGGGGAGAAGTGAGAAAGTGATTCAAAGGTTTAGCCCCCCATAGTATTAATGATCTCCAAGCCTTCCATCAAACATTCTTAAACAAATGGGAAGCAAAGAAGAACCCTCTCCAAGTCCTTTATGACTACAAGAACCTCCATAGAAACACTGGGGGAAGTGTGCAAGCTTATTGCACTAGATTTAATAGTGTGTATAATGCACTTTCCCTAGAACTAAAACCTCCACAAGGCTCAGCTTTAAACAAGTTTCCTGAAGGATTTGACTCTGACATGACCTATCAGCTGAGAGAGAGAGACTTTGCAACTCTTGAAGATATGCAAAGAGGTGCTCTTTCTATGGAAGTCAACTTAATGGAGAAGAGAGCCAAAATGAAAACTGAAAAGAGAGTGTCCTTTAGAGAGGAATCCACGCCTTCTACTTCCAACTCAAATATGGAGAGAATGATGGAGGAGATGATGAAAGAGATGAGCATAATTAATAGAGCACAAGCAAATCAAAACCAAACTGCTCCTCGAAATAGAAATCAGAACCAAAATCAGAATATTAGAAGGAACCAACCTCCAAACAGATCTAGGGAAGATGATCAGTAGATCACTCCTCCCTTTCATCAAAACTATGTAAGTGAGGTTGAGGAAACAGATGAAATAGTAGAGGAAGAAGATATCAACATGCTGGGGGAAGATATTAACATGCTGGGGGTAGACAATGATGACTTTGAGATTCATTATGATAGAAAACAAGGTCTATACACACCTTATGATGACAAAAGAGATGATGATGAAAATTGTTATCAAGAAATGGAAAATGTCATCATGGAGCCTCAAAGAGAATACGACCTTAGAAGTAAAACTAGTCAACAACCCCCCAACAACAAAACCTCTGACGAATCTTCACAAAACAACACTGCAACCAAGCCTAAAAAGATTAAACAAAAGGACAAAACAGTGGCTGTAAATTCTGATAAAGGAAAAGGTAAAAGCACTCAAAACAATGAAAATCAGAGTGCAGACATTAGCATTACTAACACTTCAGCTAGTACTCCTGCAAAAACAATTTTGTCAAGTGTAAATAAAACATAAAGTAACAACTGATAAGGCTGAAACCAGCACCTTAAAGAGTCAAATTCCTTTAAGCCTGGAGCAGGAAATTTTAAAAATCAAAATCTCTGTTCCCCTCACTGAGTTAGCTGCCCAACATGTATATAGAACCCAAATTTTGAAGGCTTTGAAAATAGAAGAAAATGAGGACACAATCAATCTTAATGATGACCAACCAGAGTTGATTTTTGGTCCTAAGATTGAAGGTAGATATCAAGAGGGACCTGTTCCTCCCTTTTATGTGAGTTTAAACGTTCATGACAAAAATTTTCACAACGCTATGCATGATTCCGGGGCTTCTCATAATTTAATGCCAAAAGCTGTAATGGAGAGCCTTGGTTTAGAAATCACCAGACCTTACAAAGACCTTTACTCCTTTGATTCCAGCAGAGTAAAATGTTTAGGATTAATCAAAGACCTCTGTGTTAACTTAGCCCAAATTCCAGCCAAATGTTTAGTCATGGATATTGTTGTGGTTGATGTGCCCCCAAAGTATGGAATGTTATTATCAAGATCTTGGGGGGCTAAGTTACAAGGGACTATGAAAATGGACATGACCTATGCGACTATCCCTGTTTTTAATCAAACTAGAAGACTTTACAGGGAGTCCCATATGAAGTTCACAGTTACAAGTCAAGACAAACCACAAAACTCTCCCCTGTATTCTGTAAATACAGGCCTTGATTCTTTTATTATGTTTAATGATGAAACACTTGGTGAACAAGTCACTTTATCAAGATTAATGGCCCACAGGGAGGAAGAGGAACACAATGTAGGTGTGTCTAAACAGTTTGACGAACCTGTAAAATCTAGCAAACTAAAAAAAGGTCTTGAGCTACAAGATAGATGTCCTTTGCTCTTAAACATTTACAATCAAGAAAACAACCCTCAAAAAAATGAAGGTCTTGGGGAATCAAAACAAATACAACTAAGTGCAGAGTTTTCACAACAACCTTTGAGCACGTTAGTTGAAGAGGACAGTAACCAGGATGAAACTAAGAAATGTCCTCTATGGAGTATGTATTTTGATGGATCCTGCACTAAGAACAATGCTGGTGTAGGTGTTTGGATTACTAACACTGAAAATAACCACACAGAAAGCATTTCCTGCAAATTAAACTTTTAGTGTTCCAATAACATAGCAGAATATGAATCCCTTCTCTTAGGCTTACACCTATTGAAAAAGTTAGGAGCCAGAAGAATCAATGTATATGGAGATCAAAGTTAGTCATTAGGCAAGTCAACGGGGAGTATAACGCTAATCATCCCAGACTTAGAGCCTACCGAAACGATGTCATGGACCTTTTGAAAACATTCGAGGAATCCAAATTGTTCTTTGTCCCAAGAAAAAGAAATATCGCGGCCCACAATTTAGCCTTTGCAGCTAGAACATGTTTAACGCCATATAGCACCAAAGACTGCACAACTGAGATAAAATTTAGACTAGTTGTTCTCGATAATGAGAAATATTGGCAGGTGTTTGACAATGACAAACAAATAGAAGACTTCATGCAATTCAGAAATGAATTCGAACTAAACAGTTCGGACTCAGACTATGAAACAAATTGCAAGGAAGAAAATTTTCTTGATGAAGAAGAACTGTCTCCTCAACCTACTAATATAAACCTATTATCTAACAAACTTGAAAACAAAACAGAATTGAATGCAGAGTTAGAAACAGAGGAGTTAGAAACTCTGCACTCCAAAGATGAAAGTTTGCCTAAAGGTCTAGCCCCTTTAGAAGAGTTGTTTGATTTTAATGATGTGGCAAATAAACCAAAACTGGAACCTATAGAGACTGAAGTGGAAGAGTGTAATATAGGCATTGAACTCAAACCTATGATGATTAAAATGTCTAAAACTTTACCAACTCACATTAAACTTAAATACATAGAGCTGTTTAAAGAGTTTTCTGATGTTTTTGTGTGGAGTTACGAAGATCTTAAATCTTACGACACTAAAATAATACAGCACAAAATTCCCCTCAAAGAAAACCAAAAACCATTCAAACAGAAACTGCGTAGAATAAACCTTGTTCAATTGCTTTTGGTTCAGAAGGAGATCATGAAAATGTATGAAGCTGGTATTATTGTCCCTATTAGATATTCTGAATGGGTGTCTAATCTGGTGTCAGTTAGGAAGAAAACTGGAGAAATCAGGCTTTGTATAGACTTGAGAGACTTAAACAAAGCTTCATTGAAAGACAACTACCCTTTACCTAAGATGGATCATATTTTACAAAGGGTGGTAGGGTCTAGAAGAATTTCTTTGCTAGATGGCTATTCAGGGTACAATCAGATCTTATTCCACCCTGCTGATCAATTAAAGACAACATTTACTACACCATGGGGAACTTTCATGTATGTGAAAATGCCCTTTGGTCTAATGAATGTTGGAGCAACTTTTCAAAGAGCCATGGACATAGCATTCTCGGAAGAATTGGGCTTCTTCATCATTATCTATCTGGGTGATGTCACTGTGTTTTCAAAAACAGATGAAGAACACTTAGAACATTTAAGAAAAGTTTTCGAGAAATGCAGAAAGTTTGGAATATCTTTAAACCCTAAGAAAACACTATTTGGTCTCCAAGAAGGTAAACTTCTTGGGCACATTATTTCTGAGGAGGGTATAAAGATAGATCCAAAGAGGATTGAGGCCATATTGCAAATCTCTCATCCTCGAAACATCAAAGAGTTGCAATCTTTCATTGGAAAGATTAACTTTTTGAGAAGGTTCATCCCCAACTTGGCTGAGCTCCTTATGAATATCACAAACATGTTAAAGAAGGAGCAAGGGGTAAAATGGACCTTGGAAGCAAAGAAGTCCTTTGAACTGGTGAAACAAGCGTTAACCAAAACACCGGGTCTTATAAGTCCTGATTTTTCAAAAGATTTTTATATTTTTTCATTCACATCAGAACATGCCATAGCTGCTGTCCTTTTATAGAAAAATCCACAAGGACAAGAGCAGCCTATTGCATTCTTTAGCAAGGCATTGAGGGATGCCCCTTTGAAGTATAACATCATGGAAAATCAAGCTTTTGCTTTGGTTAAAGCTTTGAAAGACTTCAGAGTGTACATCCTTCACTCACACATCATTGCCTTCGTCCCAAACTCAGTTGTTAAAGACATTATAACACAGGACCCAAATGGTAAGAGAGGTAACAGGATTGTTGTTATCCTTGAATATGATTTAGAGATAAAACCCACTAAACTCATCAAAGGCCAAGGTCTAGCTAAATTAATGGCTGAATTAAATTTTGAAGTTCTTGATATTAATATGATTAATGCTTTGGATGACCAAGAAGAATTGTCAACTCCTATTGTTGAAGATTATTTTAAGAATTCTCCTTGGTATGCTGATATTATTTATGTTTTGCTTAAATTGAATACACCTCCTGGTTTGACAAAAACAAAGGCAAGATTCCTCAAATTGAAAGTCGTAAACTATTGCATTATAGATAGATGTCTTTATTGGAAGAATGCAAGTGGTATATTGCTTAAATGTTTGCCTGAGTTTGATGTAGAGAAGGTTAAATACCAGTTCCATGAAGGAGAGTGTGGAGGTCATTTGTACTGGAAGACAACAGCCAACAAGTTTTTGAGGGCTGGTTTCTATTGGCCTACTCTTTTCCATGATGTGCACAAAATGATCATAGCCTGTCATAAGTGTCAACTTTTTGAAGGAAAAAGGAAACTGTTATCCGTACCTCTGCATCCAATCACTGTTGAGGCCCCATTTCAACAATGGGGTCTTGACTTCATAGGAGAAATCCATCCTCCATCCTCTGCCCAGCATAGATGGATCCTCACTGCCACAGACTATTTCACTAAGTGGATAGAAGCCATACCTTATAGGCAGGCCAATGATTTAGTTATCATAAAATTTATGGAGACTAACATTCTCTACAGGTTTGGCTTTCCTACCAAGATTATCACTGATAATGCAACAGCATTTAGATCAAACAAGATGGTTGATTTCTGTCACCGATATCAGATAACATTGGGGAATTCCATGGCCTATTACCCTCAAGGTAATGGACTTGCAAAATCCTCAAACAAAATCTTAGTGAACATTATCAAGAAACTGTTGGAGGACAATAAGAAGTCTTGGCACACAAAGCTGGTTCATGCACTTTGGGTTGACCGATTGACTTTGAAGAAATCCATTGGCATGTCACCTTTTCAGCTGGTGTACGGTACTGATGCAATTTTTCCAAACAGCCTTGGTGTTTTAGTGATGAAGTTGATTCAAGAGTTACAAACTGAAGAAAATGACATGATCAGAAGAGTGGACCAGACCATTCATCTTCAGCAAACTAGAGAGGAAGTGTATAACAAAGCATTGCAGAAGCAAGACAACATTAAAAAGCTTTTTGACAGAAGGACAAAGGCCAGCAATTTCAAGATTGGGGACCAAGTTCTAAAGTGGGATTCAAGAAGGGAAGAGAAGGGCAGGCATGGAAAATTTGACCACTTATGGCTTGGCCCTTACTCTGTTCACTCAGCTGCTGGTAACAATGCATTTTTCTTGCAGGAGTTGAATGGAGCAGAATTGTTTTGGGGTCCTGTCAATGGCAGGATGCTTAAGCATTACTTCTCTTGATCCATGTTATATTCCAAAAGCCTTTTTATCATTTTTCCACTATAAATATTTCATCCACCATTGCATTCAAAGTTGTAAAAATAAAAATTACAAAAACAATGAAAAGAAAGAAAAGAGGGCAGATTGTGAAAACAAGAAAGGTATAGCCCCATACCAAAAAGGAGAAACAAATTATGAAAGTGTGCAAGCTTAAATTCCACTCCTACAAAACACACTTCTAGTTAGTCAAACAGCCTAATCTTGACTAATTAGCTTTTGAATTTACTACTGATAGGATAGTGAAATTGATTTGCCAAACTGTTTAATCTTGGTTTATCAGTAGGTAGATTAGGATAGAAATGAAAGGTTCAAACATGATCAAAATCTGAACCTAAGGTTTCAAAGAAATATGACTCAAATATGTTCTATTTTCTTGAGTCAAAAAAGATGTAAATATAGTTCAAATCAACTCAAAATCTGAACCAGAGAACAAATAAAGAACAACTCAAACAAAATTCAAAACAGAGCTGTAAAAAGAGAAGGCAACACTTTGAACTTTCAGATCTTAAGCCTTCCGTTTTGATTTAATTTTTTGCAAAATAAATGTCTATGTGCAGCTTGTTTTTATGCCATAGATCACAACAAGTCAAACAACTTAATCTTGACTTGACTGTTTTTAAATTTATCCCTTAGAATTTAGAGAATTAAAATCTGTTGGACAGTTTAATCCCAACAAATAGTAGAATAGGTAGAGAAGCATCTGAACTCAACTGTTTAATCTGAGTTCAGTGAGAAATAAGGAGTAGAATTAGATTAGTTTTATGTTTTCAAAAGAATAAAATGTTGTAAAGGAGTTTGCCAATCCAAGTGCACTCTAATGAAGAAAAAATGTTAGATCAGTAGGATTGGGTAGGTAGAAAGTTTGTATTGATGAAGATCCATTATTTTTATGGTTGCTAATATGTTTTCAGAGAAAGTCATCTCAGCAAAGGAAAATTAGCCCAATGGATCAGGCATAGGTTAGCCTCCCAGAGAACATAATGGATGTGGCACAGGTCAGCCTCCCAGAGAATGCAGATCTGAAGTTCTTGATGCCTTCAAGAAGGCACCATCCCCAAGTGGAGCCACTGTTAGCCAACCATAAAATTTGTTATACCAAATGGTGGCTAAAAAAATTTTGAGCCTTCAAGGAACAATTTTCATTGCTAAAAATTGTTGGCTCTTGAAGACTCTTCAAGGCCTCATGCCTATCCTCTGTCCGAACTTCACTGCTGTTCCCATTTTACACTTAGAAATCCCACTGATTTCCAAGCTAGAATATTGCTCCAAGCACCATTTCCCTTTACCCCTTCTTCCAAAACTAACCTTCATTTGCTTCCCTATTTCTCCATAAAATTCCTCTATTTTTCATGAGTCCTCTTCTTCCATTCATGAAAATCCACTTTTATAAGGTTTAAAACCCACTTTTAAGCCTTATTGGAACCCTCAATTCCCCTTGAAAACCATTAAAAAACTATAAAAAACCCACATTTTGGACTTAAGCCCCTCAGGCTTAGTCTTAGACCCCTTTTCCCATCGACCCTCGGTCGCATCATTTCCCATGCGCCTGCGGCCCCGCAATCGGGTGCCAAGCCATGTTTTGTATTAATATTTCTCGGCTATAGTTTAAAACCTTGGTTTATATTGAAAATTCGTCGGTTTTATTATTACATTATAAATCCCCGCCGGTTCAAATTTAATTCATTCCATGCCATCGATCCGATCTGCAAATCGGACGGTGCGGAGTCTGTCTCCCGGTGGTCCCCACATTCCACTAGCTGATTGCCGAAATCGTGCGGTTTTCATCGCACCGCCTTTGGGCAAAGGCGATTTTCCCCTAATCGCCAGTGATTCCATACATCGTGTGACACGCATCCCCTGTGCTTTTTTCAAAACTGCTTGCTCATCGCGCATTATCGTTCGTACGTGGATGCCCAGCGATATTGTCGTGCGCCGTCCGATCTGGGGCGGGCCATTCAACGGTTATCACTAGCCGAAGATGCCTGATGCTTAACGTGGTCCCGACGTGCCATCCAGTTAATCTTCGTCGTCGATCTGATCTATAGATCGACAGTCCATATTCCATCGCCTTGATTCGGCCCAGTCAACGATTCTCCGTTTTGACTTTCCCCCTCGCTCTCGACCGTCGATCTCTGCGCGATCGATGACTCTGATTTAATCTTTATTTTGCCTTCTCCGATCAATCTTGACCATTGGATGATGCCATCCAACAACCACGCTTCCTCCACATGCCTCTGCAGCAATAAACCTATAAATGCATGGATTTTATAATAAGTTGTTTGTATTTTGCAGGGTTTCGAGGTTTTATCGCCTTTTTCGAGGAAGATTCGAAGGCAGAGGATGATGATATTCCTGCCTTCGATTCATCAAAGGAAATCCTTTGTAGAGTATAATTTCACGTTTCTTCAGTGTTTTCCTCAGGCATTGATGCCACATAACCCTGCGCAGCCCTGCTTATCAGCAAAAAACACAACAAGTCAATCACAAATCACAGAGTATCAATGATGGGGATCAAAGTGAACCAGAACAGAGGATTAAAGGACATATTTGTGGGGATTATGTCTAAGATGCCTATCAAAAGCCTAATCCCCAAGAAAAACACAGTTTAAAGAGAATTTGAAGTGTTTCACCGACGGGAAACCCTCCACCACCACAAATTGAGGCAAATTGATCCCTCTAGCTACCACAGTGCCACCTGTGCCTCAAAGTATTCAATCAGAGGCTGAATTTATTGATCAGGATTAGATATTTGTCTCAGCGTAGCCAGGAAGTTATTTCTGCAAGGAAACTCAATGCAAAGAACATCTGTAGAGTTACTTCAACATCACACAGAGCCTCAAAAGTCAACAAAATCCCCCATAGAGCTTAAATCTTTATGTAAAATCATTTAATACAGAGAATATGTATGTAAGATTCTTCATTGAGCCCCTCAAAGGCCAAGGAGTCATTAAGTCTGTATTAATTGTAAATTGAGATCTTTTATCAGATCTCACCTCCTCATCCTTCTATATATACTTCTGTAGAAGATGAGTGAGGGGTTGGTTGCAGAACTTTGAAATATATTTGAGCAAAAAAATTCTGATTGTAAATAGTGTTCACTGGCCCTTGGAGCTCTGCTTATGATAGATAAGTTAGGCTGAATAGTGAAGATGATTGCTAAACTGAAACACTGGACTTGAAGACTGTAACTGGTTTGACATCAATAACAAGTTGTTTCTTGGGATCCTGGTCTATATTACTGGTGAAGTGCCCTTTCTTTGTTATTTTTTTTTCCTTCTATGTATGCCATATTGTTCACTATTCTCTGATAAAGAACAACATTCACAGAGTTAGGATTTACTGTTTATCAGTTCCCTTCTCTAACTGAAAATATTTATCTTAATGTTTTCCTCTTATTTGTTTGTTTAAGAATGATTCAATATAGTTTAAGCAGTTAGGAATGTTGGAGTTCCCTCATCCTACTATTTGCTTTAAACATTGTTCTTGAAATTTATTTTCCTTATTTGCTTATTAAAGTTAGACTAGAAAGTGATGGTTTGCTCTGTTTCTAGCTTCTTTTCTTCAAAGGCAGATTCTGAAAGTTTCCCTTGGTGTTGGCTGAAAGCAGACTAGGTTTAAAAGTACTTTCTCTGATCTTAAGTTGCACTTTGTTTTCTCTTATGTGTTTTCATACTTTCTGAAGGTAATTATGTGGATTACTGGATTGTTTGTCAATTAAGCTGATTTAATACAAACTTGCCCAAGAAGTCAATGGTTAGCCCTGCACTTGGTACAGTTGGGCTAAATTTTTAAGAGGCTTTCTTGTTTGGACTGACTATAAATCCTTTGTGAAATTATTATCAGTTTCCACCATCTCCAACACTTTATTGTTTCCATTCCATCACTCTAATCTCAAATAATCTTGTGATATAGATGACTTTCCCCTTGGATCACTCTTGATTTTGTTGCTCAATTAAAGCCATGTTATGACTCCATAGCCCAATGGACTAAAAACCAACGTTATATCTATATTTTTAGCCTAAGCTGTTCAATTCACTTGCAACTTCTCACTTTTGAAACTGTTTTGCATTTAGAACTTTCCCCTCAAGTAATATTCATGCTCAACCATCCAAAAAAACAAACAAAACCCGTGGCATTCATAAATAGCCTAATATGATGACCCCAAACTTCAAAGACAAATCCATCTTTGCACTTATTGGAGAGATCCCTCTCCGGATTCAGGAGGGCTAGATCCTAGAATCCCAAAGTTGGTTGAAATAATGTTGCTTCTGCAGTTTTAGTCTTGCAAATACGCTGAAATTACGGATTCCTAACAAATGGAATAGAAGCTAAGGTAGATGGCATGGAAGCTGGCATGGAATCTAAAATGGAAAACATGAAGAATGACCTAAAAGCAGACATGGAAGGTTTGAAAAAGTTGATACAAGAAATGTTTCCTAATGGTGAAAAGATAGTAGAGGAAATTCGCGATGAGAACAAAATAAATGTTAATCATCATTTCATAAAATCTAATGTTGGTGGGAAGAACCACCATATTCCAAAAATGGATATGAGGAAGTTTGATGGAAAGGATCCTGTAACATGGATACTACAGATGGAGCAATATTTTGATCTCCATAATGTGAAAAACACACAAAAGGTACGCATTACAACTTTACATTTAGAACAAAATACATTTGTATGGTATCGATGGTTTTGCTCCCGTAAAAAAATTGTCACTTGGTCAATTTTTACGGAGGAAATGATAGCACATTATGAGGATACAAAGAGCAACACCTTCTTTAGCCAATTGATAAATCTCAAACAAAAGGGTTTAATGGGGGAGCACATTGAAGACTTCCAAAAATTGAATATAAGGGTAACTGATATTCCAGAGGAACATAGGATTGATCTCTTCATATGTACTTTAAAGGATAACATCCAACATGAAGTTCGCGTTTTGGAACCTGATTCATTGGAGAAGGCATTCAGGTTGGCAAGAAAAATTGAATGTAAAATTATGGTCACAAGGAAGCCTACCACTCACTTCTATAAAAAGGGAAGTGTTGCTACTCCTAGATTTCCACAACCTACAAGGTTGACACCACAACAATTGGAAGAAAAAAGAGAAAAAGGGCTTTGCTACAGTTGTGATAGCAAATACACTAAAGGTCATAAGTATGCTGAGAAGAAATTATTTTACATAGATTGTGAAGAGGAAGAAGAAAATGAACAAGAAGAGGATATACACCAGGAACCAACCCAAGAAGAGGAAGAAATGAGTCTGACCATATCGTGTAATGCATTGGCAGGAATTACCACTCCTCAAACTCTCAAGATAGAAGGACATATCATGACGAAAAAGGTAATAGTGTTGATTGATTCAGGTAGTACCCATAATTTTATTCATTGTAAGGTAGTCATGGAATTGAATTGTTTCCTATACCCAGCACCAGAATGTCAAGTGATGGTTGCAAATGGAGGAATTATAAATTGCTCTGGAAAATTCCATAATATAAAGCTAACCATGGGGGAATATGTATTGAATAGTCGAATGATTTCCATTCCTATGGGAGGTGTTGATGTTGTACTAGGAGTACAATGGTTACAATATTTGGAGACGGTAGCTTTTAATTTTCAAGAACTTTTCTTGAAATTTTTTTCAGAAGGAAAGGAAGTTGAATTACGGGATATTGCAGGGAAGCCGGGAAAGATAATAAGCTCTAATGTCATGACAAAGCTTCTAAATAAATAACAATGAGGCATAATTGCACAATTATGCTCACTAGAAGTTCCAACATCAAAATCATCTATTTCTGCAGATCTCCAAAAAGTCTTGGACAAGCATTCCAAGGTTTTTGAAACTCCAAAAGGAATCCCACCTATTTGTGATCATGATCATGCTATTCATTTGATTCCAGGAAGTGTTCCTCCAAACATCAGGCCTTATAGATATCCTTATGTCCAAAAGAGCGAAATTGAATGTATGATTGCAGAAATCTTAGAGGCGAGTATAATTCAACCTAGTCAAAGTTCTTTCTCTACTCTTGTAGTATTGGTACACAAGAAGGATGGATCATGGCGCATGTTTCCGGATTATAGGGAGCTCAATAAGCTCACCATTAAAGATAAATTTCCCATTCCTGTGATTGATGAATTATTGGATGAATTACATGGAGCAATTTATTTTACCAAGTTGGATCTTCATTCAGGATATCATCAAATTAGAATGAAGATCGAAGATATTATGAAAACAACATTTCGAACTCATGAGGGTCATTATGAATTTTTGGTCATGCCTTTTGGCCTTACCAATGCACCTTCTACATTTCAAGGGTCGATGAATTCCATTTTCAAACCCTTCCTTAGAAAATTTGTGCTAGTATTTTTTGATGATATACTAATCTACAACAGGTCTTGGAAGGATCATGTTCAACATGTTGACAGGGTGCTCAAACTATTGCAGGAGAAATAGTTATATGCAAAAACATCCAAATGTTTCTTTGGAGTACAAGAGGTGGAATATCTGGGTCATATTGTATCTCACGAGGGTGTTAAGGGAGACCCTAACAAAATTAAAGCCATTAAGGAATGGAAAGTCCCCACAACCATAAAGCAGTTGCGAGGATTTCTCGGGTTAACAAGTGTAGAAATTTGAATAACTGATATGTTATCCACCGAGATTCTCCTTATCACACACTATTTTATCTTCATGCACAATAAAGAATCTCTTCTACCATTGATCATCACATGCAGAAATAAAATCAATTGCATGCACACATTAAAACCATAAAAATTCACACATATGAACACAGTATGTAATGGGAAAGCTTAAAGCTAAAAACCCCCAACTATCTGTATATTATATATGTCATAGATATCATGTAACAGTCATCATACAAAGCTCCTCACAAGCTCTCAGTATAATCTCCACTTGCTACACACTAATCAGGCCCGATCTTGCAAATCCCATGCACCGATCTTTGCCAGCCTTTAGCCTGCCTCTACTGCACAATCCCTGCTGAATAATAGCCTCTTGATGAGAATTGAATTACTCTTGCCTTGCTCACGCAGTCTTTAAAGGCATCTCTACTGAGTGTTGGATGCAAACCATGCATCACTTGTAGTCACAACTGATAGTCAGACTGCTCTTTCGCCCATCTCTCCACTGGTCTCCACTGAAACTGTCCACGCACTAAATTTAACTGATGTATTATTTAGTTGATTAATGAGTTTATAATTAGTGAATTAATTAATAATTAATTCACACCACTCTCACTAGTGTATCAATCAGTTAGACTAGATACAAATAGCTCAACTATGTTTAGATTAGTTAAATTGAACACAACTCCATTAACTTCCTCAATCAACTCCAACAAACTCTGTCACATGAGTTCTAACTGAAGTATCCATGCAATAGCTCCACATAACCCTTAGGAATAGCATAATTCCTTCTGTTAGCTCCTGTGCCACATCTGTGCACTTAACTGAAGTGCTCCAAGAGAATAAGATAATGTTTAGAGTCTAAATATTATTAAGAGCTAATAATATTCGACATATCTATTTTTATACTGACAATATAAAAATAGATTCCGCCCAATATGTCTAAAAATAGAAATCCATCTATTTTTCCAACTTGACCAACCATCCACAAATAGCATCCCGCAACTTATAGAACATGATCCATATGTCTAAAAATAGACTTTGCGACAAAAAACACCTGTGTGGCCCCCACCTAGTTTAGGTGATCACTTTCCAACTAGGATCAGGAATGATGTTTCAGGATGCCTCCTTCACTATTTCTTGTTGCAATATTCAACACTCCCTCTCAACAAGAAAGGATTGTCTTTGTATGCGACATGCAACTCCATGCATTCGCCCTGCAACCTTCACAAGTGCCATGCAACTGCATGCATCTGCTCTGCAACTCCTCTGAAACTGAATAGGCTCCAAACAACTCAATCAGTTTGATGCATCTATCATCAAAGTCTTCGACTTCTGCTGGTCCCAACTGCACATGTCATCAGGAACCACTACGCTATTGAACTCTTGCACCCATGCACTCTACACTTGCTGTCAACTCTGATTCACGCTCCAGTATCCGACACTGTCACTTTGATCTACCTGCATCAATCCAACTGATCATGCTACTGCTGCGTTGTGGGCACCTTGTAGCCAGGTTCAATTCATGAGATCCATACCATCTCATGAATCCTGCCCAGAAAGCTCCTCTTGGGATTACTCATGCATGTCGCCCCACCTCTCACCTGGTGGTATAGCTGCATGCACTCCCTCTGCCCATCTGGCACAAAATTTCTCTGCATGAGTGGTTTCTTCCACTCCATGATCCTCATCTTGCGGCTGCTCCACATCCTGAGGTTCACTATTACCTGCATGCAAAACTTGCCCCCTTTCAAGCATCAATTGCATGTCTTTCTTGCACTTCCCAACAGTAGGAAGCTCCGTAGACATCCCATCTACTTCAAGTCTGTAGAGATTCTTTGCTCGAATCCCAACCTTCTTGACTTGTCCTTCCTCATCCACACTAACTCCTACACTCTCAAGCTCATCCCTGCAGTGGAAAAACTTTGTCAAGTATACCAGAATAGTAGCATTCTTCTCCATTTTTATTTTCCTGAGTTTATCCTAAAACTCAACTACTTCAATATTTTGCAATTGCTCCAATGATCAATATCGCTCTGATACCATTTAGAAATTTGAATAACTGATATGTTATCCACTGAGATTCTCCTGATCACACACTATTTTATCTTCATGCACAATACATAATCTCTTCTACCATTGATCATCACATGCGGAAATAAAATCAATTGCATGCACACATTAAAACCATAAAAATTCACACATATGAACACAATATGTAATGGGAAATCTTACAGCTGAAAACCCCCAACTATCTATATATTATATATGTCATAGATATCATGTAACAATCATCATAAAAAGCTCCTCACAAGCTCTCAGTATAATCTCCACTTGCTACACACTAATCAGGCCCGATCTTGCAAATCCCATGCACCGATCTTTGCCAGCCTTTAGCCTGCCTCTACTGTGCAATCCCTGCTGAAGAATGCCTCTTGATGAGAATTGAATTACCCCAGCCTTGCTCACGCAGTCTTTATAGGCATCTCTACTAAGTGTTGGATGCAAACCATGCATCACTTATAGTCACAACTGATAGTCACACTTGCCCTTTCACCTATCTTTGCACTGGTCTCCACTGAAACTGTCCATGCACTGAAGTTAAATGATGTATTATTTAGTTGATTAATGAGTTTATAATTAGTGAATTAATTAATAATTAATTCACACCACTCTCACTAATTGTATCAATCAGTTAAACTAGATACAAATAGCTCAACTATGTTTAGATTAGTTAAACTGAATACAACTCCACTAACTTCCTCAATCAACTCCATCAAACTCTGTCACATGAGTTCTAACTGAAGTATCCATGAAATAGCTCCACTTAACCCTCAGGAATAGTGCAATTCCTTCTGTCAGCTCCTGTGCCACATCTGTGCACTTAACTGAAGTGCTCCAAGAGAATAAGATAATGTTTATAGTCCAAATATTATTAAGAGCTAATAATATTCGATATATCTATTTTTAGACTGGCAATCTAAAAATAGATTCCGCCCAATATGTCTAAAAATAGAAGTCCATCTATTTTTCCAACTTGACCAACCATCCACAAATAGCATCCCGCAACTTATAGAACATGATCCATATGTCTAAAAATAGACTTTGCGACAAAAATCACCTGCGTGGCCCCCACCTAGTTTAGGTGATCACTTTCCAACCAGGATCAGGAATGATGTTTTAGGATGCCTCCTTCACTGTTTCTTGTTGCAATCTTCAACAACAGGATATTATCGAAAGTTTGTTAAGAATTATGGGAGAATAGCAACACCTCTAACAACATTATTGAAAAAAGATGCATTTTCATGGACTCCTGAAGCAACTAAGGCCTTTGAACATCTTAAAGAGGCAACATGCCTAGCACCAGTCTTAGCTACGCCAGACTTTAAAAAAACCTTTATTGTAGAATGTGATTCCTCAGGAAATGGAATAGGTGTTGTTTTAATGCAAAAAGGAAGACCCATTACTTTTGAAAGTCGTCCAATCAAAGGAAAGTATTTACAAAAATCTATTTATGAGAAGGAAATGTTAGAAATATTGCATGCACTAAAGAAATGGATAACTTGCCTAATGGGAAGACACTTCAAGGTAAAAACTGATCATGATAGTCTTAAACACTTTTTGGAACAAAGACTATCTTCAGAAGAGCAGCAAAAATGGGTCACTAAGATGTTGGGTTATGACTTTGAAATAATATACAAAAAATGGAAGCTAAATGTTGTTGCAGATGCACTCTCAAGAAAGAATGAAGAGGTGGAAGCATTGCTTTGTGCCATTTCTATTATCCAACCAGATTGGATAACCGAAGCAAGAGATGAATGGAAGAAGGACAAAGATGTATGGACACTCATTCAAAAGTTGCAGCAAGATCCTAGTACATCCGATACATTTAGTTGGAAAAATGATTCCTTATGGTACAAAGATCGCTTATATCTTTGTAAGAATTCCCAACTAAAACAAAAGATTCTTCTGGAATTGCACACTTCTCCTTTAGGAGGACACTCAGGATTTTTAAAAACTTACCACAGGGTGAAGAAATAATTTTTTTGGGATGGCCTTAAATCTGATATTCAAAAGTTTGTGGCGGAATGTTTAGTTTTCCAGCAGAATAAAGTGGAAACAATTAAGACCCCGGGACTTCTACAACCTTTATCCATTCCAAGTCAACGTTGGGAGGAGATTTCAATGGATTTTATCACTGGTTTACCTAAGTCCGAAGGAAAGAGTGTCATCATGGTGGTAGTTGATAGACTTACCAAGTATGCACACTTTTGTGCATTATCTCATCCATTTAAAGCAAGTACAGTTGCTACTACATTTATGGATAGAATTCAAAAGCTACATGGAAGCCCAAGGGTTATTGTGAGCGACAGAGATCCCATTTTTACCGGAAATTTTTGGACGGAGTTATTTTCTTGTTTGGGTACTCAATTAGCTCATAGCTCATCTTATCATCCTCAATCTGATGGTCAAACTGATATAGTAAATAAATGTTTGGAAGGATATCTTCGTTGTTTTGTATCTGATAAACAAACACAATGGGTCAAGTGGTTACCTCTTGCTGAATGGTGGTATAACACTTCCTTCCATACTGCAGCAAAAATGACCCCATTTATTGCACTTTATGGATATCATCCACCATCCATCACATCATCTTTAAGGGAAAATTCGAAGGTTCAAGCAGTGGAAG
Organism: Pinus albicaulis; assembly: GCA_034641835.2. Taxonomy (NCBI): domain Eukaryota; kingdom Viridiplantae; phylum Streptophyta; class Pinopsida; order Pinales; family Pinaceae; genus Pinus; species Pinus albicaulis. Next base: position 990,944,926 of record CM076583.1, read on the forward strand.
ATCACATCGAGCATCAACAAGAAGTTCTCCAAATCTTAAAGGATAACCTGAATTTGGCACAAAATCGAATGAAACAACAGGCAGATCAACATCGCAGCGAGAGAAGTTTTGATGTAGGAGATTGGGTATTTCTACGGCTACAACCATACAAACAAATGTCCCTCAAGCAAGCAAAGAAGGATAATAAATTATCGCCAAAGTACTATGGTCCTTACAAGGTGTTGCAAAAGATTGGTACTATGGCATACAAATTGGAGCTTCCTGCTTCTTCGCGAGTACATCCAGTTTTCCATGTTTCATGCTTAAAGAAGGTTATAGGTGGAAATCTTCCAGTTCAAACAGTATTGCCAGAACTTGATGGGGAAGGGAAAATCATATTGGAACCTGAAGCAGTCATGGAAAAAAGAACTCGACAACTACGGAATCGATCAATTTCAGAGTATCTCATCAAGTGGAAGAACTTACTCACTGAAGATTCTACATGGGAGGATGAGAATTTTATACAGAAGCACCCAGAGCTACTCAAGCGTTGAGGACAACACTTTTTTGAAGGAGAGGGGCATGTTAGGTCCCTATATTACTAGTATAGTCCCTTATTATTGTTAGTGTAACCCCCTTATTGTTATTATTGTACCCTTGTAACCCCCATATTGTTATTATTGTGCTCTTAAATTATTATTGTTAGGTCGGCTAGGATTACATTGTGGCCCTACTAGGATTACATTATGGCCTCATGGACTCCTATATATAGAAAGGAGGTTTTGTAATTTGAATAATCCAAGAATTGTTCATTTATGTAATGTATTGGAGGTTTCCCCCTCGAAGTGGCTTATTTCTAAGTCATTGATCTCTCTTTTCTTCTCTTTTTGGAACTGGTTTCACAACATTATCATTATAGAAAGCATTGTTGGTGTCCCTATAATCAACACGTATGTGAATTATACCTTGTTTATTTGTGACTGGAAAAATATTTGAAAACCAATCAGTGAGAGGTACCAGATAAATAAAACTTGCTTTTAGAAGCTTTTCAACTTTAGATTTAATTGCAACAACTTTTCATGGATGCACTGGATGAAGATTTTTTTGAACAATCTTAGTGTCAAGTAATGCCTCAATCTCATGAATGACAATCCATGGGTCAATACAAGGCATTTAATCATAAGATCATGAAAAAACATCGCATAATTCTTTAAATAGGGTGGTGTATGTTTGAATTTATTCAGAAGAACAGGAGTAACCTATATGAACTTTTTCCACAATTTCAGGTTTTATCGTGATGTCAATGGGTATGGTTTATGATATTTTTCCTCAATATCCTTCAGATAAGACATCATGAATTAGAAAGGGAGTTTGAGGGTCACTGACAATCTCAGGTGAAACTAAAGTTTCAAAATGATTCTTAATAGTCTCAAGCTTAGGGAGAAAGGAGGAATGATGATGACTATCATCCTAGGGTGCTTCTCCTAAAGTCATAATCTCTATGATACTTTCATCTGTAGGGAAAATATTGTCAAAATGATCAAGAGATAAGGTAGAAATAAGCAAAGAGGATTGAAAATATTGATCTATGACTATTTTCATTCGGTCATTGCTTTCAAAAGAAATTGTAGAGTCCAAATGTATCGCTTCATAAGCAGATTCAATTGGACTAAGTGCCATTTGAACACCATACATTTTGTATTACAACAAACTAGGTACTACCCAAGGATCATATGATTCAAGGGGTCCACTAGTACTGGTCGAAACCATATTAATCCGAGCGATAAGAAGAGACGTGTTGGGTGGTGGGAGTGTAAAATTTCCCATTAGTGATGAATCTTTTAAAAGGCCAACACCAACATTCTCATAGGAGACTGGAGTTTTATCTATGAAATGTACATTACCAGTCAAATGTGGATCATAAGAATAAAAGGCAAGTTGGTCTACTGTGACTATCTTCCATTGATGAGGGAAACGAAGCACACGAAAAATACAAGAGACTACTATAGACATATCACAAGTCCAACTATGACCAAATAAAAGGTTATAGTCGAGAATTCCATCAATGACTTCTAAATTGATGGTTATTGTTTTACCTTCTAACTCAATGGGTAATGCAATTAAGATTCCATAGGGTTTAACCATCTATCGTCAAAATATTTCAATGTAGTAGGTTATTGGTTGATCGAAGGAGAACCAATACCTTTCTAACAAGATATGGACATTATGCATGTTGATGCTCATTCGTCTATGACAATACAAAAAAAAATTATTTTAATGCACAACAACTTGTATTTGAAATGCAAGTTTATGTGGGAGACTAGGTACATGATTCCCAATTCAAATACTATTTTACTAGAATATGATGGATATATTCCACCAATAGTCGATAATAGCGATTTTCATTGCGCTAGGAAACTTTGAAGAAATTCGAGGGGCGACATTGCAGAAGGAAAATGAGCCAAATATTCTACATTTTTATAATTTTGAGTAGCCTTAGCACGTGGACGGGAAGAAAACCTACAAATAACACCCTTTGCAGGAGGTTTGATCTATGTATTGGAACTTGGTCTCTCAACTTGTAGAGGAGAAAAATCTAGTGGAGTAGATGAGGATGGTTGATCAACAACGCTTGTAGCAGGAGGACTATAATCTTTGGTTCTTGTGGCCATTGAAATCGTTTCTTGACACATCATCACTTGACCAAGCGAGGAATAGGATTAATTTTGTGCAATTGTTTGGGTTTCCCAAGAAGGAAAAGGGTCCTTTAAAACAATATGAGTGCTTGAGGTGTTGATTTATGGTAGCATCAGATGTGCTCTAGCCTTGTAATTTTGTATATAGGGTAAGACACATGTATTCCATAATACCCAGAAAGGATTTTTGGAAAATTCCACTTATAGATGGTTTAATAATTCTTTTAATGTTTTCCTAAGTCTAAGCTTATCTAAATTGATTAATTAAAGGGTATTAATTAAATTAAGTGTGAATCTTCTAGATAAAGTCATGGATCAACTCCTAGTTAATCTTAGCCCTTGGTCATATTTTAATTTTGGTCGTTGAAGGGTCAACGAAATATTATAAGAAGGATGGTGAGAGGCCTGTGGAAAATACGCAGAGCATTTGGCAATTTTGAGCTTATGAGAGAGACACAACTTTTGATTAAGATCGAATCACTAGGGTAGGGCTCGCTAAGTGATTTTGATCTAGTGATCAGTTCCAGAGAGGGGCAGATGTAGTAACTGGTGAGGAGGACCAGGAGTGCATTTCAAAGAGAGAGGCAGCGCAGTCATCTGGAGGGGTGATGCAGTCCCTGTAGGGGATCACACAGAAGTGACGCAGTTCCTTCTAGATTCTGTCTAGAGATAGCTGGAAGCTGAGGTTTCTGAGGCAAGAGGGCCAAAACTCAGTTCCAGATCCGCTTGATCATTGCAGAGGAGGAGGTGACGCAGTTCGTGAGCTTGCCCACGCAGGCTTATGCAGTAGTAGCGTAGGCATCACGCAGAGGCAAAGAGGGGCTTCACCAGCATCACTCCGGATTAGCTGGGGACTTTCAAAGTGAGGTATATCTCACATTTCTTTTATTGCCAATATTTTCTCTAAAGGGTGAGTTGGATATTGGCACCCTAGTTGTACTCAAAATTTTGCTGCTTAATAATACAAAACCCTCAGATCTATTGCACCGGTTTTCCCAAGTTGGGTTTTTTGGGAACTTAGTCCAAAAATAAATATGTTAAATGTGGATGTTTTTCATTGTATTTTGTTCAATTTGTTTCAGCACTTAGATTTATTCCGCAATATTATTTGTGTAGACTACTTCAGTAATTACTTTGATATTTCACTGTAATGAAATAATTATGAAAAATAATAGAATAAGTAATTCATGTTTTTTGCAGTAGGAATCAAGATTTAGGGTTTTTCACATGGTATCAGAGCTTATTCAAGCTAAAGTGTAGGAAAAACAATAGTGGACCAGCAAATCAACAGTAAATGGACTGGTAGCTATGTAAGCAGCAATAGACTACCCTAGTAGTTATGCAGTCCAAACCAGGAGAGCCTTCCATTGCGGAGAAAGCTCCCTCTGAGAGAGTTGATAGAGGGGTAAGATATTCCAGTTGCAGAAGAGGCAGCGTAGTAGACCAGCGTAGCTGAATGACGCAATAGATGCACAACAATGAGTGCTGGTGCATGAGCGCCAAAAATTTCTGAAAAACAAAGTTGGGGAATTCTGGACCTTAGAGAGTTCTCTTACTCAAAGAGACTTAGTTCTTTCCCATGCAACTACAGAAGCATTGACTTACTCCTCAAGGAGTGTGTAAGTCTAGCTGAGCAAAGGATTAGAGGGAGAAGTCGACAGTTGAGGAGATTGCCAGCAACATATTGCATGACCAAGATAGTTGGAGGGTGCCTCCAACAATATTATTTGTAAGTCAAGGATTTAGTTTCTCCTTGATGAGCATGATTTAAAGAGTCTCATTAACATCGCAGTTGCAGAGCCACTACATGCAACACATCTCAGAGCATTCAGGAAGAACATGGAAAGAGCCAAACAATTGATCCTAGATGGCGAAAAGGATCACATCATACCCCACATATCAGCAAAGGAAACTACTAGAGAAATGTGGGTAGGGCTAGAAAAGCTATATCAAGGATCTTCCAAGCAGTGGAAGATGTATCTGGACGAGAAGATGTGTAACACCAGGATGAAGAAGGGAGAGCGTTTTGACTCCTTCATGTCTCGAATTTAGGAAAAGCGAGACCATTTGTTAGCAGTGGGGTCAACACCTAGAGACTTAGAGCTGGTAAAGCTCACTCTAAATTATGTTTCAGAAGACTATCAAGTCTTTTTCCAGAGAATTATGGGCAGAGAAAGACTCCCACGATGGGAATCGATGTGGGAAACCTTGCAACAAGAAGAGCTGAGGAGAGATCTCCTCAAAATCCATATTGAGGACAACAACAACGGTTCGAAAGTCAAGAAGGAGGAGGAAGAAAACACAACCCTTGCATTAAAGCTGCAACAATGGAAAAAGAAGAAATATCTATCAAATATCAAGTGCTTCAGGTGTGGGGAAATGGGACATTATGCCACACAATGTCCTCTTAAGAAAAAGGACAAAGAGGAGAAGCAGGATCCTTAAGCCGGAGCTGCAAAGATTGAGGCGGAAGTTGATTGTGCTATGTTAGCTCATCCAAAAGGAGGGAAGTGGGTTGAATCGGAGTTGTAGATCCAAAATCTACAAGAGGCGGGATCCTTGAGTATTTCCAAACTCTTAGATCACATACGAGCTACAGGAGCCTTAAGACAGTAGCACGATGAACAGTTGCAGTAGAAGAGGAAGATAAAATGTAGTGGCTAGCAGTATTAGAGTTTGATCAGTGTAGAATAAGAGCATCAACAACAACAATTGAGTAGCAGCAGCGCAGAGCACCCTAGTGCAGTGCAGTGCTCACGTAGTACAGAACAGCAGCAGCGCAGCAGTTTCAGAGAGCTAGCATAGAAGTTAGCAGCATACAATCTTATTATTTAGATGCAGTATTACTTTTCCAATTTCAGATGTTTTTCTATTGAAATTAGAAAAAGAAAAATAATAGCAACAACGTAGTGCACAGTGTTGCAATGCAGTGCATGGCAGTGCTCACGCAGTGTAGCAACATGGTTGTAGAATTCAGAGGGAGTTGTAGTACAGTAGCAGTTGGAAGCAACAGGCAGATTCAGCAATAGTACAGTTGCAACATTTGTGTAGTGTTGGTGAGCAGCATCAACAACACAACAATAGATGTTACAGAAGTCATAGAAACACATAGGGTTGTGTGTTAGAGCACTTTCCTTGCTAAGAGGGATTGTTGATTTATGGTAGCATCGGATGTGCTCTAGCCTTGTAATTTTGTATAGTATAAGACACATGTATTCCATAATGCCAAGAAAGGATTTTGGAAAATTCCACTTAGAGATGGTTTAATTAAATTAATTAATCGTTTTTTTAATGTTTTCCTAAGTCTAAACTTAGGGAAATTGATTAATTAAAGGGTATTAATTAAACTAAGTGTGAATCTTCTAGATAAAGTCATGGATAAACTCCCAATTAATCTTATCCCTTGATTATGTTTTAATCTTGGCCGTTGAAGGGTCAACAAAACATTATAAGGAGGATGAGGGGTCTATGGAAAATGCATTGATAATTTGGAAATTTCGAGCTTGTGAGAGAGACACAACTTTTGATCAAGATCGAATCAATAGGGTAGGGCTGGCTAAGTGATTTTGATCTAATGATCAGTTCCACAGAGGGGTAGATGTAGTAATTGGTCAGGAGGACCAAGAGTACATTTCAGAGAGAGAGGCAACAGTGACGCAGTAGAGGCAACGTAGTCATTTGGAGGGATGACGCATTCCCTGAAGGGGATCACGCAAAAGTGACACAGTGCCTTCTAGATTCAGTCCGAAGATAACTGGAAGTTGAGGTTTCTGAGGAAGGAGGGCCAAAAATCATTTCCAGATAAGCTTGATCATTGCAAAGGAGGAGTTGACGCAGTTCCTTAGCTTTCCCATGCAGGCTTACGCAGTAGCAGCATAGGCATCATGCAGAGGCAGAGAGGGGCTCCACCAGCGCTACTCTGGATCAACCGGGGACTTGCAAAGTGAGGTATATCTCACATTTATTCTATTGTCGAGATTTTCTATGAAGGGTGAGTTGGATATTGGCACCCTACTTCTACTCAAGATTCTGCTGCTTAATAATACAAAACCCTTAGATCTGTTGCACCAGTTTTCCCAAGTTGGGTTTTTCCGGGGACTTAGTCAAAAAATAACTGTGTCAAATGTGGATGTTTTTCATTGTATTTTGTTGGGTTTGTTTCAACACTTAGATTTATTCCGCAGTATTATTTTTGTACACTGCTTCAGTAATTACTTAGATATTTCACTGTAATGAAATAATTATGAAAAATAATAGGAGAAGTAATTCAGATTTGTTGCAGTAGGAATCCAGATTTAGGATTTTTCACATGAGGTGCCTTTGAGAAAATGAATAACATCGACATGATCTAGAAATTATTTTGTGAAAAGATCCTCGTCATAGATAAGACAAGGATATTTAGGTTTACATTTTTCCTTAGGAGGTTGATTTTTGAGGTTTTCCAATTGAGGGTTATTTTCTTAGCTTTTTCTTTGCCCTTTTTCTTACTTCTAGGTTGTTGAGATTTACTAGTTGATATGGACTGAACCACATTAATCTAAAAAGTAGTAACAAGATTATTAGAAGTAGGAGGAGGAGACATGTTTTTAGTTGCAATAATGGGAGTAGTATTGGAATTTTAATGACTAAATGATTTACTTCCTGACTGTTTATTAACAAAACCAATCACGCCATAAGCAACGTTAGATTTTGAAGAAGGTAATGGGGTAGGAATATTTGATGGTGTAGGTTTTAACCGTGTACATAAATTACATGCAAACAAACTCCTAAACATAAAAAATAAATAATTTCGAGAACATAAAACAAATATACACAAATATTTTACCCTGTATCCCAAAACCGAGACTACTAGATTTATTTTTCATTATGTTCCTTCCATTGTTACAATATATATATATATATATATATATATATATATATATATGCCGAAGCATAGTCATGTTCCTTTTTAATATTATTTTAAATTGTGTATGTCTCATAGATGTCTGACATGGAATATAATGATTAAAGCCACACAAAGAAATTTGTGTGATGTTGCTCTATTTGTATGATTGTATGCAATATGAACTAAGTTAGAACCTTGTGTGTTCCTGACTTCCAATACGATAATCTTGTGTTTCATTATTTCCTGTGGAGGAAGATACAAATCAAGATTCGTATTTCATAAATTGCACAAAAAGCATTAGTTGACACAATAACCACTAAAATCTTTGATGTGTGTAGGAGACAACAACAACAATGTAGCTTGGAGTGTAGGGATACCTGTACTTGGTAGTTGAAATACGCTCATTCAGCAATCTCAAAATAACCATGTAGCCTTGTGAGGGAGGGGAACAATAGGTTAATTGATGCGAGGAATTGACAATTGTGAAATGAGTAGGGTAGAGATGGAACCTTGAGGAGGAACCACAATTGTGGACCCCCCTCCTTATTGACGTAAGGGGTCACCCTTGTTAACACTGGAAAATTGTACAGGAAAAAGACATTAAAAATGTCAAGAAGAAGGTACAAATAAAGATTTCTAGAGAAGGAATACGTTAGGAAAAGCAAAAATTTAATTCTTCCTAAGGTTTAGGCATAAATTTATGGACAACGCACAAGCAAAAAAGGACTTTTTCACACACCGTAGCTATTCCTTCGGTAGTCGTGCACAACGCGACTATTCCTTCGGTAGTCACGTGGTCCTATAGATGGCGAAATGTCACCATCCAGGACCACTTGGCACACTTGGTTAGGAAGATTCCTCCGTACTACCAAGTATAATCGTCGTTGAGCCACCTTGAGGCTTAAATGAAATACACAAAGGAACCACCCCTCCACTCTTGTGTCACCATCTATCTTGGAAGAAGAGGAGGGAGAATTTAAAAATTTTCTATATAAACCAACCTTTGGAAGAAGAATTGGAGACACATTGTTATGCTAGACAAATTGCTTCATAGAAAACCAGCTTGCATAGTCTAGCAGCAGAGGGATTGGAAGGACTCATATGTTGGCCAACCAACATCTCATTCCAAGAGAGAGAGGTTCACAACTTGATCTTGATCTACCATCCTTTGAGAGAGGGAAGAGACGCTTGCAAGAACTCAAGGGAAGGAGACCCCCTTGTTTTGGGTATTTGAGCTCCATAGATCAAAGGACCCTCTTCCAGTGTTTAATATTGTATCTTTTTTACCACCGACACCTAATAAAGGGAGAATTATCCACTTGTCTTATTAGTTTGTTTGCTCCATCGAGCTTTTAGATATTGTGTTTTGTTTCATTCTAAGTGTTGTATGCTTAGTTTTCCCTCAAATTTAGTTTACATTGTGTCGAATATGTTCCACTAATAATAGACAATCATTTTTCTGTGTGACCTTGTGGAGGTAGCAACCAAATTGCTAAAGAAGTGTATTTCGTACGTGCTTGCACCAAATACACTACCACAGGAATGGCGACTCCATTGGATTCTTTCTTTTTGAGTTAATGGTTGTTGATACAGTTCCTTCTTCCAGCTCACTTTGCTGCAAACCACCCTTACATTCTCTTAGAATTTCCAATCACACTAAGTGAAAAGTTTTGCACAACAAAGGAAGCAATTTGTATTCATTCTGTCCGATAGTGCAGTTTTTGCTTCAACAGACGCGTGCTCTGCGCCTCTGAGAAGATAACCCGTGCAGTAGGCCAACAAGCAAAAATTTGCTACTTTTTTCCATTTTTAAGGTGACTAGAAACCCCTAATACATTGCCATCACTTTGTTTCTATATTTCACTTCTATTAGGACACTCACGTGCTTTGTTTAACCTCGAATTATCTTAGCTACTAGGCAGTTTTAATTTTAGTATTTTATTTCGCAAATTACACATATTTTAAATAGGGGACAAGTAAGTGGCCTTAAATCCACCTATGTTTGTCGAACAAATTATTTGCTGATAAAAGATACAAAACACGTAGCTTAATTAATAAAAGTGTAAGTGGCCCATATATCCTCATATCTTTTTATAGTTCAATTTTTTCAAATTTTTGCATTAGGTTAGTTCAATTTCACATTAGGAATTGGGACTAGGACCAAACTGTCAAAAAGAAAGCAAGTAATCTCTGTGACCTTTGCACCTCACAGTGAGCCTGGGTATGCATATGAATGCTTTCCTAAGACAATTTTCCATCTCCCTATAGTTCAAACATAGTCTAATTAGGAAAGATGCAAGCGACCATAATTCACACATCATTTTAATTTTTTACAAGGAACAATCACACATAGGGTAATTAGAAAAGGATTGTAAAGGATCAACGCATATCCACATCTCATAACACTTGTGATTGTTCACTCCAAAGCACACACGAAGCATCGGTAAGCATTGGACCATAAGGAACCTAGTGTGTTGGGACCTTTATCCTCTTCTTACAGTTACTTACCCAAAACACACCCTAAGAAAAATTAAGACTCTCTAAAAATAATCGTTAACCGAACTCGCTAAATTCTCCCCACAGGGACCACAAAAGAAATTATAGTCTAGGTTATGACCATTAGGGGTAGGTATCCAATAAGACATTGTGGTTATAATACATTTTGAAACATAGATGTTGACCTTTTAGGGAGCTTCAAATCCGTGTATTTGCCCACAGAACGAATACCTGGGTGCTACCAGAGACCCGTTTCAGAGGGGGTGAAGCTTAGGCCAAGTGCATGTGGTACTTTTTGGGGCTACCTGACCCATCTAGAGCTCAGTACTGGTATCTGATTACCAAGAAGCTCATGACTCAAATGCTCACGTGGAACGATGGTACTTTAGTGGCTAAAACAAGGGCATCCTTCCCTATAGGTGACGGTGCAGGCAACACTTGATCCTCATACCATTACCTTGTCGATTCTTCGGCTACTAGAAGGCGTCACTAGTTCTTTCAGGACGTTAGCCCTAGTAACCATTAGGATATATCATACATTGAGAGTGTAAGGACGAGTAGGTCTATATAGGATTTTGGGTATCATACACACACAAAAAAAAGCCTCATTTTTTGCTTGATTTATCACATTGCTTTAAATTAAAGGAAAAATTGCCTCTTATTTTTTTGCTTTTTTTATGCATGTGATTGTATTTTCTTTGATAGAAATCCTCCTTTCTCTAACAAACCAAAAATACTAGCAAGGTTACACTATTTGATACCATAGCAGACCCAACGAGACCCCGTCAATCTAGACGTTTATTGGACCTCCCCGCATTAGAAGGAGGAGTGCTAGCACACCCACCATTTAGGAATTGAGGACAACATGTTTCCACCATTATCTATTCATCCTTTATTGGGGAATTTGTGATAGGAAACCCCCAAGGGTCACCCAACACCACACCAGTGGAAACCCTAACAGGGTCACCACACTCAACCCCTCCTACAACCCCTATAGGGCAGAGGAGCTCTACCCCTTCGGGGAGTCATCAAAACATTCACCGGGGCATACCATAGGGTAATATTTCCCAAGCACCTCCCCCAAAGCATCATATTCATATACCTATTTTTCCATAGTATACAATGGCAGTCAATACACAGTTACCCTTCTTATCATCACTTAACCTTCCAGATCTAAGTAAGTTAACTAATGACCAAATTTATCGTGGCCCTAAATGGTCCCCCATGCCCACAAATCTCCCTTCAGATATATCAATATTTGAAGGGAAGCAAGCGGAAGACCTAGGAAATCATATCATGACTTTCCACTTGTGATGTTCATCCAATAGTATCATTGATGATACCATTAGACTAAGACTCTTTCAATGCACCCTAATAGGGCCTGCGGAGAAATGGTATGTCAAGCAGCCTTTGCCTTCTCATGGAACCTTTAGCACCCTCACTACCACATTCCTCACCTATTTTCAACTCCCCATCCATCACGATTCGGGAATGGGACTACTGACACATTTCAGACAAACACCAGTCGTCCATATATTGGACCATCTCCATGATTGGTGGCGACGTCGTAGTTTATGTAAAGCCAAACTCGAAAATAGAGTGTTTTTGGAATTATTTTTGAAAAATCTCACCATTGAGATTTCAAAAGACGCGGCAATGCTGAAACCTACCTCCGAGGAAGATGCCATTAGCAAGGCCCAATAACTTTGAACTCATATACACCCAATCAAGATATATTTACAATATCCTGCCAAATGGCCCGCGCTTGAAAACTTATAGGGAATTACCGGGCGCCTCGAATACTGCAGATGGTTTGATCGGGTCCTTAACCCAAGGTCACATAAGGAGCAGTAACTAGTACCCAGGATACTCGTACGATTATACTCAAAACGTATCACAACCTGGCTACCATCAAAGTCAGTCAACACCTTTGCAAAATATGAAGAATAGGGCGATGCCATACCATCAAAAGTATGGAGGCTCATACCCTCCCTCACAAGGGAACCAATACCCAGCTAGGAATGCTAATAAAAGAGAGCTTCCCTAGCAATCATACACCAACAAGGGACAGGGGAACCTATACCCCCTTTTCCCGCACAAAATTCACCACCAACGCAGAAAAATGCATTGGTGAACCTTGTGAAACCATCCCAGGATCAGCAACGACAATATTATGACCAAGAGAACAATAATAATCCTCCAAAAATTGCAAAGAAGAATCCAAGGAATAAGCAAAAGGGAGACTTTAGACAGGGGGGGGTAATGAACAACGTCCCCCGTGATTTCAGGCTGGGGGCAACCCCAACCGAAATAAAAACCAGGAGCCAAATAGTAACTCCCAAGGGAAAAAAAAAAGACCCATTCTAAGGAAAAATCACTATTGTGCCATATGTGGTGAATATGGCCATTAAACTCACCACTGTCCCGAAATCCCCGAATTAAAAAAACTTCAGGGTAATCGAGGATAAGGGGGACCTACCCAGAAGCCCGCGGTAATGCAGGAACCTTTCCCTCACCAAGGATTGGTTAACACCCAGCAACAACAAGCATCCCAAAATGATATCAGAGGAGGTAACCACAAGATCTACATGGCTGGAGAAGAATTGTTCTTCCAAACAAGGAATAGGAACTACGATACACCTCTGGATACCAACGCATTAGGTACAAGTACGAACACACCTACCGCGTCGTTAACTATCTCCAAAGTACCTGTTGAGCCCCTTCCAAGAATGGTAAAAGGACTAATCAGGCGTGCATGACATCACTCCAAAGATGCTCATAGTTATATTATAGTGGATGATTTAGCTCAGTCACTACCTTCCATGTCAAAATTGGAAGTTTTGCATTCATGCCAAGACAACGAAAATCCTTACTTTCCGCGTTAGGCGCAATCGACCCTTTCAATTCGCACCTAATGGTTTTCGATCTAGATAAGGTATGCCTTAGGCTTCCTTCTCTAGTTGCTTTCCAGATACCAGTTTCTTCAAATATCACCATACACTGATGCATTGTGGATGAAGGAGAATCCACATGTATCATGTTCAAATCATTTTGGAAAAATTTAGGATCACCTGAATTAAAACCATATGACATCATGCTTAGAGCATACGACGAGCGCCCATCAGCCCCCATCAGTCTTTATAAAAATTTCCTAGTAAAATTGGCCGGCAAGACAGTCCTTATAGACATTGAGGTCTTAGATGCACAACTAGACTACAATATACTCCTCGGGCAGAGTTATATGTATGCCATGATTGCAATCTCATCCTCTATCTTTAGGGCGATGATGTTCCCCCAAGATGATTAGATCATCACCATCGACCAACTCACATACTACGATAAGAAACCCATGACCACTCTATATTTCGTACTACCATATGTAGACACAAACACAGAACCACTCACAAATTATACATAGTTTGGCCCAGGCCAATTCAAACCATCATCTATCCTAAGCTCGTTCCTAAGAGATCCCCCTATTGTACCAGGGGAAGTCCCTGAAAGCATGGGGGCACTTGTGTGCATGATGATCTCATCAAACACCAAAAATATCCCAGACACATAAACCAACAGTACGGATGGCAAGGCCACAGGTACGAACTTCCTACCATACGCCATTTCACAAACCCCATTTTTGTATCTCCCACCTGGTTTTGTATCAAAAAAGGTCATGGAAACTATGACATTGCCAAATATGGATTTCGCAATACCCGTGTGGTATTTGGTCCCTCCAGCCATGTTAGAAATCCTTACCTCTAAAGGAACACCAATAGTGGCGCCCAGGCATTATTTCCCCTCAAGAGGTCATAGCGTTTAAAGAAACACCAGTAGTGGCGCTAGCTGGCACGACCAAGAAGAATAACAAAAAGGGGAAAAAAATTTGAAACCACCAAGTTACCTACGGCATTACAACCTTGTGCATTATGTGATATCGTAGGCCATCCTACTAATATTTTCCCTAAGTTAGAAGACTAAAAACCCCTTCTACACATCGAAAGAAACGTCACGACCTCAGATTCCCGTAAGAAGGAACATGTCACGAACAACCAAGGGAAAGCATTACGTACCAATCATGTGCGTGCCACATGTGACTAGTACGGGAATTATACCCATAACTACCCGGAGATGTCACGATATAGGGATACCTCGCAAGCCCTAGAACAATCTTACCAGGAGGACCCCTCAGAACCATCCATGCAAATGGACGGGGTTGAGCCTATAACCATACTATATGTACGAGAGGAACCTACATCTTGCTCGTACACAATCACGCCAACGGCCCAAAGACCGCAAATAGAGGCCACACCACATGTCCCATTTTGTGCACTTTGTGATGACCCTGATCACTAATCACATAGTCCCCGAGTTAAGGGCATTCAACCATTGGTATCCAATCTCGCATGTTGCCCAAAGCAACTTAGTTCGGCACAAACCACCGCATGAATCGTTGTCCCCGCATCTATTGATTTCTGTCTATATTGGATTTCATGCGACACTTCATCACTGAAAACCCTAAGTTAGCCAACTCGGACACAGAGTCCACGAGCACCCCTACAACTCAAAGGACAGAAGAAATAAGGACCATATTATATATGTCAGAGGAGAGACAACCACCTATCCCCCATAACTGTCCTTAGGCTCCAGTCCAGCTTTGTGCACTTTGCGATGAACGTGATCACTTCATCGCTGACTGTGCAGCTCTAGAGTTGTTTCAAAGATGGTACCTCGTCAACCTGGTGTTGTTATAATTAGAGCTTAAGGGCCTTACTTTTGGCATCTTTGGTAATTTTTCATTTTCAATATTAGTTCTCTTGAGCTGCTTAGCCAAGACAACTACAAGGAATTTATGAGCAAGAATTCCAAATCTACCTTTTGTGAACTTTGAGTGTCACCCTAAGGGAGTAAGAAGGATTCCATCTCAAGGATTCTCTAGGAGCTACATTGCAGACTATTTCCAGTTGGAGCGTGCTTCTCTTACGGTGCAAAAGGAAATTCGAAGGGGCTGAGAGAAGCTAGAAAACAATGGAGTTTTGGTGCGAGAATTTGCTAGATTTATCGATAGGGAGGATGAGTTTTTCCTTGGTGATTTTCACGACTAAGAGTGTTGTATATTGGAGGGCCAAATTTATATATTTCAGGGCTTGCGTAGGGGTTTTTGGACAACTACTATGTAGACATTTTGATAGGGAGAGTTGGGGAGTTCGGGCTAAGGAGAAATAAGGAGGTTTGGAGGAGTGATTTCCAGGGGTTGGAGGAGATTGTTTCAGGGATTTATTGTCCTTCTACAAAAAAATTATTTCTACAAAGTGTTTTCCATACTATTTAGAACCATACACATTTCTTGGGTCATTGGGGCACATTGGATTTAGACCAAACCCTTTCCGGGTTTTTGTGGGTTTGATGAGAAGAGGCTATTATTAATTTTACAGAATTTTAAGAGCACTTTTGAGGGCAGAATTCCTAGTTCCATTCAACCTTCAACATTAGAAATCGTTGGAGGGGGCGCAGTTTACCCCGAGACCATTTCCACCACTTAGGCATGTGAGATATTTCTTTGTTTTGTTGGAGCTGGTGTGGAAAGCCTGCATTTAATTTTGCAGAATTTTGGAGTAGATTTGAGGGTCAAAATCTTAGTTTATGTAATACCCCTATTTACAACTTTTAATATTGTGTAATTAAACCCAAGGTTCAGGTGGACCTATGGAATAATTATGTATGAACATATCTATTTTTGATGTAATAAAATTGTGAATTAAATATTAATGTGGCAAAGACAGAGAAATTGAGACTAGGAAATTCTTATCCATAAGGATGGACTATAATTCCAAACTCTCCAGAAAATCCTTGGAGAAAAATTAAATAAATAATTTTGTTAGATGGGAGAAAAATATCTAATAAAATCCTCAATAAAGCGGACATTTACTGAGAAGAGGTAAGAATAAAACTGTGTTGAGGAAAAGCAAGTTTTAAAGAAAGCTTTTGTGGAAAAACCAAAAGAAAAACCTAGGCCATGGGAAACAACATCCCATAATAACGGAACGTCGTTATGGAAACAGGCTAAGGGAAAAAAGGCTTAAAAGAGCCATCACTAGTGTTACAAAGGGTTGTCTACGCTGGGGAATATTGGTCTCTGCTCGAGGGAGAGCTGAGGAGAATCTCGTGGTTCGGTGGATAATTAGTATTTACACCTTGGTATTGGCTTACTTTGAATTTCTAAATAAGTTCAAAGGTTATAGAAATTGTTGTAAGTATTGGAACTAATCTTAAGTCATAAACAGAATTCTGGTTGGAAGATATCATTTGATATCCAGGTATCTCTCAGGTGAAGAAATTTAATAGAAAATATGTATTGCATGGATTCTCCTGATCTAACAATAATATGCTATTGTTAAATGCATAATCACTTCTACAAAATCTTTGTGGAATTTGAACAACAATCACCAATCACAATATCATGAAGAAAAATAAATTGCACATAACACACATAATTTTACTGAGAAAGCGTAAATCTAAAAACCCCACTATCTTCTATTATGTATTATATCATGGATCATGAAACAATTACATACAAAGCTCTAATCCAAGAGCTCTTAGTACATGAGATAACTGTGTCACAATTGCATACAAAATTGGCAAGTTCCTTAACCAATTTACTGTCTCCAGAGAGCCTGCCTCCACTGTGCAATCCTAGCTGATAGCAATCCCTGAATGAATGGAATACTACTTGCCTTGACTACGCAATCCTCATGGGCACATCCAATGTATGTGTGGTTGCATGTGTGGAATCGATAATGTCACAACTGATAGTCAATTGTCCCTTTCACCTACATCTCAACTGGGTCTCCACTGGATCTGACATGAATGCAGTCAATAGTAGTAAATATTTAGTTGCATGTGAGGCCACTGATGGTGAATTAATTAATAATTAATTCACTTGATCTCTCACTAGTTTATCTTCAGTTACAACTAGCACAATTGAGTTTAAATCACTTAACTGAGTTAAACTACTTTACAACTTTCATAACTGCACTTCCAACTCTGTTACAACTTCGAATCACTCAGTTACAACTAAGTCAACCTGCATGTCCCACCAACTAACCTCTTAACTCGAAATTCCTATAGCTAACTGATTTTCCATTTCAGTTAACTATTTCCAAGTGTTCATTGAGAATAGATTATTGTTTATTTTCCAAATATTATTAATGGATAATAATAGTTGACATGCATCTATAAATAGACATGCAATCTATAAATAGAACTTGCACATACATCTACAAATAGACAACATCTATAAATAGAATTTTCTTATGCATCTATAAATCGACATCCACCTAAAAATAGCCTAAGGCTCCTTCCTAGTGTAGGTGCTTAATTTTCACTAGGATCTTCTTGTTGAATCTCAACACTCCCTCTCAACAAGAAAGGGATTATCCTTCACCCCGATCCTCTCTCTATGGTATTCTAATTTGCTCCTGGTGAGCGCCTTCGTTAGAATGTCTGCATCGTGATCTTCCGTAGGAATGCACTGAAGCAACATGATTCTCCTCTGCACACAATATTTGAGATGATGGTACCAGATATCTATATGCTTAGATCGATCATGAAACACAAGATTAATCGAGATTTTAATGCAACTCTGATTATCACAATGAATCACTGTCGGATCTAAATGAGAAAAAAACAAACCAAACAAGATCTTTCTCATCCAGATAGCCTCACATGCATCTTGACTCACTGCCATGTATTTCGCTTCCACTGAACTGAGTGCCACGGATATTTGTTTCCTACTGTACCAAGAAATAGTTGTAGATCCATTGCTAAAGATCCCCCTTGATGTGCTCTTTCTGTCTGATGGGTTGCTCACCAAATCTGCATCCGTGAAGCCATGAAACTTCACCTCATCCGTCTATCTGTACCATAAGCCATACTCTGATGTTCCCCTCAGGTATCTCAGGACATGCTTGCCCACCTTCCAAAAGATCTTGGTAGTCTTAACCATAGCTTGACTCAGCTGGTTAACTGCATAGCAAATGTCTAGTCTCGTGTTCACTAGACACATTAGTGAACCCACTAACTGTCGATAGACAGTAGCATCCACTACCTCTACAGAAGTAGCATCCTCTTTCCTCCAGTTTACTGGAAGAGGAGTATCCATGGGTTTGCAACCCTCCATGTGAAACTTACCCAGTATCTCCCTTGCATACTTGCCTTAAGACAAAAAAATTTCACCATCTCGCTGCCATATTTCCAATCCAGGGAAATAATGAAGGAGGCCCATATCCTTCATCTCGAACTCCTTTGCAAGATCCTCCTTGCATGAGTGTATCAGCGACTCATCACCAGTCAATATTAAATCATCAACATAAAGAAAAATCATTAAAAGCTTACCCTCCACCATAATTTGGTATAGGTTTGCATCCGCTTCACTTTTGGTGAAGCCCAGTCTGATGAAATAACTGTCTATACGAGTGTACCAAACATGGGGTGCTTGCCTCAGCCCATACAACACTCTTTTGAGTTGGCACAGATTTGACTCGTTGTTGAAGATCTCAAAACCTTCAGGCTGCCTTTGTACACCTCTTCCTTAATGATCCCATTGAGAAACACAGTTTTCACATCTATCTGATGAATGCGCTAGTCCATCTGTGCTGAGAGAGCAAAGATGGTCCTTATGGAAGAATACCTTGCGACAGGTGCAAAGGTTTCTTCATAATCTATCCTCTCGATCTGTGAGAAGCCCCGAGTCACAAATCTAGCCTTTTATTTCTCAACACTCCCATCAACAACTTGCTTTACCTTGTAGATCCATCTCGAACCTACCACTGATTTATCAACCGGCCTTAGAACAATTTCCCAAGCACTATTTTTGACAATGGAGTCATACTCCTCCACCATTGCATCTACCCATGTGGGCTCATGCACTGCTTCCTGAAAGGAAGATGGTTCAGTCACAATACATTTTCTCATGAGAGACATGTATCTAGTAAATCAGTCAGGAGGTTGTCTTTGTTTGCGCTATGAAGTAGGAACTCCTACATTCTGTGCAACATCAAGTATCAACCTATCAGCTTATGTGGTATGCCTTTTTCCAATTCTGATGGTTGGCTCTGCGTGAGTGAACTCCTCCACTCAATGAACCTCCTCCTATGGTTGATCCACATTTAGAGACTCATCTTTGGGAACAAAGAGTTCCTTTTCCGCATGCAAGTCTAACTCCCTCTCAAGCGACAACCGCATGGTTTTCCCCTCATCGAATTTTATATCTCGTCGCACCGCAGTGATTCGATTGTTTAGCAAATACACACAATAATTATGGGGTGTTTTTGTGTACCCCACAAAAACCCCAACTTTCGCAGTCAGCTCCAGCTTCTTCATGGAATCCTTGGTCAAATGCACATAAATAGATGAGCCAAAAATCTTAAAGTGTGAAACATCTGGTTTATTACCATAGAAATATTCTTCAGGTGTACTCATGCCAAGTACTATATGAGGACAACGGTTTTGCACATAAACCGTAGTGTTGCATGCTTCTGCCCACAAATGCATTGGTAGGCCCTGATCATGCAACATCACTTGTGATGCACCCACAATCGTTCTATTCTTCCTCTCCGCGACCCCATTTTGTTGTGGGTTATGAGGCACTATGAGTTCTCTTCGAATTTCTTCTTTGCTGCATAAGTTCTTGAATTCATTAGAGATGTATTCTCCACCATTATCGCTCCTTAGAGACTTCACTTGCTTCCCTGACTCTTTCTTCACCAATGCTTAAACTCACATAACTTTGAGAATGTTTGATCTTTCTTGTGCATGAAGAAGATCCAACATTTACGGGAAAATTCATCAACAAAAATAACATAGTACATATGTTTTGCTGTTGAATCAACCAAGAACGGTCCACACACTTCTGTGTGAACTCTCTCAAGGATCCTCGAAGCACGATTCTCCTTCTCATGAAAGGTGGTCTTTACACACTTCCCCAAGGTGCAACCTTTGCATTGATCTAACAGAGCAAGTGTTCCCATTGGAAGTCCAGTAGATATTTGTTGCATGACTTTCAAGGCTCCATGATGAAGATGGTCCAATCGTCTATGCCATAATTCGCCCTCATCCCGGCTCACCACTTTTTTCGCCTTGCCCATGATGGCAGCGCAACCATCTACCTCTAGCTTGTAGATATTCTTAACTCGAATCCCTATCCTTTTGGCTTGACTCATTTTTTAATGTCGTAGGAAAGATTTTCCATTACTAAAAACAACGTCATAGCCTCTTTCCTCCAGCATTGCGACTGAGACTAAATTTTTCTTCAAAACTGGAACATGCATAACATATTTCAATTGAAATGGTTTACCCGACTCCCTCTGAAAGGTAATGGTACCAATTCTGATCGCACTGTATCATCCGTCGTCATCCATCTCTATATGCATTTGGAGATTTTTCTCCTCCAAGTCATTGAAAAGTTCCTTATCTCCCGTCATGTGAAAGGAAGCACCACTATCCAAATACCACACTGATCCCAATGCACTTGACACCATGCATGCGATCAAGGAGAAGTCATGTTCAAATTGCGAGGCAAGGGCCTCATCAACTACAGCTCCAACAACCTTCTTGTTCTTCTTCTTTTGCAGACAATTAGTAGCAAGGTGTCCATGTTCATGACAGTGAAAACACTTCACCTTGGACATATCCAGCTTCTTCCCTTTAGAGTCAGATTTGGAATGGAATTTCTTCCCCTTCCTCGTCTTTGCCTTGGAAGACAAAGCACAATCCTCTTCATCATCATGCTTTTATGAAGAGCCATCTCTAATGCTCCGCCTGAACTCCTCCTGCACCAGATCCGACCATAGTCGTTCCCAATCCAGCAATTTTTCTCGTCCGTTGATAGAGTCTTCATAACTATGCCAAATCTTAGGAAGTCCCAAGAGATCCAAGCTCACCAAATCATCATCATCAACAGTTAATCTCACACCCCCCAGTTCATCCCGACATTGGATCCCTATTCATCTTGATCTTTCTGAGTTTATCTTTGAGCGCCAATTTCCTATGGTCGTTGTTGATTTGGATTAGATCCGTCAAAGCCTTCCACATAGCATATGGTGTGGCTTTCCCATGGAGGCTTGAGACAATGTGGTCTCATACTCCCTCCAACAGAATCCTCCTCGCCTTTGCCACTTTCTTTCACCATGCATCAAGATTTGCAGCATCTGCAACATCCGACTTAGGAACATCTTTTTCAATGAATTCCTTCAAGCCATTGTCTACGAGTACTACCTCCATCCTGTCCTTCTAGGAAATGTATTTCAAGATGCCCTCAAGTGCATACTCTAACCTCAAGCCATTGAAAGCCATTTCGATCTTGATTCAGTTGTAGCGCCAAGAAAGTATTTCTGCAAATTCAAATTCTTTCCACCAACAAACTCAACTCCTGCTTCAAAATTGTAATTTCCCGCGCTTTGATACCATCAAGAAATTTAATAAAAAAGATATATTGCCTGGATTCTCTTGATATAACAATAATATGCTACTGTTAAATACATAATCGCTTCTACAAAATCTTTGCGGAATTTAAACAACAATCGCCAATCACAATATCATGAAGAAAGATCAATCACACATAACACAAATAATTTTCCAGGAAAGCATAAAGCTAAAACCCCACTATCTTCTATTATGTATTATATCATGGATCATGAAACAATTACATACAAATCTCTAATCCAAGAGCTCTCAGTACATGAGCTAACTGTCTCACACTGTCATACAAAAATTGGCAAGTTCCTTAGCCAATTTACTATCTCCAGACAACCTGCCTCCACTGCACAATCCTAGCTGATAGCAATCCCTGAATGAATGGAATCTTGCTTTCCTTGATTGCTCAATCCTCATGGGCACATCTAATGTGTGTGTGGTTGCACGTGTGCAACCGATAATGTCACAACTGATAGTCAACTGTCCCTTTCACCTACATCTCAATTGGGTCTCCACTGGATCTGACATGCATGCAGTTAATAGTAAATCTTCAATTTCATGTGAGGCCACTGATTGTGAATTAATTAATAATTAATTCACTTGATTTCTCACTAGTGTATCTTCATTTACAACTATCAAAATTGAGTTTAACTCACTTAACTGAGTTAATTTACTTTACAACTTTCATAATTGCACTTCCAACTCTGTTACAACTTCGAATCACTCAGTTACAACTAAGTCAACCTACATGTCCCGCCAACTAACCTCTTAACTCGAAATTCCTATAGCTAACTGAATTTCCACTTCAGTTAACTATTTCCAAGTGTTCATTGATAATAGATTACTGTTTATTGTCCAACTATTATTAAGGGATAATAATATTCGACATGCATCTATAAATAGACATGCAATCTATAAATATAACTTGCACATACATCTATAAATAGACATCATCTATAAATAGAATATTCTCGTGCATCTGTAAATAGACATCCACCTAAAAATAGCTTGAGCCTCCATCCTAGTGTAGGTGCTTAATTTTCACTAGGATCTTCTTGTTGAATCTCAACATCAGGTTCTATTAGGAACGGTTAACTTGTAAATGGTATTACAATGTTAAGTAAATAGTTATATGTGTATTGTACAATGTCCATTTTGTCATGTGTATTGTACAAAGTCTTATATTTAATTAAATACAACTAAGTCTCTATTTATGTTACACAAACTCATAAACTGATAGTAGATAAACAACCATAATTTATAAACCCAGGGAGGGGTCATATTCTGATGATTATTACGAAGTGTAATTGTATGAAACATTGCGTAAAATACTACTGTCAATAATTAATAAAGATTACTAAGGCCTCTAGAAGTTCATGACAAACTTATATATATACTAGTATGATTATCTGTAAAGGTCAAACATATCAATTACATCTTGCAGAAAACTAGACAAAACTGATATAAATTACATTTGACAGAAAAACTATGCAAAAATGATGTAAATTACATTTTGTAGAAAATATATACTAAACTAATATGTAACACAACTTGAAAGAAGTATATGCCAAACATATATACATATATGTTTATGAAACATCATGACAATATATCTGTGATAGTATATTAAATAGAAAATGTTGTAGTTCCAAAGTTCATATACATAAACTGTCAAACTACAAGTCCTCTTAAAGATTTTGAGGACATTTCTGTTACATGGATCTATAACTTTAGAATTCTACATGGAAACCCGAAAATAACTATGTCCAGATAAGTAGGGTCAAAGACCCAGTATGACCTTGACACCTAATTACCAAAATACTAAACTAAGTAAGTGTCGTAGAATCCTCAATGGTACAACAACCGACTTGAGAAGGAAAGAATCCATCTGTCAATTTGAGTTGGAATGTTGACAGATGTGACTCTGAAATAAATTAAAGGACTGGACGACAAACCTGCAAAAAAGTAAGCTTGGAATTAGAGACCAAATCGACAATTAAATTAAATAAAACAAAAAAAGTTATATGGTCAAGAGTACATGTCGTGAGAGTTAGGTTACCTGAGTATGATTTTCATAATCTTGTTCTTCCCCTGTACCTATAGTTAGGGAATGATGTAAGTAAAGGTGATTTGATACATAAATTAAAATTTTAAATAAGATGTCAATTTAATTCAGGGACTAACCTCGATAAGGAAGCATATATGCATGTTGGAATGTTGGTCCAACCTCGAGAAAGCATAGTAGGCTGGGTAATAGTTACCCATATTAAAACTCTGAAAATTAAATTGGATATAAATACAGAACATGGAAATAAGTACACAAATGTGTTATGATCTACATAATGGAGAGAGGACTGATATATAAAAAAGTGTATTATGCCAAACCTCTTTCTAGGAAAAGGCCTACATTAGCAACCTGCGTAACCCCTTGGTAGGTACGCATTTCTTCTAAGCAATGAAATTAATAAGAATAAAACGCAAAAGGACTAATGCATAAGTCTAAGTACCATTCATGAATGCAAAAAAGTAACAGTAGAAGGTAAAGTCATTTGAATCAAATTTATGAACAGAGAGGAATTAAAACAATTTTACAACTCATATGTAACACTCAGACCTGAAGATAAACTTGAAACATGATACACATAGGTCAAAAGAGTATCATGATAATTTGTAAGCCATGTAAGATTGAATAAAATAAAATAGATAAATTTTTGTAGCCATTTGAATGTCTATAACATTTCAAGAATTGGAATTAAGAAATTCTGGAAAGCATAAAATGCAAAGGCAAAGGTATGAAACTAAAAATTTATATAGCTCACACTAAGACAAGTCTTACTATAGTTAAGTTGGCTCTTAACAATTATCCTAACCAGACATAAAATGAAATATCTCTCGTAATTTAAATGTTGTAGCAAAATAAACCACGAAGACATAACATAGATGAGGCGACTATAATGCACAGTGTACACTGGAAACCATACACAAGGCATGAATATGATGCTTAAATGAATAAAAATGAAATATACAACGAACATAAATAAAAGAGGGATTCTGGCTAAATGGAAATATATTTATGTAACAAATAAACAATAACATTCAACCCATAATTGTAAACTAACTCTTGAATTAAACAAAGTAACATACTGAAATACCTATAGTTGTCATAACAATTCTGAAAATACGTAGAGAAGTCACATTGACAGAAGTTATCACAGCCAAGCTGACTTATTAATCATATAGATTAAACATTCTAAAGCCCATGTAGGGGTTAAGTTCAGGTAAGAGCCAAATTCTAGAACCAAAAACGAAATAAAGACTCATGCGTTACACAGAGGAGGAATTGGGACACAGGAAATTCTTAACGAAGTGTGAAAGTACCAATCTAGCCATATAAATATTATTTAGAAATAAGATATAATATGGAAACCCCCAAACCGGAGTTATGGAAAATGAAAGTACTTACAATACCAAACAATTTTTCATAAATAAGTATATGAATAACTCAGAAAGAAGGAAATTAGGGTTCAAGACCCATACATATGAAATTTCGAAAATACCATTATAAACATAGACTAAGTGGTTGTCCTCAGAAGGGAAAAGCCACAAACATAAAAACCCAGAACCAATTCATGAAGAAATAGAGCCGCACAGGATAAATGTAAGAGGGTTTAGCTAGGGGCTTACCTCTCTTTGCAGTGGAGAATAGCTAAACTAGATGTTGTAGCAGCGTCGTCGCAAGGGGAGGATGCTCTAGATCTTCTTGCACCGGGCAGAATGCAGTCTCTGTAAAAAACCAACAGAGCCGTAAGTAAAGGGCTCAATAACGTAACAAACATAAATAGCCTAGAGAAAGAGTTGCAGGTTTGAAATGGAGGAAGAACTCCAGAGCTCAAGACGATCGAGGCTAAACATCGAAATGAAAAAATGAAACTACAATTTGGTAGTTCGAAACCCTTAGGGTTTCTCCAAAATATCAGGACTTTCAATTTCACAAAAGGATCCTAAGTGTACATTTGGTGCCTCGAAAGAGGCAAGAGGGCCATGTGAAGACCACGTGAAGTTGCCACTTGGAAATTGGTGAATGGGCAAGGAAAATACGTGGGGTAGGTTGATTTAATATGAACATAAAACTATATACATCATCGTACCTGCCTTGGTATTTGATACATGCCTCCAAACTATTGTAACATGAAAAATATAAGTTCCATATGATTTATATATTGCAGGTGTCTAAGTATATAAGTTAATAAATAGCAGATATGTTAAAGGTAAGGTGGAAATACCTAGGTATATTATGGATATTAGAAGAGAGTCAAATTTTATATGTTAGTATATGTAAGGTGGGATTATATGGTAAGTTAATTATGATGATAATTTGTAATAGTTAATGCAACTACATTGTTCATTAGTTGAGAAATGAATAATGGGGTTATAGACTTAATGGAAGAGTGAGAGAATTAAATACCTAAAGTAGACATTGGTAGGGATTGAATTTCCTAATGTCAAAAGGTGGGTATATTGTCACATGAGATTAATGGGGGTACCTTATAATACATCATTAATGATTCAATAGAGAATAAGGGGGATACATGCATATGAGAAACTATTATAATTATGATCAGTTAATTAAAGGCAATAGCAGAGATGTCATAAAGGCAATGTGTTGAGAAGACCAGTAAGGGTTAAGCAAGGAAATATTATAGTACAAAAAAAAAAAAAAAACTTCGGTGTGAGAAAGTTAAATTATAGATTATCAAATTATGAATCAAATTCATATTATGTTTTATGAGTGTTAATTGTGTTTTGTGCATCAGATTAAAGCGAAGAAAAGTTGCAGCTACTGTCATGTTTGACACAGGAGAGCTATATGTGGAATTGGGGGATGAGGATGCCCCACCAGATCCAAATGCTTAGATACTGGAGATTATTAAGAATTTGCAGCAGGAAATGGTTCAGCTAAAAACTAGCAATGAATGTTTATTACAAGCCAGCAATGAGAAAGAGAGGTTGATAAGAGAATTAACCTCAAAATCTAGTCATCAAGAGGGGGAACCATAAAGGAAAAGGAAAGAAACATAACCCTACTCAGAGAGGTCTAAGAGTGGGGAGGATTTTGGTAAAACAGATTCCAAATACAAAAACAAGGAGTCATAGGGGGAATTCCACAAGATCAAGCCTCCAACCTTTGATGGGGAGAAGGAAGAGGATGTGGAAACGTGGCTCCTCAATATGGTCAAATACTTTCAAATATATGAATACAAAAGTAATTTGAAAGCAAGACTGGAATTTTACCAATTGTAAGGTAAAGCCACATTTTTGTGGGAAGAGACCAAAATCATACACTTGCTGGAAGAAAAGACTATTTCACAGGAAGAATTTCAAGAGAAATTCAAATCTTGATGACTCAGTGAAAGGTATTATGATGATAGGGAAAAGGATTTTCATGAGCTAAGGCTAGGACAAGTCACCATTGATGAATTTGTGACGAATTTTACCAACTTACTTCGCTATGTGCCATAAATAAGAGAAGAAAAAGATAAATTACAACGATTTCTAAAATGTTTACCCACTATTTACAAAGAAAAAATTGAATTTGACAATCCTAAGACTATGGATGAGGTTGTTCAGAAAGCACGACTGTGCTACTAGAAATTTAAAGGCAGAAATGACCAACTGAAAATTTTGCAGAATAAGGATAAAGGGAAGGCTGAAGCAAGTTCAAAAAGATCCAAACTAGCTTATCTGAGGAATTTCGAGAAAAACCACTAGCGAAAAAGGTTCAATAAATATGGAGAGAATTAGACAACTCATTCCCACATAGGTTCCAAGCCCATGGACTCGAACAACAAGCGAGAAACTGTGGTAAAGGCCAAGGAACCATTGAAATGTTGGGGATGCGGTGAGCCTCACATGTTGTGGGACTGCCCACACAACCCTCGTGTAATTCAAAACATTCAAGCAGTGCGGGAAGCAACCACAATGAATGACGTTACCCGAAACATTCCTCGGCAATGTAGCATTGGAAGAGAAACAGGTTGAACATCAATCAACTATGATTGAAATTGAAGGTATCATCTCTGACCAACATGTGCCTGTTTTATTTGATCTAGGAGCTAGTTTAAGTTATATTAGTCCACACATAGTGGAAAAATGTAAATTGAAAACAGAAAAAAAATTCACCACTCTTGGCTAGTGCAGTTGATTACACGAAAAAAAAAGGAAGGTCACCCATAAACTACCCAAATTTCCTGTAAATTTAAAATGGTAAATTACATATTTCAATTTGAACATCCTTCCCTTGGGATCTAATGACCTCCTAGTTGGTATGGATTGGCTGGAATAGTAGAAAGCAATAGTAAACTGATTAGAAAAAAGAATAATTTGTATTGATGCTCTAGGAAAGTCCATGGTATTCAAGGGGAAACTAAAATCTGTGTCCGTTAGACAAATTTTTGCATTACAACTAAAGCTGACAACAAGGAAAGGCTATCGAGTGTATGCTGTTCAAATTGAAGATTTGGGACAGCAAGCACAAAATGAACCTGCAGAAAGTTTACTAGTGATTAATGACTTTCAAGATGTATTTCCTGAAGAAATTCCTCAGCTTCCTCCTTAGAGAGATATTGAATTTTCTATTGAGCTGGTACCGGGGGCCACCCCAGTTTCCTAGACCCCTTATGTAATGAGCACTTCTAAATTGTTAGAATTGAAACTCCAGTTGCAGGAATTACTAAACAAAGGGTACATTAGACCAAGTGTGTCACCATAGGGAGCACCAATTTTGTTTGTCAAGAAGAAGGATGGAACCCTTCGGATGTGCATAGATTATATACAGTTAAACAAGTTAACCATCAAGAACCAATACCCCCTTCCACAAATAGATGATCT
This sequence comes from Pinus albicaulis, assembly GCA_034641835.2. Taxonomy (NCBI): domain Eukaryota; kingdom Viridiplantae; phylum Streptophyta; class Pinopsida; order Pinales; family Pinaceae; genus Pinus; species Pinus albicaulis. Next base: position 990,973,336 of record CM076583.1, read on the forward strand.
ATTTGATCAAGTAAGGGGGGAAACCGTATTCTCAAAATTTGACTTGAGAACTGGTTATCATGAACTCCGTATTAAATACGCAACTTTCCAAACTTGATATGGACATTACGAGTTCATATTTTTACCCTTTGGACTCACAAACGCCCATGCTAATTTCATGTGCCTCGTGAACAATGTTCTGCACAAATATCTGGATAAGTTTGTGTTAGTATTCATAGATGATATTCTAGTGTACTCTAAAAACAAGGAGGAAAACCAGGCACATCTTCGAATAGTGCTGCAAACACTCAGAGAACACCTACTATATGCAAAACTCAGCATGTGTGAGTTTTACAAACCCAAGATTCAATATCTAGGACGTGTTATTTCCAAAGAAGGATTGGCAGTAGATCCAGAAAAGACACAAGCAATCTTAAATTGCCCTGTACCCACCAATGTACCAACAATACGATAATTTATGGGTATTGCCGGATATTACCGCATATTTGTAGAAGGGTTTTCTGCATAGCCTTACCCCATCACCTCTTTGTAGAACAAGGTTGTGAAGTTTGAATGGACAACTAAGTGCCAAGAGAGTTTTGAACAACTAAAAAAAAAAAAAATTACTGCACCTATCCTAAAAATTGTTGATCCAACTAAAGAATTTGTTGTATGTACTGATGCTTGTATACAAGGTCTGGGAGGAGTATTGTTGCAAGATAAAGCACTAATAGCTTATGAGTCCCGAAAATTGAAGAAACACGGGCAAAATTATGCAATGTGTGACTTGGAATTGGCTATTGTCATTCATGCACTAAAAATTTGGCAACACAACCTGTTGGGTAAGAAATTTGTGTTGATGACTAATCATATCAGTCTGAAGTATTTCTTTAGTCAACCAGATTTAAATGCAAGGCAAGTAAGATGGTCAGTGTTGGGTTTCAAAAATGTCCTTAAAAAGACATCCACTTTCACCATCATGCCCATTATATCATCTCCATTTCACCTGCATTTCACTGTCATGTCACTACATTCATCTCACTTTCATCATCATTTGGGTTACCCTTGTGTTTTCCAAACATTATTAATTAATAGTGTTTTTAAGTTAATTTTTCGTCAAAAGTTAGGAAATAATATGCATATTCTTATACCTTAAAAGTGGAAAGAGTTTTGCGACATGTGCAGGTTCATTGGAAGCTTCCAAGGCCATCTTATGTGGGTCTCAAATATCAAATTCGAATCTATTTTCATGATATGAAGGAGATTTGAAGGAGGATATGTGGCCTATGGTTAGCAAATTGGTTGAGAATATTATAGATCAAAGGAGAGAAAGAAGGATACTCATTAATGAGGAGGTTGCTTAGGAATTTGTATAAATAGGAGAGCCTTCTCCTTTCAAAGGCATGTGTAAAGTGGGAGAGGATTGGGTGTACAAATTAAGATTACTCACATCTTGAATACAAATACTCATGAGTAATGTTCACCATTGTTTTGGTAATGTTTGCATTGGGATGTGTTCAATTTTGCCCATCTCTCGTACTTTTGGATTGACCACCTACAATGTGTGAGATTTATTTGCTTTCATAGATTAAGATTCATTTGCGTTCATAGTTAAGTTTCCAATTACTGCGTAGTCTTATGATTTATCAAATCATCTCAAGAAAGTGGCTTTGTCATTTTCCAAAATTGAATGATATTTGAATATTTGGTCGTATAGTAATCTTAGTTTCCTTTTACATGTTTTAATAACTATTTCCTAGATTAAGTTTACAATTAAATGTATAATCATATGTTTGTAAAATCATCTCAAGAAGGTGACTTTGCCATTTTTCAAAATTTAATGAAATTTGAGTATTTGGTCATAGAGCAGTCTTAGTTTCATTTTACATGCTTTGTAATGCTTTCTTAGATTAAATTTCCAATTAGCTATGTAATCTTGTGCTTGTTAAATCATATCAAGAAGGTGACTTTGTTACTTTCCAATTGAATGACAATTGAGTATTCGGTCATACAACAGTCATAGATTAGAATTCAATTATGTAAGTAGATTAAATTTCAATTCTTGAAGGTAGAATAGGTTTTCAAGTTAATATAGGAATGGTGTGATTAGCTTAGTTTTTAGTTTTTGATAAATTGATCCCTAGCATATATTGTGCATGTATGTCTCACAAGTCCTATGGATACCGAATTGATAATTTATGTTAGTAATCTAAGGCAAATTATTTTCCTCAATATTTTGGCGCCGTTACCGGGGAGGCATACATAGGGATTAGTGTTAGTTTAGAATAAATTTGCAATTTTGTGGTGCATTTAGAGCCACACAAGAATATTCTCAATAAAAAAAATACATATATATCAATTAATAAAAATCTAGAGTATGCTCTCCTCTTGCGCTTTGTATGATCTGGAGGATCAGAAAAAGAATTACATAAAATAAAACAAACTAACAGAGCATTAAATTGGAAATGCGTAATAACTTTAAAACGTCAATTTTGAAACGCATTTTTTGATTGACTGAGGGTGAATCTAAAAAAACCAAAACATGGGTTTTTTTCTCAGAATGGGGTGAATTAAATAACCCAAAAAAGGTTTCCTCAATTTCACAACTGTTTGAGAGAAATTCGTGGTTCTTTGGAGCCTTAATTTTCAGACTAGGTGAGAAAAAACGGATTTTCAATGCACAAATAATTACGGCCATGATGGAAGGAGAAATTCGAAATTTTTTATCTACGGGAGGTAGATCCTCCAAAGCCCAGCCATGAAGTCTCACACAAGCCTTCAAGGCAATATCTCCATGCCCTGTGTGCCTAAAAAAAAGAAAAAAATACTGCAAAAGTTCTAAATTCTCTCCATGCTTGCAACCTGCAACAAAAATAAGAAAGAAATAGTGAACAATTTCAGAATTTTATAGTATACAAATTGGTTATGAGATCTACTATTTGGGCAAAAAATATGAATTCAAAAGATATGAGAAATGATTTGGCAAATACTTTGGAATATCATTTTCCTAAAAATCTTGGATTTAGAGGGCAAAAAGGATGAGTTTAAAATATATGAAAAATGATTTGGCAAATATTTTGGAATCTCATTTTCCTAAAATATTGGATTTAATTTGGCCACTTGTCAAGTTTTGTTTTTTTAAATAATTAAAATGAACAAAATTCCATTAAATTCAAGAATATTTCTTGTGATTTATTGGAAATTCATTCAAATTGCATAATAGAGGTCATGAGTTCAAATATTGTGGAGATTGGAATTTGCTAATTCACCTAAAATTTTGACACAAAGCATCAACAACTTAATTTTTTTTTGTGAAATTCATGATTGAAGTAAATAGAGAAAAAGTTGTTCTGGTGGTTTAATTAAAAACACGATATCTACACAATGAGAAAGCTATCATGAGAGTTTGAAATAGTAAAGAATGAAGAAATTGCTGAAAAGACACAACACGTAACTTGAGGCACTAGTTTTGACACAGGTATAAATTATTTTGGTTTTTTTCGTGAATTTGTTTTATTAGTACCAATTCTCAGTTTTTTTGTGTAAATGTTATAACCAGAGATATTGATCACCTCTCTATTTTGATAATCTTACATTCCATTGCCGAACAAGTACTAGTTTTTTTTGCAGGTTCCGGGAGGAAGGACAAATGACTACAAGCGAACAGTGTCTCTCTTAGAGACCACATTTCTTTTACAAGAAGATGATCAACAACAAAACATCAATGCATGAGCACATACTAATGCAGATCAGATTCAATACTTGCAAGAATTTTAGATACCATCATCTCCTTTACATATGTTTACTTCCAAAAAAAAAACATTCACCTCATTTTCCTTCATATTTTCCATTCATTTTCACCATCCATTCGAATTCATTCACTTCCATCCACCCCTAAAGAATGAATAAAAGAAATCAACTCACTTACATGTTGATTAACTCCATTATATTTTTCCTTTTCTTGTTCATTTTCCTTTCCCAAATAAATCCTGTTTCAAACCAAATTGTATATCTACAGTCATTTTTGAGTTTTAAAAATCTTTTCAAAAAATACCCTATGGCTTGCATGCTTTAATGGCAAGTTCTCTTGCCGACAAACAATGAAAATACATTAATGTCCCTTGTTTGACAGATCTTCTAGGTGACTCGACATCGGAAAATTTATTCGTACCTAGCAAGATGTGCTTAGGCATCTTGACTCTCATTTTCATCAATGGTGAGAGGTCTCGTGTTGATTAGTGGCATACATTAATGACCACTAATTCAACAATTTCTTACCATGTTCAACATCAAAAAATTCATTCACATAGATAAGAATTGTGCCAATGTGTGATAACGACATGAAGACTATCAGATCCATCATTATTCAGTATTTGTAGCAGATGTAGCAGATTCAACAAATTCAGTAGCAGCAATAAATACTCACTTTCTCAACTTCATCCACCATTTGCACAGCCAATTGAAGAATCATCAGATCAGATTTTTGCAGCAGCTACATATGCACAGCTTATCCATTTCATAGGTAAGTAAAGGTATGTTATTTTCTAACTTTTTATCATGCAATTCCTTAAAATGCTAAAGTTATAATTTTTGGAAAAACACTTCACCATATTCATTTTCTCACTTCATAAAATTGCAGAAACCATCAGTTGGGGGGAAGGGATATCACTCCATGTATTTACATCTTATTCCCCATCACTTTCATATAACTAACATACAACTACTATGGCATTAAGATTCAAAAATACATGTCTTGTAAATCATCAATTTGATGAGCTTGTGGCTAATTGAAACAATAATTTCTCAGTGTTTCCAAGATATTTGGATGCAACAAAGAATAAACAAAGTATTGTAACATAATAACCAACCATAAAAAAATCAATTTTGGTTGTCACACAAGAACCAACCATCAAGATGGATGTTGCAATCAAATGTATTTCAAAGAAAACTTTGCAAAAATAATGATTTTATCAAATGATATGATAATTCAAAGTTAAAAGGAGAATTCATATAGCCAAAACTCATTTAAAAGCAAGACAATTCGAAGATCAAATGAATCAATTTAATATGCTGCATGAGGACATGCAAAAACTTCAGTTGGGGGGTATGTTGGGTCTCATAAATGTCCTTAAAAAGACATCCACTTTCACCATCATGTCCATTATATCACCTCCATTTCACTACCATGTCACTACATTCATCTCACTTTCATCATCATTTGGGTTATCTTTGTGTTTTCCAAACATTATTAATTTTCAGTGTTTTTAAGTGAATTTGTGATCAAAAGTTAGGAAATAATATACATATTCTTATACCTTAAAAGTGGAAAGAGTTTTGTGACAATTGCAGATTCATTGGAAGCTTCCGAGGCCCTCTTATGTGGCTCCCAAAGGTCAAATTCAAATTTATCTTCATGATATGAAAGAGATTTGGAGGGATATGTGGCCTATGGTTAGCAATTTGGTTGAGAATATTATGGATCAAAGGAGAGAAAGAAGGATCCTCATTAATGAGGATGTTGCTTAGGAATTTGTATAAAAATGAGAGCTTTCTCCTTTCAAAGGCATGTGTAAAGTTGGAGAAGACTCGTGTGTACAAGTTAAGATTACTCCCACCTTGAATACAAATACTCATGAGTAATGTTCACCATTATTATGGTAATGCTTGCATTGAGATGTGTTCAATTTTGTCCATCTCTCATACTTTTGGATTGGCCACCTACAATGGGTGTGATTTATTTGCTTTCATAGATTAAGTTTCCAAATACTGTGTGATCTTATGCTTTTCAAATCATCTCAAGAAAGTGGCTTTGTCATTTTCCAAAATTCAATGATATTTGAATATTTGGTCATACAATAATCTTAGTTTCCTTTTACATGTTTTTATAACACTTTCCTAGATTAAGTTTACAAATAAATGTATAATCATATGTTTGTTAAATCGTCTCAAGAAGGTGACTTTGTCATTTTCCAAAATTGAATGAAATTTGAGTATTTGGTCATACAATAGTCTTAGTTTCATTTTACATGCTTTTGCATGCTTTCTTAAATTAAATTTCCAATTCAGTTGTGTAATCTTGTGCTTGTTAAATCATATCAAAAAGTTGACTTTGTTACTTTCCAATTGAATGACATTTGAGTATTCGGTAATACATCAGTCGTAGATTAGAATTCAATTATGCAAGTAGATAAAATTTTAATTCATGAAGGTAGCTATAGATTTTCAAGTTAATATAGGAATGGGGTGATTAGATCAGTTTTTATTTTTTGATAAACTGATCCCTAGCATATATTGTGCATGTATGTCTCACAAGTCCTATGGATACCAAATTGATAAATTTATGTTAGTAATCTAATGCACATTATTTTACTCAATATTTTGGCGTCGTTGCCGGGTAGGCGTACATAGGGATTAGTGTTAGTTTAGAATGTCATTTCATTTGTTAGTTTAGTTTCAATTCCATCGCAATTTCAGTTTTTCATTATTAGATTAATTTTTCATTTTACCTAACAAAATCATTTTCTTTAAATCATGCAAATTTCCAAATTAAGCTTTTATGCAATTTTGTTTTTATTTTATTTTATTTTTAGGCATTTTTCATTCAAATTTATTTGCATTTGCATATATAACATATAGAAATAAAATAAAAAAACCTTTATTCACTAAAAAATAAAAAATAAAAACACAATAAAAATCCAATTACAACAACAAATTTTCATGATCATATCCAAGAATTTACGAGGATTTATTTTTCAAACTTAGATATGAGTTTACTCATGATATTGTTGCGTAAATGGATGCATTGAAAATTCTCTTATACTTAAGTGAATGTTCTATTTCTTTAGTAGTATATGATTAACAAATAAAAATAAGTTTTTGTAATTGTTAGGATAAATTTGCAATTTTGTGGTGCATTTAGAGGCACACAAGAATATTTTCACCGAAATATATATATATATATATATATATATATATATATATATATCGATTAATAAAACTCTGGAGTATGCTCTCCTCCTGCGCTTTGTGTGATCTGGAGGATCAAAAAAAGAATTACATAAAATAAAACAATCTGACACAGTATTAAATTATAAATGCATAATAACTTAAAAACGTCAATTTTGAAACACATTTTTTGATTGAATGAGGGAAAATCTTAAAAAACCAAAACATATGTTTTTTCTCAAAACGGAGTGAATTAAATAACCCATAAATTATTTCCTCAATTTCGCAAACGTTTGAGAGAAATTTGTGGTTCTTTCGAGCCTTAGTTTTCAGACTACGTGAGAAAAAAACGAATTTTCAATGCACAGACAGTTGCGGCCATGATGGAAGGAGAAAATTCGATTTTTTTTAATCTACATGAGGTAGATCCACCATGACCCAAGTTTTCAGACTACTTGAGAAAAAAATGGATTTTCAATGCACAGACAGTTGCGGCCATGATGGAAGGAGAAATTTCGATTTTTTTATCTACATGAGATAGATCGACCATGACTCAGCCATGAAGTCTCACGCAAGCCTTCAAGGCAACATCTCCATGCCCTGTGTGCCTGATTAAAAAATAAAAATAAATAAATAATTACTAGAAAAGTTTTGAATTCTCTCCAAGCTTGCAACCTGCAACAAAAGTAATAAAAAAATCATGAACAATTTCAGAACTTTTATAGTATAAAAAATGGTTATGAGATCCACTATTTGGGAAAAAAGGATGAATTCAAAAGATATGAAAAATGATTTGGCAAATATTTTGGAATCTCATCTTTCTAAAAATCTTAGATTTAGAGGGCAAAAAGGATGAGTTCAAAATATATGAAAAATGATTTGGCAAATATTTTGGAGTCTCATTTTCCTAAAAATCTTGGATTTAATTTGGCCACATGTCAAGTTTTGTTTTGTTTTGTTGTTTTAATAATTAAAATGAACAAAATTCCATTAAATTCATAAATATTGCTTGGGATCTATTGGTAAGTCATTCAAATTGGATAATAGAGGTCATGAGTTCAAATCTTGTGAGATTGGAATGTGTTAATTCACCTAAAATTTTGACACAAAGCATAAACAACTTTTAAAAAAAATTGTGAAATTCATGATTGAAGTAAATAGAGAAAAATTTGTTCTGATGCTTTATTTAATAACACAAGATCGACACAATGAGAAAGCTATCATCAGAGTTTGAAACAATAAAAAATGAAGAAATTGTTGAAAAGACACAACATGTAACTTGAGGAACTAGTTTCAACACATGTATAAATTCTTTTGGTTTTTTTTCATGAACTTGTTTTATTAGTACCAATTCTCAGTTTTTTGTGTAAATTTCATAACCAGAGAGATTGATCACCTCTATCTTTTGATAATCTTACATTCCATTGCATAAGAAGTACTAGTTTTTTTTCCAGGTTCCAAGAGGAAGGAAAAATGACTACAAGCAAACGGTGTCTCTCTCAAAGACCTCATTTCTTTTACAAGAAGATCATCAACAACAAAACATCAATGCATGAGCACATGCTAATGCATATCAAATCCAAAACTTGCAAGCATTTCAGATACCATAATCTCCATTACATCTATGTACTTCCAAAAAAAAAAAAAAAACATTCACCTCGTTTTCCTTTCACATTCACTATCCATTCACATTCATTCACTTCCATCCACCCCCAACTCATGAATAAAAGAAATCAAATCACTTACATGCTGATTAACTCCATTATATTTTTCCTTTTCATGTTCATTTTCCTTTCCCAAATAAATCTCGTTTAAAAGAAAATAGTATATCTATAGTCCTTTTTGAGTTTTAAAATCATTTTTAAAAAGTACCCTGAGGCTTGCATTTTTTAATGGCAAGTTATATTGCCGACAAACAATGGGAATACTATAATATCCCTTGTTTCATGGATCTTCTAGGTGACTCGACATCGGTAAATTTATTCGTACCTAGCAAGATGTGCTTAGGCATCTTGACTCTCATTTTCAGCAATGGTGAGGGGTCTCGTGTTGATTAGTGACATACATTAATGGCACTAATTCAACAATTTTTTACTATGTTTGACATTGGTAAATCCATTCACATAGATAAAAATTGTGCCAATGTGTGATAACGACATGAAGACTATCAGATTCATCATTATTCAACATTTGTAGCAGATGTGGCAGATGTAGCAGATTCAACAAATTCAGTAGCAGCAATAAAGACTCACTTTCACAACATCATCCACCATTTGCACAGCCAATTCAAGAAGCATCATATCATATTTTTGCAGCAGCTACATATGCACAACTTATCCATTTCATAGATAAGTAAAGGTATGCTCTTTTCTAACTTTTTATCATGCAATTCCTTAAAATGCTAAAGTTATCATTTTTGGAAAAACACTTCACCATATTCCTTTTATCACTTCATAAAATTGCAAAAACCATCAGCTGGGGGGAAGGGATATCACTCCATATATTTACATCTTATTCCACATCACTTTCATATAACCAACGTACAACTACTATTGCATTAAGATTCAAAAGATATGTTTTGCAAATCATCAAACTAATGAGCTTATGGCTAATCGAAAAAATAAATTCTCAGTGTTTTCAAGATATTTGGATGCAACAAAGAATAAACAAAGTATTGTAACAGAAGTACCAATACTCATTCATTTTAGTTGTCACACAAGAACCATAAAAAATCAATTTTGGTTGTCACACAAGAACCAACCATAAAAATTGATGTTGCAATCCAATGTATTTCAAAGAAAACTTTGCAAAAATAATCAAGTTATCAAATGCTATGGTAATGAAAAGTTAAAGGGAGAATTGATACAACCAAAGCTCATTCAAAAGCAAGACAATTCGAAGATCAAATGAATCAATGTAATAGGTTGCATGAGGACATGCAACAACTTCAGTTGGGGGGTATGTTGGGTCTCAGAAATGTCCTTAAAAAGACATCCACTTTCACCATCATGTTCATTATATCACCTCCATTTCACCTCCATTTCACTACCATGTCACTACATTCATCTCACTTTCATCATCATTTGGATTACCCTTGTGTTTTCCAAACATTATTAATTTCTAGTGTTTTTAACTGAATTTGTGGTCAAAAGTTTGGAAATAATATGCATATGCTTATACCTTAAAAGTGGAAAGAGTTTTGCGACATGTGCAAGTTCATTGGAAGCTTCCAAGGCCCTCTTATGTGGCTCCCAAAGTTCAAATTTGAATTTATTTTCATGATATGAAGGATATTTGTAGGAGGGATATGTGGCCTATGGTTAGCAAATTGGTTGAGAATATTATGGGTCAAAGGAGAGAAAGAAGGATCCTCATTAATGAGGAGGTTGCTTAGGAATTGTATAAATAGGAGAGCCTTCTCCTTTCGAAGGCATGTGTAAAGTTGGAGAAGACTTAGGTGTACAAGTTAAGATTTCTCACATCTTGAATACAAATACTCATGTGTAATTTTCACTATTGTTTTGGTAATGCTTGCATTGGGATGTGTTCATTTTTGCCCATCTCTCATAATTTTGGATTGGCCACCTATAATGTGTGAGATTGATTTGCTTTCATAGATTAAGATTTATTTACTTTCATAGATTAATTTTCCAATCACTGTGTAATGTTATGCTTGTCAAATCATCTCAAGAAAGTGGCTTTGTCATTTTCCAAAATTGAATGATATTTGAGTATTTGGTCATACAATAATCTTAGTTTCCTTTTATATGTTTTTATAACGCTTTCCTAGGTTAAGTTTACAATTAAATGTATAATCATATGCTTGTTAAATCATCTCAAGAAGATGACTTTGTCATTTTTAAAAATTGAATGAAATTTGAGTATTTGGTCATACAACAGTCTTAGTTTCCTTTTACATGCTTTATAATGCTTTCTTAGATTAAATTTTCAATTAGCTGTGTAATCTTGTGTTTCATGATTAATTTCCAATTGCAACAACAGTTTTTCATGATCATATCCAAGAATTTACGAGGATTTAATTTTCAAACTTGGATATGATTTTACTCATGATATTGTTGCGCAAATGGATGCATTGGAAATTCTCTTATATTTAAGTGAATGTTCTATTTCTTTCGTAGAATAGGACTAACAAATAAAAATAAGTTTTTGTAAATTTTAGGATAAATTTGCAATTTTGTGGTGCATTTAGAGCCACACAAGAATATTTTTAATATATATATATATATATATATATATATATATATATATATATATATCGATTAATAAAAATATGGAGTATGCTCTCCTCCTGCGCTTTGTGTGATCTGGAGGATCAAAAAAAGAATGACATAAAATTAAAACAAATTGACAGAGCATTAAATTGGAAATGCGAGAAGCAATCAACAAGTTGAACATTTAAGGGGGGGTGGGGGGAATGAGCTTCGCTTCCGCCGCCACTTGTGCTAGTGTTCCCAGGTCTGGGTGCCGTCATGGCCAGAAAGAAGACCCGCATCTCTTCACACTCTAGCAGATCGAGAATGGACTAGCAAGGGCGAAGCAATGCCCTTCCTCGGCAATGAAGATTATTAGATCTTGGAGTTCATCGGAAAGGTTGCGGATCTCTCCAGTTGCAGCCGCGCGTGTCAATGGAGAAGGGTCGGTGATCCCTGGACATGCTACTCCGCGAGAGGAAGCTCGATGGCCCAGATCTACAACGGTGAGCACACTAAATTTTCAGCAGCCGACTCTCGTTCAATCGCCGTCGACTGGCCTCTGCTTGGCCCTGCGGCACATTGCGTTCACAGGTTAAGTTGCGCATCGACCCCTTTCAATCCAGCACTAGCTCTCGTGGTCACGCACTGCTACGCGAAGGAAAATGTGAAATAAGCTAAGGATGGGCTCCTTAGCTACGCTAACGCTGAAGCAAAAATGGAGGCAGCGCCTCCTCTCCTACAGAACCACAACAGCCGTGCAAATAGTAAGGGGATGACATCTTGCCCCAAGGGATCCTCAAAGGTCGCTAGGAGCCTTCATGCAATAACTGACAACAAACCAGTCATTGGTGAACCTTTGGAAGTATCGAAGAAGAAGGAAGTATTGGAAACGCGGAGCGGCTGCGCAACTATACCCTCGGATGTCGTCAAACCTGAGCCTCGCACCAGAGCGTACCCCCAGGGTCCAGAGGCCAAGACAGTTATCACATCTTCCAGATTCATATTTAAATGCTTGACGGTAAAACTTCGATCTACTGATCTAGTGCAAAGCCTTGCGCAAGACCTCGAACTCAGGCAGGGTATCCCTTCTACCCTATAGAGATTTATGTACAGGGGTAAGCAGCTCGAAAACTCTCTCCCTCTCTCTTTTTACAATATAAAGAAAAATTCTTCTTTGGTTTTAATCCTACGTCTGCGCGGAGGGGCTTCAGGGCAACCAACCTCATCAAAAGAATTTTCTTACAAGGATGCAATCCATGCTCGACACCCCAAGAAAGCTGCCTAGACCCCTGAGGCTCCCAAGCCATTCTTAGTGGATAAAACGGAGGACATTTCTACTATTGAAATCTCACATCCCTCACTTGATAACCAAAATCAACTAAAGGAAGAAAAGGCCACCATTCTCTGCTTCAACGGACTATGGCCTCGCTCAACAAATCTCTATCAATGGATCCACTCCACTTGGACCAATAACACCAAGGTCTTCTTCTACTCAAAGGGTTTTTTCATAATTCTGTTTTCATTCAACGAGGAATATCAAAAAGTATTAACAGAGGGACCCTGGTTTTGGGGAAAAGGAGGACTATTCCTTACACCATGGTTCCCAGACTTTGATCCCTCCACGGTCGTCATCACCAAGCTCCCTATCTGGGTCGATCTCCCTAACTTATCTGCTCATATTTTGCACTACTCAGTCTTTCAAGGAATCAGTAACACCCTCAGACACTTCCTTGCAACGGATACCTCCATAGGGGAAGCAGGCATATATACCTTCGGCAGAATCTGTGCTGAAATAGACATTAGCAAAGACCTGCCTGATCAAATCTCTCTCAAATTGGGAGACTTCCATTGGACTCAAACCCTGGACTATGAGAACACAACTTTCACATGCCGCCATTTTCATCAAACATGGCACCTTTATAACTCATGCCATACCTTCGTTGCCCAAAAGGAGAAGAGAAACCGAAAATCAAAATCCAAAAGTTGGAAACCTTGTGTATCGCCACCCATGGATGACATCGACTCCTTCAGCTCGGATAAGGAAGAGATCAAAGCAAATGAGGAAGAGGCAAAGCAAGAAAAGGACATGACCTCGACAGACCCTGGTGAGCCCAATGGTCTTACGAGTGCTGAGAAGCGGTCTTATGAAACCTTCTCCTCATACTCAGATAAGGAGCCATCTCCTTCAGTCACCAACAATCTTCAAGTGGTTCTAGCTCGTCCGCCCCATGATGGTTGGGTAAGAGCATCAAAAAAGAAGGGAAAGAAATGTCATACTAAGGACTCCACCCACTCTGGGTAGACTCCTGTTTATGTCTTTTTAGCCCCCATGTTCATCTTATGGGCTCTTTTTGTTTCTCTTTTGGCTAATCGTGGGATCGAGGTTGATGGTTCATCATTTCTGGTTACCTGAATCTCTAGCCTCTCTTGCTTGTAACTTCATTGTACCATATGCTTTTCTAATAGAATTAGTCCACTTTACCAACAAAAAAAATAAAATGGAAATGTGTAATAACTTTAAAACGTCAATTTTGAAACGCATTTTCTAATCGACTGAGGAGGAATCTAAAATAACCAAAACATGGGTTTTTCTCAAAACGGGGTGAATTAAATAAACTATAAATGGTTTCCTCAATTTTGTGAATGCTTGAGAGAAATTTATGGTTCTTTGGAGCCTTAATTTTCAGACTACATGAGAAAAAAAAAAAATAATAAATAAATAAATAAAGCTATTTTCAATGCACAGACAGTTGCGGCCATGATGGAAAGAGAAAATTCGATTTTTTTTATCTACAGGAGGTAGATCCGCCAAGGCCCAACCATGATGTCTCACGCAAGCCTTCAAGGCAGCATCTCCATGCCCTGTGTGCCTCCACAATAAATAAATAAAATGTAAGCATTAAAAATAAAAATAAAATAAACTAAAATTACTGCAAAAGTTCTGAATTCTCTCCATGCTTGCAACCTGCAACAAAAATAATAAAGAAATCATGAACAATTTCAGAATTTTTATAGCATAAAATTTGGTTATGAGATCCACTATTTGGGCAAAAAGGATGAATTCAAAAGATATGAGAAATGATTTGGCAAATATTTTAGAACCTCATTTTCCTAAAAATATTGGATTTAGAGGGCAAAAAGGATGAGTTCAAAATATATTAAAAATGATTTGGCAAATATTTTGGAATCTCATTTCCTAAAAATCTTGGATTAATCTGGCAACTTGTCAAGTTTTGTTTTCTTTTTAATAATTAAAATGAACAAAATTCCATTAAATTCATAAATATTCCTTGTGATCTATTGGTAAGTCATTCAAATTGCATAATAGAGGTCATGAGTTCAAATCCTGTGGAGATTGGAATTTGTTAATTCACCTAAAATTTTGACACAAAGCATCAACAACTTAAAAAATAAAAAAATAAAAAAAATTGTGAAATTCATGATTGAAGTAAATAGAGCAAAAAAATGTAGGCACTAGTTTTGACACAAGTATAAATTATTTTGCTTTTTTTTTGTAAACTTGTTTTATTAGTACCAATTCTCAGTTTTTTTGTGTAAATGTCATAACCAGAGAGATTTATCACCTCTCTCTTTTGATAATCTTACATTCCATTGCAGAAGAAGTACTAGTTTTTTTTACAGGTTCTAGGAGGAAGGACAAATTACTACAAGCGAACAATTTCTCTCTCAGAGACCAAATTTCTTTTACAAGAAGATAATCAACAACAAAACATCAATGCATGAGCACATGCTAATGCAGATCATATCCAACACTTGCAAGCATTTCGGGTACCATTGTCTCCATTACATCTATGTACTTCAAAAAAAAAAAAAAACATTCACCTCATTTTCCTTTCACATTCATCATCCATTCGCATTCATTCACTTCCATCCACCACTCACTCATGAATAAAAGTAATTAGCTCACTTACATGCTAATTAAATCCATTATCTTCTTCCTTTTCATGTTCATTTTCCTTTCCCAAACAAATCATGTTTCAAAGCAAAATGTATATCTATAGTCCTTTTTGAGTTTTAAAAATCTTTTCAAAAAGTACCCTAGGGCTTGCATGCTTTAATGGCAAGTCCTCTTGCCGAAAAACAATGGGAATACATCAATGTCCCTTGTTTGACGAATCTTCTAGGTGACTCGACATCGGCAAATTTATTTGTACCTAGCAGATGTGCTTAGGAATCTTGACTCTCATTTTCATCAATGTTGAGAGGTCTCATGTTGATTCGTGGCATACATTAATGGCCACTAATTCAACAATTTCTTACTATGTTCGACATCGAAAAATTCATTCACATAGATAAGGATTGTGTCAATGTGCGATAACAACATGAAGACTATCATATCAGTCATTATTCAACATTTGTAGTAGATGTAGCAGATTCAACAAATTCAGTAGCAACAATAAAGACTCACTTTCACAACTTCATCGACTATTTACACGGCCAATTGAAGAAGCATCAGATCAAATTTTTGCAGCAGCTACATATGCACAGCTTATCCATTTCATAGGTAAGTAAAGGTATGTTATTTTCTAACTTTTTATCATGCAATTCCTTAAAATGCTAAAGTTATAATTTTTGGAAAAACACTTCACCATATTCCTTTTCCCACTTCATAAAATTGCAGAAACCATCAGTTGGGGGGTGGGGATATCACTCCATATATTTACATCTTATTCCACATCACTTTCATTTAACCAACATACAACTACTATTGCATTAAGATTCAAAAATATATGTTTTTCAAATCGTCAAATTGATGAGCTTATGGCTAATTGAAAAAACAAATTCTCAGTGTTTTCAAGATATTTGGATGCAACAAGGAATAAACAAAGTATTGTAACACAAGAACCAATACTCATATATTTTGGTTGTCACACAAGAACCAAACATAAAAAAACAATTTTGGTTGTCACACAAGAACCAACCATAAAGATGAATGTTGCAATCCAATGTATTTCAAAGAAAACTTTGCAAAAATAATGAAGTTATCAAATGCTATGATAATGCAAATTTAAAAGGAGAATTGATACAGCCAAAGCTCTTTCAAAAGCAAGACAATTCGAAGATCAAATGAATCAATGTAATAGGTTGCTTGAGGACATGCAACAACTTCAGTTGGGGGGTATGTTGAGTCTCATAAATGTCCTTAAAAAGACATCCACTTTCACCATCATGTCCATTATATCACCTCCATTTCACTACCATGTCACTACATTCATTTCACTTTCATCATCATTTGGGTTACCCTTGTGTTTTCCAAATATTATTAATTTCTAGTGTTTTAAGTGAATTTGTGATCAAAATTTAGGAAATAATATGCATATGCTTATACCTTAAAAGTGGAAAGAGTTTTGTGACATGTGCAGGTTCATTGGAAGCTTCCAAGGCCCTCTTATGTGGTTCCCAAAGATCAAATTCGAATTTATCTTCATGATATGAAGGAGATTTGAAGGAGTGATATGTGGCCTATGGTGAGAAAATTGGTTGAGAATATTATGGATCAAAGGAGAGAAAGAAGGATCCTCATTAATGAGGAGGTTGATTAGGAATTTGTATAAATAGGAGAGCCTTCTCCTTTCAAAGGCATGTGTAAAGTTGGAGAAGACTTGTGTGTACAAGTTAAGATTACTCACATCTTGAATACAAATACTCATGAGTACTGTTCACCATTGTTTTGGTAATGCTTGCATTGGGATGTGTTCAATTTTGCCCATCTCTCATACTTTTGGAATGGCCACCTACAATGGGTGAGATTTATTTGCTTTCATAGATTAAGTTTCCAATTACTGTGTAATTTTATGCGTGTCAAATCATCTCAAGAAAGTGGCTTTGTCATTTTCCAAAATTGAATGATATTTGAGTATTTGGTCATACAATAATCTTAGTATCCTTTTACATGTTTTTATAATGCTTTCCTATTTTAAGTTTACAATTAAATGTATAATCATATGCTTGTTAAATCATTTTAAGAATGTGACTTTGGCATTTTCCAAAATTGAATGAAATTTGAGTATTTGGTCATACAATAGTCTTAGTTTCCTTTCACATGCTTTGTAATGCTTTCTTAGATTAAATTTCCAATTAGTTGTGTAATCTTGTGTTTGTTAAATCATATCAAGAAGGTGACTTTGTTACTTTCCAATTGAATGACATTTGAGTATTCGGTCATACAATATTCGTAGATTAGAATTCAATTATGCAAGTCGATTAAATTTTAATTCGTGAAGGTAGAATATATTTTCAAGTTAATATAGGAATGGTGTGATTAGATTAGTTTTTAGTTTTTGATAAACTGATCCCTAGCATATATTGTGCATGTATGTCTCACAATTCCTACGGATACCAGATTGATAATTTATGTTAGTAATCTACTGCAAATTATTTTACTCAACAGTTAGCTTTCTTTAGCGAATTTGATATGGAAATCAAACACATGAAAGCAAAGGAAAACCAAATTTTTGATGCCTTAAGTAGAAATTCTCATCAATATTTTTCATATACAAGTAATAGTATAAAATTTGATGTGGAGGAATAAATTCAAGAAGTGTTATCGCAAGATCCTCAATATTTGAAATTGCAGGAAAAATTACAGCAAGCTGAAATTTCAGGATACACCACGAACTCAAAAGGATTGATCAGTTATAAGCAGAGGTTTTATATTCCAAATGTACCTACCTTGAAACAATAAATCTTAGATGAATACCATAAGAGACTTTATTCAGTTCATATAGGTTATCAGAAGATGGTGATAGCCTTGCGGAAAAACATGTTTTGGCCAAAAATGAAGAAGGAAATATCTGATTACTTGGCAAGATGTTTGGAGTGCCAACAAGTTAAAGTAGAACATCTTGTCAGTTTACTGAACACTCTTCCTATTCCAGAATGGAAGTGGTATCCATGGATTTTATCACTGGACTACCATGTATTAAATACTAGCACGACTCCATTATGGTGGTGGTGGACATATTAACCAATGCAACTCATTTTCTTCCTGTACAATCCACTTTTGGGACAACACAAGTGGCTAATGTTTTCATGAAATAAATCTTTAAACTTCACAGCATATCAAAGATGATTATCTCTGATATGGATGCAAATTTTGTAGGTTTTAACCCTGAACATAAATTATCTACACACGAATCTTATAACAGAAAACAAACAATAGCGAGAGCATAAAACATAAAACAAATAAACACAGAGATTTTCCCCTGGATCCCAAATCGGGACGACCAGCTTGATTTTTCATTATATTCCTTTTAGTGTTACAACACACATATATATGCATGCCGAAGCATACATAAACCCCAATCCATAAACCCTGGATTAGAACATAACCGTAGTTCCCTTGACCGGATCTACAAAAATACCAGGGGCCGAAAACCATCGTACCCCAATACCATGTGCAAAACCATGCACAAAACCATGGACGCGGACTACCCGCCAGAAATTAAGGACCAAAAATTTCTCCCACTTGTTGTTTTATTTCCACGGGGGGCCACAGGAGGGCTTAGTCATTGGCCCAATTCTTCAACACCCATTGTTTCTCTACACCAAGAGAACTTCTGAGTGCTCACAGACTTTGTTAATGCATCTGCAACATTCTTCAAAATGTCCACCTTTACCAACAACACCCTTTTAGCCTCAACCATATCTATAAAAAAGTGATATTGAACATCAATGTGCTTTGTCTTTGAATGATAAGTAGGGTTCTTAGCCAAGAAAATTTCACTTTGGCTATCACAGTCTATCCTTATAGCTTTCTGTACAAACCCCATACTTGAACACAATCTCTGCAACCAAACTACTTCCTTGCTTGCATGAGTGGCTGCTATGTATTCTGCCTCTGTAGTTGAAAGAGCCACTACAGACTATCTTTTACTCATCCAACTAACTGCGCCTCCAAATAGGCTAAACACATACCCACTTGTAGATCTTCTTTGGTGCATATCTCCAGCCCAGTCTGCATCAACAAAACCACGAATGTCCAACATTCTTTCCAATCCTGGTCTTCCCTGGTAACACAAGCCATAATCACTAGTGCCATGTAAATATCTGAAAACCCGCTTCACTACCGTCCAATGCTCCTTCCCTGGGTTTGACATAAACCTGCTCAATACTCCCACTGCATGTGCAATGTCTGGTCTAGTACAGACCATTGCATACATCAGGCTACCCACTGCACTTGCATATGGAACACAGGACATATACTCCTCTTCTTCTTGTGTCTTGGGACACTGTTCAGCAGACAGCTTTACACCTACAAGAATAGGAACATTCACTGGTTTACTATCCTGCATATTGAACCTCTGCAATATAGTCTCGACATACTTCCTCTGGTTTAACCAGAGCTTCCTCTTTGCCCGATCTCTCTTAATTTCCATGCCCAAAATATAGTTTGCAGCACCCAGATCCTTCATGTCGAATTTGGAGAACAGTTGGGTCTTCAAATCTTGGATAATTTCTTTGCCATTTCCAATCAACAACATATCATCCACATACAAGACCAGATATATAACACGATCACCAATTAATTTAAAATAAACACAATGATCTTCCTTGCTTCTGGTGAAGCCAAGTCCCCGCATATAGGTATCAAATTTCTGATACCACATCCTTGGTGACTGTTTTAACCCATACATAGACTTCTTCAACCTGCACACCAGTTCTTTCTTACCCTTCACCATGAAGCCTTCAAGTTGCTTCATGTAGATCTCCTCTTCTAGATCCCCGTGAAGAAATGTTGTCTTCACATCCATCTGTTCTATCTCAAAATCAAATGTAGCAGCAACAGATAAAAGTAATCTAATAGAAGTAACTTTGGCAATAGGAGAAAAAATATCACCAAAATCAATTCCCGGCACCTAGGAATAACCTTTCGCTACCAACCGAGCTTTGTATTTCTCCACCTTACCTTCTACATTCATCTTCTTCTTAAACACCCATTTGCTCCCAATGGGCTTCCTTCCAGCCGGCAACTCCACCAAATCCCATGCATCATTTTTGTGCAAGGACGCCATTTCATCAACCATGGCCTCCTTCCATATTTTTCCATCCTCCGAATCTATTACCTCCCTGACGGTTCTCAGATCATCATTAGTTATAGTTAAAGCAAAACTTGAACAGAAAGTAGATGGACTATACCTTTCTGGTTGCCTTCTTTCCCGAACTGATCTTCTCAAAGTTGGAGTTTGTGGCTCTTCATCTTCTGAGTCTTCTTCTGTTGTAGAGTCTGATTCATCCTCCTTTAGCTCAAACTCTATCTTCTCAGTTCCTTTGGTAGGACTTCATGTTTAACAACATCTTTCACTTCTCTAAACACCACATCTTGGCTGTACACAACCTTCCTTGTTTCTGGGTTCCAAATCTTGTAACCCTTTAAACCATCCTTATACCCAATAAAGATGCACCTTTCAGATTTATTATCCAACTTGGTCCTTTTCTCCTTTGGAACATGTACATATGCATCACATCCAAATACCCAAAGATGTGAAAGAGAAGGTTTCTTACCAATCCATACCTCATGTGGGGTCTTATCCTCCAACACTGATGAAGGTGATCTGTTAACCAGATAGCATGCAGTCTCCACTGCCTCTGCCCAGAATTCTTGTCCTAAACCGGTACCACTGAGCATTCTTCTTGCCTTTTCCATCAGTGTTCTGTTCATTCTTTCTGCAACTCCATTTTGCTGAGGTGTATATGGAGTAGTCTTCTGCCGTGCTATACCACACTTCTTACAGAGCTCTTCAAATTCCTTCTTGTAGAACTCCCCAACATTATCTGTCCTCAACGCCTTTATCTTCTTCTCTGTCTGGTTTTCCACCAGAGCCTTAAATTCTTTAAATTTGTCAAAGAATTCAGATTTCTTCCTCAAGAAATATATCCATGTATTCCTTGAGAAGTCATCTATGAATGAAACATAGTACACAGACTTTCCCAGTGATGGAATTGACACAGGCCCAAACACATCACTGTGCACAAGTTCTAATATCTTGTTCGCCCTCTTAGCACCAGAAGGAAAACTCACCCGATTCTGCTTCCCATATACACAATGTTCACAGAAATCGAAATCCAGAGAGCAATTAGACATACCTTCTACCATATTGTTTCTATGTAGTATCTGAAGGCCCTTCTCTCCAATATGTCCAAGCCTTTGATGCCATAGCATGGTCTTTTCTCCAGACACAGCTAGGCTTTCCGTCCCACTTTCAGAAACCACAGAACTGTTACACCCATCAATAACTGTGCTACCTTGTAGCTTGTACATAGTTCCAGTCCGAACTCCCCGCATTAATACCAGTGCTCCCCGAACCATCTTGCAGGAATCTTTCTCGAACACTGTTTTTACACCTGCATCATCCATCTTGCTTACAGAAATCAGATTTCTGGCCAATGCAGGAATATGCAGAACACCAGGAAGTGCTCTAATCCTTCCACCTTGCAGCTTCAGCTTGACCTTTCCACGTCCGATGATTCTGGCCCTCCTATCATCCCCTAGGAAGACATCACCACCATCATATTTCTCATACTCGCAGAACCACTCCCTATGGGGAGTGAAGTGAAAGGATGCACCTGAGTCAATCAACCATGACTCATGATCTACATGTGTATTTGAAGAAGAAGCCAAATACACATCCCACCTTCATCCGAGGTGGTTTTTGCCTCTGCAGAAGAAGCATCCTCAGATCCCTTTCCTTTCTCAAGAGCTTTAGATCTGCAGTCCTTTTTGTAGTGCCCTTCCTTTCCGCATTTCCAGCACACCTTTACAAACTTTCCAGGAGATTTAGATCTCCCTCTAGATTTAGATCTCCCACTCGAAACCTTATTCTTGTTTCTATTCCGGGACCTTCCTCGTACAGATAAGGCATCTCCATTCTGACCCTCCATATTTCTCCGTCTCATTTCCTCCGACAGCAAGGCTGAGACAATGTCATCAAAATTCAAGGTAGTTGTATTGCTACCTATTGCAATAACCAGACTGTCCCACGAGTCCGGTAGAGAGCACAACAAACTGATGCACTTATCTTCATCTGAGATTTTAATATCAACAGATGACAACTGACTTACCACAGTATTGAAGGCATTCAGATGCTCTGTCACCGAATCTCCATCCTTCATCCTCAGGTTATACAACTTTTTCTGCAGGAACAACTTATTCACCAGAGACTTAGATTGGTACAAAGTCCCTAGCTTTTCCCACAAGGTCTTCGCCGTAGCTTCCCCAGATACATTCAACAATACTGAATCCGAGACACACAACCGTATTGTGCTCTTAGCCTTCCGATCCAGTTTCTTCCAGTCTTCATCTGACATTTCCATTGGTTTAGTACCTGGATCTACCGTGATCCACTGATCTTTATCCACCAGCAGATCCTCCATCTTGAGCTTCCACAACTCAAAACTCTGACCATTAAATTTCTCGATCTCTATCTTTCCCGCCGCTTACATCTTCTTTCATTAAAGAAGAATCGATCCTCATAGACTAATCGAATGTGGTCTACCTCAGGCCCGAACTAAAAACCCTCGCCAAAGAAGCAAACTTCGAAGCCGAAATTTCCGATACCAAATGTAGGTTTTAACCCTAAACATAAATTATCTACACACAAATCTTATAACAGAAAATAAACAATAGCAAGAGCATAAAACATAAACAGATAAACACAGAGATTTTCCCCTGGATCCCAAATCGGGACGACCAGCTTGATTTTTCATTATATTCCTTTTAGTGTTACAACACACATATATATACATGCCGAAGCATACATAAACCCCAATCCATAAACCCTGGATTAGAACATAACCATAGTTCCCTTGACCGGATCTGCAAAAATACCAGGGGCCGAAAACCATCGTACCCCAATACCATGTGCAAAACCATGCACAAAACCATGGACGCGGACTACACGCCGGAAATTAAGGACCAAAAATTTTTACTAAGAATATAACACATACCCAACATTCTCCCACTTGTTGTTTTATTTCCACGGGGGGCCATAGGAGGGCTTAGTCATTGGCCCAATTCTTCAACACCCATTGTTTCTCTACACCAAGAGAACTTCTGAGTGCTCACAGACTTTGTCAATGCATCTGCAACATTCTTGAAAGTGTCCACCTTTACCAGCAACACCCTTTTAGCCTCAACCATATCTCTAACAAAGTGATATTGAACATCAATGTGCTTTGTCTTTGAATGATAAGCAGGGTTCTTAGCCAAGAAAATTGCACTTTGGCTATCACGGTCTATCCTTATAGCTTGTTGTACCAACCCCATACTTGAACACAATCTCTGCAACCAAACTGCTTCCTTGCTTGCATGAGTGGCTGCTATGTATTCTGCCTCTGTAGTTGAAAGAGCCACTACAGACTGTCTTTTACTCATCCAACTGGCTGCGCCTCCAAATAGGCTAAACACATACCCACTTGTAGATCTTCTTTGGTCCAGATCTCCAGCCCAGTCTGCATCAACAAAACCACGAATGTCCAACATTCTTTCCAATCCTGGTCTTCCATGGTAGCACAAGCCATAATCACTAGTGCCACGTAAATATCTGAAAACCCGCTTCACTACTGTCCAATGCTCCTTCCCTGGGTTTGACATAAACCTGCTCAATACTCCCACTGCATGTGCAATGTCTGGTCTAGTACAGACCATTGCATACATCAGGCTACCCACTGCACTTGCATATGGAACACGGGACATATACTCCTCTTCTTCTTGTGTTTTGGGACACTGTTCAGCAGACAGCTTTACACCTACATGAATAGGAACATTCATCGGTTTACTATCCTGCATATTGAACCTCTGCAATATAGTCTCGACATACTTCCTATGGTTTAACCAGAGCTTCCTCTTTGCTTGATCTCTCTTAATTTCCATGCCCAAAATATCGTTTGCGGCACCCAGATCCTTCATGTCGAATTTGGAGAACAGTTGGGTCTTCAAATCTTGGATAATTTCTTTGTCATTTCCAATCAACAACATATCATCCACATACAAGACCAGATATATAACACGATCACCAATTAATTTAAAATAAACACAATGATCTTCCTTGCTTCTGGTGAAGCCAAGTCCCCGAATATAGGTATCAAATTTCTGATACCACATCCTTGGTGACTGTTTTAACCCATACAGAGACTTCTTCAACCTGCATACCAGTTCTTTCTTACCCTTCACCATAAAGCCTTCAGGTTGCTTCATGTAGATCTCCTCTTCTAGATCCCCGTGAAGAGAAGTTGTCTTCACATCCATCTGTTCTATCTCAAAATCAAATGCAGCAGCAACAGATAAAAGTAATATAATAGAAGTAACCTTGGCAACAGGAGAAAAAATATCACCAAAATCAATTCCCAGCACCTGGGAATAACCTTTCGCTACCAACCGAGCTTTGTATTTCTCCACCTTGCCTTCTACATTCATCTTCTTCTTAAACACCCATTTACTCCCAATGGGCTTCCTTCCAGCCGACAACTCCACCAAATCCCATGCATCATTTTTGTGCAAGGATGCCATTTCATCAACCATGGCCTCCTTCCATAGTTTTCCATCCTCTGAATCTACTGCCTCCCTGACAGTTCTGGGTTCATCATCAGTTATAGTTAAGGCAAAACTTGAACAGAAAGTAGATGGACTATACCTTTCTGGTTGCTTTCTTTCCCGAACTGATCTTCTCAAAGTTGGAGTTTGTGGCTCTTCATCTTCTGAGTCTTCTTCTGTTGTAGAGTCTGATTCATCCTCCTTTAGCTCAAACTCTATCTTCTCAGGTTCCTTTGGTAGGACTTCATGTTTAACAACATCTTTCACTTCTCTAAACACCACATCTCGGCTGTACACAACCTTCCTTGTTTCTGGGTTCCAAAGCTTGTAACCCTTTAAACCATCCTTATACCCAATAAAGATGCACCTTTCGGATTTATTATCCAACTTGGTCCTTTTCTCCTTTGGAACATGTACATATGCATCACATCCAAATACCCTTAGATGTGAAAGAGAGGGTTTCTTACCAGTCCATACCTCATGTGGAGTCTTATCCTCCAACACTGATGAAGGTGATCTGTTAACCAGATAGCATGTAGTCTCCACTGCCTCTGCCCAGAATTCTTGTCCTAACCCGGTACCACTGAGCATGCTTCTTGCCTTTTCCATCAGTGTTCTATTCATTCTTTCTGTAACTCCATTTTGCTGAGGTGTGTATGGAGTAGTCTTCTGCCGTGCTATACCACACTTCTTACAGAACTCTTCAAATTCCTTCTTGCAGAACTCCCCACCATTATCTGTCCTCATCGCCTTTATCTTCTTCTCTGTCTGGTTTTCCACCAGAGCCTTAAATTCTTTAAATTTGTCAAAGACTTCAGATTTCTTCCTCAAGAAATATATCCATGTATTCCTTGAGAAGTCATCTATGAATGAAAGATAGTACACAGACTTTCCCAGTGATGGAACTGACACAGGCCCAAACACATCACTTTGCACAAGTTCTAATATCTTGTTTGCCCTCTTAGCACCAGAAGGAAAACTCACCCGATTCTGCTTCCCATATACACAATGTTCACAGAAATCGAAATCCAGAGAGCAATTAGACATACCTTATACCATACCATTTCTATGCAGTATCCGAAGGCCCTTCTCTCCAATATGTCCAAGCCTTTGATGCCATAGCATGGTCTTTTCTCCAGACACAGCTAGGCTTTCCGTCCCACTTTCAGGAACCACAGAACTGTTACACCCATCAATAACTGTGCTACCTTGTAGCTTGTACATAGTTCCAGTCCGAACTCCCCGCATTAATACCAGTGCTCCCCGAACCATCTTGCAGACATCTTTCTCGAACATTGTTTTTACACCTACATCATCCATCTTGCTTACAGAAATCAGATTTCTGGCCAATGCAGGAATATGCAGAACACCAGGAAGTGTTCTAATCCTTCCACCTTGCAACTTCAGCTTGACCTTTCCACGTACGACGATTCTGGCCTTCCTATCATCCCATAGGAAGACATCACCACCATCATATTTCTCATACTCGCAGAACCACTCCCTATGGGGAGTGAAGTGAAAGGATGCACCTGAGTCAATCAACCATGACTCATGATCTACATATGTATTTGAAGAAGAAGCCAAATACACATCCCCACCTTCATCCGAGGTGGTTTTTGCCTCTGCAGAAGGAGCATCATCAGATCCCTTTCCTTTCTCAGGAGCTTTAGATCTGCAATCCTTTTTGTAGTGCCCTTCCTTTCCGCATTTCCAGCACACCTTTACAAACTTTCCAGGAGATTTAGATCTCCCTCTAGATTTGGATCTCCCACTCGAAACCTTATTCTTGTTTCTATTCTAGGACCTTCCTCGTACAGATAAGGCATCTCCATTCTGACCCTCCATATTTCTCCGTCTCATTTCCTCCGACAGCAAGGCTGAGACAATGTCATCAAAGTTCAAGGTAGTTGTATTGCTACCTATTGCAATAACCAGACTGTCCCACGAGTCTGGTAGAGAGCACAACAAACTGATGCACTTATCTTCATCTGAGATTTTAATATCAACAGATGACAGCTGACTTACCACAGTATTGAAGGCATTCAGATGCTCTGTCACCGAGTCTCCATCCTTCATCCTCAGTTTATACAGCTTTTTCCGCAGGAACAACTTATTCACCAGAGACTTAGATTGGTACAAAGTCCCAAGTTTTTCCCACAAATTCTTCGCTGTAGCTTCCCCAGATACATTCAACAATACTGAATCTGACACACACAACCGTATTGTGCTTTTAGCCTTCCGATCCAGTTTCTTCCAGTCTTCATCTGACATTGCCGTTGGTTTAGTACCTGGATCTACCGCGATCCACTGATCTTTATCCACCAGCAGATCCTCCATCTTGAGCTTCCACAACTCAAAACTCTGACCATTAAATTTCTCGATCTCTATCTTCCCGCCGCTCGCCATCTTCTTTCACAGCAAGAATCGATCCTGCAGATCTCCCACTGAATAGGGTCTACCTCAGGCCCGAACTAAAAAACCCTCAACAACAAAGGCGTCCCCTTGAAGCCGAAACAGCTCTGATACCAAATGTAGGTTTTAACCCTGAACAGAAATTATCTACACACGAATCTTATAACAGAAAACAAACAATAGTGAGAGCATAAAACATAAAACAGATAAACACAGAGATTTTCCCCTGGATCCCAAATCGGGACGACCAGCTTGATTTTTCATTATTTTCCTTTTAGTGTTACAACACATATATATACATGCTGAAGCATACATAAACCCCAATCCATTAACCCTGGATTAGGAACATAACCGTAGTCTTGACCGGATCTACAAAATACTGTGGGTCCCGTATCCAAGTAATGCAATACCATGTGCAAAACCATGCACAAAACCATGGACGCTGATCACCCGCCGAAATTAAGGACCAAAAAAAATTTCGCCGTGCCGCCCGACTTCGGGCTGCGTGGGGCCACGCCGTGACCCCCCGTTGCGCCTGGGGCCGCAAAGGGGGGGGGCTATCGCCTACCCCGCCCGCGCGTGCTTAGTCGTGGAAAGAATATAACACATACCCAACAAAGTTTACCTCTACATTTTGGAATTCCCGACTTTTTTAAAATGTATGGTTGATTGGATTGCAGGTGTGAATTATTGAACATTCGCTGAGTTTAGCCATGGGGAATGTCAAGGACATGTATGAGACCATGCTCAGGGTGTCCGAGAAAGCGAACATGTTGTACGAGGCTTATGAAAAATAAGAAGCAGCGGAGCTGAGGCAAGCTCTCATCACCATGATCGCACCAAATACCACTAGAGAAGGTATAATAAGTCTCATTATTCCAGAGTGCATTTTGATTATAAGAATGTTGATGATCATGGTCGTAAATCATGGCACCGAAAAACTTGTCATTTTTTTGGTTTACATAACCATGTGTTTTCTAAGTGTTGGAAAAGGATGGTAGCACAAAGGAGGATGAGGCATGGAAAGCCTTCTCCACAGCAGGGAAAGAAATCGGTTAAGCAAGTTTGGAGGAAAAAGACCTTTTGAACCCATTGTGACCAAAGTGGTCATCAAAGAGCCACGTGTTGGAGACTCCATCTAGAGTAGCGCCTCAAAGACAAAATGTCCGTGTAGAAACCAGTCAAAAGAGCTGATCGACAAGCGAATTCCCCACAGGGGAATGACCCATTCACTTTGCTAAAGAGGGGTTTTTCTAGATTGTTTTTCTAGATATGTTAGCTTGTCATGGTCATGTTTGTAAATCATGTTGCATTTTTTAATTGTAAAAGTGATGATGTGTTTTTCCATCACTTGTTTAAGCAACAATGATATTTTGGCCTTGTGTTATAAATCATGTAATGCATTTCTTTCATGTAAAAGTGATGATGTGTTTTCCATCACTTCGAAATGCGACAATGATGTATTGTAATGATAGGTGGGGTGTGATTTCAATTTGATGTAAACTTGACCACCAAGTACATGTTATAAAATCGTGGCAAGTATGGAAATGTTCTGGGTCATAGTTGGACAATTTGAGTATGTAATTTGCAGGAAATTGTACTACATATTTGCAAATGGTGTAGGTGTTGGTTCATCGCTTAAGGCTCCGAAGAACAAAGGTGAAGGAGATGGAAGGGTGACCTTTTTTAGGACACTTGTGGTGCAGACATAGTACACAGTAGTTGCAAATTCTTGTTGATGCTTTTGGAGGAATAAAAGCTTCTCAGTGGGGGGGATTGATCCAGGTGGCTCTAGAGACACACACAGGACAAAGTGGGCTTATGGAAGCTCAAAAATAAAAGTGTTTGGATTTCTCATGAACCAGGTTTAGGTTGAAGATCTCGTCGTCCTGATCACAATGGTGTGAACGATTCATCAAACCGAGCTCGTATGCAAAAGTTAGGAGCAGTCAAAGTTTTGGGTTGACTTGGTGACTTGGCAAGCTTAAAGGAGGCACAATTTTGTCAAAATTCGACCACTGGATTCCGAGCGAAATTGTGGGACACTTAAAATGTCTGCTAATGCCCAAAAACCAACTTTTTAAAAATGTATGGTTGGTTCAATTTAAATAAAAAATATATATATTTTTGGGGTGGCGGGCCATCAACCTCGCCATCCCCAGTCGACACCATTGCATGACATATCAAAACATACATAATTGTTATGATTCGACGGGCCGTGAACCCCGCCGAATCATCGGAACCACACACAACCAACGAACGGGAGGGCAGGCCACCTCCGGTGGACCCGACCCTACCCTTGACGCTATTCAAAGGAGGGCAGCTAGTATCGACCTCGCGCCAGCCACGTGGGTCGGCCCACCACCATGCGACGGCCCCAAATAGTACATCCACTATATATATATGAGGCAACAACAGAGGAGGTTGGGGGCGAACTGCCCTATGCAGGTCCGCTCCCCCAAGCCTTATTAAATTTGGGTTTTTTGTTTAAAAAATAAATAAATAAAAACACCTAAATACATGCCATTTAGAGGTGGCGGGGTTTGACCACCTGACCCCCTCCAACGAACTACCTTTTTTAACCAACTGCGCATAACGGATTTGTTGATTAATTTGCCTTGCCTTTTGTTATTTAAACATGCAATTCACTAGTGTGCCTAGGCCAGACCAGACCAGAGTGCGCACGCAGATCGAGGCAGTGATTTTTTATTTGCAAGCGGAACCATGAGCAGGCTCATAAACATGGAGCGGAACCATGATTCTTGAAATTTTCCTAGGGAAGTAATTTTTCTCCATGTGAGAATATAGTAAAGTTTACAACCATTTTCACGGTTTTTCGTAGAGAACACAATGGCGAGGTCGGATTCGCCTTTTGAGTTGCAGATTTCCAAGTGGTCCGTGGAGCAGCATCTTTGAGGAATCTAGGGGGAATCTAAAAGATTCCTTTTGGCTCAGTTTTTCAAGTTATCGAAATTCAGAAAATGGATAGTCGATTTTGCACTATTCGAAGCCATGAATCTGATGGTGCAGTCATATTTTCCATCTGAGCTTTATATTTTTCGACCACTTTTCAAAGTGGATTGCAGGTGTCAGCTTTCAGTGAGTGAACAGTCGATTTCACACCTTTCGACACCACAATTGTGATGGTGATTTCAAGCCCAATAGCGAAGAAACTCATTCTTCAGTCATCTTCAGTGTGAGGTATATGATGTGTTGATTTCATGTACTTATTTGTCTTTGAGATGCATTGTGTTGTACAGATCCATGTTGATGTTTGATGTGGGATCTTGTTTTGTTCTTGATGTGAGATGTAATTTCTGACATAGATTTTTATTATGTTGAGATCCCTTTGCTGCCATGTTGGTGGTATACTCATTTTCACATGTATTTTTGATTGAGATCTTTTGTTGCCATGTTGGCGGGAGACTCATAGTCTTTATGTGTGAGCTATTTTCATATTGATAGGAGTCCTTTGTTGTGAATGAGAGTTCCTGTAGAGAGGTCTAACCACTCCTGCGTGAGGGAATTTTCCTTGTATGATAGTGAAAACACTATCCATGTACATCTTCACTCCTTACAACACTTAATGCAGCTGCCTACACCATCTTGACACTGAGGCCGAAGATGTAGTCCCTCCTAGACGAACTCCGTTATCAATGTCTTATGTTGCTAATGTTTGTTATATTCCTCTTCTTTACAACATGGAGATGTTCATTTATGTTCATTAACACTTTAATTAAATGTAATTCTAACACATCAGCTGAAGTAAAAGGTCTTGGTTAAGGGTATAAAAAATTTACCCGAATCATAAACGGTATTACAATGTTAAGTGAATACTTATATGTGTATTGTACACTGTCCATTTTTTCATGTGTATTGTACAAAGTCTTATCTCTAGTTAAATACAATTAAGTCTCTATATTTGTTACACAGACTCAAGAACTGATAGTAGATAAATAAGCAGAATTTATAAACCCAGGGAGGGGTCCTAATCTTATGATTATTAGGAAGTGTAATTGTATGAAACTTTTTGTAAAATATTATTGTCAATAATTAATAAGGGGTACTAAGGCCTCTAGAAGTTAAGGACAGACTTATATATACACTAGTATGATTATCTATAAAGGTAAAAGATATCAATTACATCTTGCAGAAAACTAGACAAAACTAATATACATTACATCTGTTAGAAAATCTATGCAAAACTGATGTAAATTCCATTTTGTAGAAAATATATACTAAACTAATATGTAACACACATTGAAAAAAGTATATTCCAAACGAATATTCATAAATATTTATAAATCATCATGAAAATATATCTAATATAGTATATGAAATAGAAAATGTTATAGTTCCAAAGTTCATATACATAAACTGTTAAAGTACAAGTCATCTTAAAGGTTTTGTGGACATTTTTGTTACATAGATATATAAATTTAGAAGTCTACATGGAAACCAAGAAATAACTATGTCCAGATAAGTAGGGTCAAAGACCCAGTATGGCCTTGACACCTAATTACTAAAATATTGAACTAAGTAAGTGTTATAGAATCCTCAATGGCACAACAACGGACATGAGAGGGAAAGAATCCATCTGTTAGTTTGAGCTGGAATGTTAACATATGTGACTTTGAAATAAATTAAAAGACTCGATGGTAAACCTGCAAAAAACTAAGCTTGGAATTAGAGACCAAATCGACAATTAAATTAAATAAAAGAAAAAAAATTATATGGTCAAGAGTACAGGTAGTGAGGGTTAGGTTACCTGAGTATGCTCTTTATGATCTTATTCTTCCCCTATACCTACAGCTAGGGAATGTTGTAAGTAAAGGTGATTTGATACATAAATAAAAATGTTAAATAAGATGTCAATTTAAATTTAGGGACTAACCTGGATAAGGAAGCATATATGCATGCTAGAATGTTCGTCCAACATCGAGAAAGCGGAGTGATCTGGGTAGTGGTTACCCATATTAAAACTCTAGAAATTAAATTGGATATAAATACATAACATGGAAATAAGTACAAAAATGTGTTATGATCTCCGTAATGGAGAGAGGATTGATATAAAATAAAAATAAAAAAGGTATTATGCCAAACCTCTGTTCAGGAAAAGGCTTGCGTTAGCAACCTTCGTAACCCCTTGGTAGGTACACATTTCTTCTAAGAAATGAAATTAATAAGAAGAAAATGCAGAAGGACTAATGGATAAGTCTGAGTACCATTCATAAATGAAAAAAACTAACAGAGTATAGAAGGTAAAGGCATATGAGTCAAATTTATGAACAAAGAGGAATTAAAACAATTTACAACTCATATGTAACACTCAGACCTGAAGATAACTTGACATATGATACACATGGGTAGGAAAAGTATCATGATAATATGTAAGCCATGTAAGATTGAATAAAATAAAACAGATAAATTGTTGTAGCCATCTGAATATCTATAACATTTCAGAAATTGCAATTAGGAAATTCTGGAAAGCATAAAACACAGAGGCAAAGGTTTGAAACTAAAAATTTATATAGCTCATGCTAAGACCAGTCTTACTACAGTTAAGCAAGATTTTAACATATATCCTAACCAGACATAAAATGAAATATCTCTCATAATTTAAATGTTGTAGCAAAATAAACCACAAAGACATAACAGAGATGAGGCGGCTATAATGCATAATGTACACTGGAAACCATACACACAACATGACTATGATACTGAAATGAATAAAAATGAAATCTACATCGAAGAGAAATAAAAGAGGGATTATGGCTAAATGGCAATATATGTATGTAACAAGTAAACAATAACATTCAACCCATAATTGTAAACTAACTCTGCAATTAAACAAAGTAACATACCGAAATACCTACAGTTGTCATAACAATTATGAAAATACGAAGATAAGTCATGTTGACAGAAGCTATCACAACCAAGATGACTTAGTTATCATATAAATTAGATATTCTAAAGCCCACACAGGGGTTAAGTTCAAGTAAGATCGAAATTCTACAACAAAAAACGAAACCCCCAAACTAGAGTTATGGAAAACGAAAGTACTCAAAGTACTAAACAATTTTACCTAAAGAAGTATATGAATAACTCAGAAAGAGGGAAAAACAGGGTTCAAGACCCATACATATGAAATTTCGAAAATACCATTATAAACATAGACTCAGTAGCTGCCCTCAAAAGGGCAAAGCCACAAAAAGAAAAAACTCATAACCAATCCATGAAGAAATATAGCTGCAAAGGATAAATGTAAGAGGGTTTAGTTGGGGTCTTACTTCTCTGTGCGGTGGAGAATAGCTAAACTAGATGTTGTAGCAGTGTCGTAGCAAGGGGAGGGTGCTCTAGATCTTCTTGCATCGGGCATAACGCAATCTCTGTACAAAACCAACAGAGCCGTGACTAAAGGGATCAATAGCATACCAAAAAAATTACACAACTAAATGCATAATTAGGGGATAAGGGATTACTTGAAGGGGCAAAGAGGGAAATGACGAATCCCTATGAAATTTCTCCCACAAGCACGCAATCCCCTTTGCAAAACATCACATGTGAATTAGTATAACCCATCAGTAAATAGGAAAACATGAAAAAATAAATTGAATTCATGAAATTACTTACATTGTAGGGAATGGAAGCAAAACCCTCTGTTTGTTGCAATAAAGCCTCAATCTTCATAGAAACAGAGGATAAATTACGCACAGTAGTGTTGAGAAGTTATCCCGCTGGTTAAACTCGAATGCAACAATCCAGTCACAGCAATGGCGGAAGATTTAAACACAAATAGCCTGGAGAAAGAGTTGCAGGTTTGACATGGAGGAAGAACTCTAGAGCTCAGGACGATCGAGGCTAAAAATCGAAATGACAAAATGAAACTACAGTTTGGTAGTTCGAAACCCTCAGGGTTTCTCCAGATGATCAAGACTTTTAGTTTAACCAAAGGATCCCAAGTGTACATGTGGTGCCTCGAAAGACGCAATAGGGCCATGTGAAGACCACGTGAAGTTGCCACTTGGAAATCGGTGAATGGGCAAGGACAATACGTGGGGTAGTTTGATTTAATATGAACATAAAACTATATACATCATCATACCTGCCTTGGTATTTGATACATGCCTCTAAACTATTGTAACATGAAAAATATAAGTTCCATATGATTTATATATTGCAAGCGTCTAAGTATATAAATTAATAAATAGGGGATATGTTAAAGGTGAGGTGGAAATACCTAGGGATATTATGGGTATTAGAAGAGAGTCGAATTTTATATGTTAGTATATGTAAGGTGGGATTATATGGTAAGTTAATTAGGATGATAAGTTCTAATAGTTAATGCAACTATATTGTTCATGAGTTGAGAAAATAATAATGGGGTTATAGACTTAATGGAAGAGTAGGAGAATTGAATACCTAATGTAGACATTGGTAGGGATTGAATTGCCTAATGTCGAAACGTGGGTATAATTTCACGTGAGATTAATGGGTGTACCTTATAATACATCATTAATGATTCAATACAGAATAAAGGGGATACATGCATATGGGAAACTATTATAATTATGATTGGTTAATTAAAGAGAATAATAGAGATGTCATAAATGCAATGTGTTGAGAAGACCACTAAGGGTTAGCAAGGAAATAGTATAGTAGAAAAAAAATTTAAAAATTAAAAAATTGGGAGTTGTTACAGTTTACCTACAACAACAGTGGAAATAGTTTTTTGGGTCAGCGCAAAGGTCTTTGGTGGAGTCATTCC
Organism: Pinus albicaulis; assembly: GCA_034641835.2. NCBI lineage: Eukaryota > Viridiplantae > Streptophyta > Pinopsida > Pinales > Pinaceae > Pinus > Pinus albicaulis. The sequence continues at coordinate 991,008,206 of CM076583.1, forward strand.
AACGCTTGGGCATCACAATTCTAACCTAGTTTTTCCTAGCTTGTTGTAGCAAGCTCACATTCCTTTAATCTCATTTATTGTACTCATATTTATCATAATTAAAATAATGACTAAGAGTTTTTTCCTATATTTTCGTGTTCTTGAATGTCTATGGTTGTGCATTTCTAAATTTAATAGTTGTAGCTAGTTCATTGCTTTTATTATCTACAATACTTTTCCATTTGGAATATTACATGTGGGTAGACCAAGAGAACCGTAAGCGAGAGAGAGACATAGGCACTGTTAGAGTCGGTCTCTTCATCCCTCCGTCAGAGATCAAAATCTCTTCTGTTGCATTTCATTTTAGGTCTCTCATTTAGTTCAGTCAGCTGCATTCCATTAGGAGCATGGATCATCTGACGGAAGGGTCTTTTCGCTCATATCCCTCATGTCCTATACCTGCTGGCTCAGGTCTGTTCATCAAATTCCATCAACATCATTTCCAGTCAATGATAGTCAATGTTTGGTCTTTTGGTGGGCAAAGAGTCTTTTTAGGGTTTTCCAGTCTCATTAGGTTTAGGGTTTCATAAATTTAGTCTTCCAAGTGTCCAATAATGCCAGCAGGCACATGAGGGAGGTTTCAAAATAAGTTTTCATTTCAAAAATTTCATCATCATAATGTTAGGTCATGATTCTTCTTCAAAACTCTGTTTTGAAGAAAAATCATCAGTTTTGTCTTTTGCAATAAATGCCATGTAATTTTCAAAGTTTTCTCAGTTGTGAAGATCTTCAGGTGCAACCCTGGTTGCCTTTGCCAAATTCCATGCCAGCTATCCCTGCAAAAAATAGACAAAAGTTTCGTCACTCGGCTCAAAAATCAAAGGAAACAACAAAAACAGAGTTTATATTAAAAAGTGCAAAGTGCCAAAGTTCTGCAACATTAGAAAATGGGTTTGTCAAAATGAGAAATCAAAATTCCTTGATATATATAAGATCTTTCCAAATTCAAAATTCATTTGCACGCTAAGACAAGAGTGAAAGCCAAATCAAGTGTGGAAGAGCGAAAACAGTGTTTTGGAGGACCGACTGTGGGTGAAATTCAGTCGCGGCGCGTTGGGAGGAGGTCGCGGCGCACACAGTGGTCGCAACGCATACAAACGTTTATCACTGTCTTGATTTGAACGTGCGCGGCGCACAGAGCTGACACCAAGTTTCCTCACTGCCTCCAAACAAATTTCAAACCACTCGGTCTCATTTGCTCCATGTAAGTTCAAATCACCTTGATATTACCATTGATCAGTGTTTGATGTTGTTGGAAATATTGGTTTGGAGAACTTGAATGTCAAACTTTAAACCTTATTCTCTTATTAAAAACTACTCCTTAGGGTTTTGAACTGGTGTTTTAAAAACAACTTTGGCGCCAAACCCTTTTCATTTCCCACCTTATTTTCCCTTTCCTCACTGTTATCTCATTACTACAGTCTATTCCCCTATTCCCCTACATCCCCAAAATCACTTATTCCCAAGTCCATCTCCTATCCCTAAACTACTTCATTTCCTATCATTTTTCCTATTTCCCCATCTCATTTGTAAAATCCCCAAACCCCAAATTTCCCAAACATTATGGATGTCCTTCCTCCCAGAGTTTGTCAAATTCTCAAAGGGAAAACTATCATTTGATTAAAACCTATTGTTCCCACTGCCCATATTTCCCACAGTCCCTCTCACATCACCTCGTATTTGGAAATCAAGACAAAGACACCAAATTCTCACTTTCATCTCATACAAATCAGCATACACTTGGCATAGACTTGTAACACCATGGAGACGGACACTGATTCATCATATGAACAAGATAGTGATTCAACCACTCAGCTACATGCACCGAGAAGGCCTCGTAAAGGTGGAAAACATGTGAGAGAAGAGCCCACCTCATTGACTTAGTTGCAGGCCTGCCCACTTGCCATGGCATGTTTTCGAGAGCAGTCATGCTATCAGTATTGTGAGATGATTGCTCAGATTCAACATCATCAGGAGTTATCTCAGTTGTTTGTTTTACATTTGCATGATGGTCAGGTAACTCTTGCTGGTGTAAATTTCACCTTGACACCGGAAGCCATTTCTCAAGCAACAGGAATACCAAAAGTAGGTGAGGAGTGGCACAAAAGACAGCAGGTGGACATAGTGCATTATGAACCATACATCAGGCCTAGCTATGTGAGGCAGCTTAGCAGGGTATTCCCATTCCGGTTCCTGAAGGAATCCTATGCGCCTTTGATGAGACTCATTATCAGATACTTCAGTTGTGAGGACCGGTTTTCACGCCTCTATGCCTACCACATCAGGTTATTGATGCATTTCACAAGAGTTAGGATGATGAACATTATGTATTTCATGTGCCGAAATGTAGAGAGAATGACCACTCTTGTGCAGAAGAAGACTCCCGAGTAGTAGTACAATAGTATTTATCACTATGCACTCATCAAGATCATTGTTGTACATCAACTTGGATTGCAGGGTATTGCGTGGGAGGATTTCATTTCCCAAGACTTCTTAACAGCCCCTCAGCTTCCTCCAGAGGTTGTCCATGATGCAGGTGAACCTTCACATCAGCCTGAAGGTCACAAGACAGAGTCTATCAGTGTGCCAGTGTATGTCACTTATCAGAGAGGCACCAGAGTATTGTTTGCAACAGCCCGACGAGTACTATCTCCACCTGGGGTGGAAGGGGTCTCGTTTCCGTCATCAGTAGCACAGGTAGAGGTACAGGATAGAGGTAAGAGGCATATGCAGGATGAGGGCCCTTCAGGAGGCCAGGATACTGATTTCGTATTGATTGATGAGGATTTGAGCTCTCCAAGCTCAAAGTTGAGAGAGATCATTCAGGAGCAGAAGCTGAGATCGACACATTGACTGACAAGTTGCAGAGAGCTTAATGGATCATAAAATATCTGGAGCAGTGGAACAAGCAGTTGGAGGATCAGCAGACGATCATGGAGTTGCAAAACATCCGTGAAAACCGACAAGCTGCCCGAAGAAGCCCATCCGAGATGACACCCATTGAGCGTGAGATTGAGGCTGATACAGAGAATTGGCTTGAGAGGGTCAAAATTCATCTTGAGAGGCTGTTGGAGAAGGCAAACAAGGAGAAGAACATGCTCAGATACATGAAGAACCATTATTGGGCACACAATCATGTTTGCAAGGCACGTATCAAAATCTTGAAAGCAAGGCTAAGGAGGGCACTAAAGCGTCGCAAAAGGCATGATAGGCTCAAAATCATGGCCGAAGCTTATATGGCTGAGCATAGTACTTCATGAGGGACCCTCAGCCCAAATTTCAAGAAATTTGGGAAAAAATTTGTCAATTTTGATTTTTTTGGTCACAAAACAGATTTTCCTACCCAACGCGTAGTGCCACTTGGCGCACGCTTACAATTGGTAGCTCTTCAGGGGGAAAACTTTGCATTTTTCGATTTTTTTATCAAAATTTATGCATTCTCATGGATTACCTAAGGATTTATTCAAGTTTTGGGTTGCCTAAAGGGTCAAAAACACCCCAAAAATGGCCTTTCTGCCACTTTTTGCACACACAGGAAGCAGTGTTGGAAGATTGAACTTTTAGAGGGTAAAATGGAAACCAAATCTAGAAATTTCACTTGGGTTGGACAGTAGACAGGCAGGGCTTTCCAACGAGCTATCTTGTGCTCAATTTGGACTTCGGGAAGGGCCTCAACATCAGCTCAAAACTTGTGCTACGCATAGAGATTCCAGGCGCGACGCATAGAGGAATTTGGCCTATTTTTCACTCAGCGACTCAGAATTTCACCCAGTTTTGGCTAGTTTCACTTTTTCATGTAAATCTTGATGTACCTTGATGTAATTTCATGACCATGATGTAATTTTGGCACATTTTTACTCATTCTAGTAGATTCATTCACCAAAAGGTGAAATGTAAGTGAATGGATCAGTTTCCTAGCATATAGAGGCAAGTTGTTTCATTGCCTATTTTCTAGTTCCTAGTTTAGATAAGGTTGAAACAGCTCCTAGAATGATGAGCTCGACCCCTAGAGGCATGGGAATGACTTAGGCTTGTCTATATCCTGTAGTTCTTCAATCATTTTCAGGGTTGGACAGTTGGGATTGCTTGGCACTTCATTGTACATTTCATCTCTGCACTTTTGGCAAAGGAATAGACCAGGGTTTGCAGCACTCTTTGGGATCCATGTGGCTCTGTGTTTTGATGGTGTTTTTCTCTATGTTATTGTAAGTTCATTGATGTTTATGTGTAGCATTTCTCTTCTCCTTTCTTCTTAGATTAAACAAATCAGTGTTAAAGGTGGAATTCATTGGATTGCTCCGCTCTGCCTTTAGTTTTGTTTAATTTTTCATGTTTTCATCTGTTTGAGGAGGACTCTTGAGACCCTCTTTCCCTCTTCATCTCCTCACCGGTCTAATCCATCCATTCATTCAATCTAAAGCATCAAAACAACTGCCTTCCTTGCCCCAATCAGAACTCTGCAAAAACTAGGCCTCATCCCCGCACCCAAAACTGCCTTTCCCTTTGATCCAACAAAAACCCCCAAAATCAAAATCAAACTCCTTTACTTTTATACCTAGCCTAAAATTAGCTTTTATTTCAAGTCATCTCAAGCCCTATTGATTATTTTTGCTGAGATTGACCCGAAGAGAGCCCTCTCCTGTTCTAGTAGGGCTAGCTACCAGACTAAGCGTGGTTTGATATTACCCTGAACTCTGCCTTCCTTCAGCCAGAGGTAGATTTAGGAAATAACATAGTGGCGACCATACTGGGGAAGAAAATGGTTTGCTTCTTGGTGTTATTTGTTTTATAAGCTAAAGACGGAGCCTGAATTTATGCCAGGTAGCCTTCGAAATGCTCTTGCTTTGCATTAGCGAAAGTAGATAAACGCTGCTTCAGTCAATCTCCGGTCTAGCTTGTGGACGTGACACTTGACTTGTGAATTTCCCCAGTACATCAGATCGTTCTGGACTTTTGGGTGGTGAGTCTAGAATTTGATAGGTTGAACAAGTTGGTTTTTTCCCTTTGATTTTGAAATTAATCCAACACACTAGCTTCCAGAAGACATACTAGAGCAAATCTGGATCCCGATCCACCTCCAGTGTATGAGAATCCCAATCTGATTTCAAGAATCCTTCGTCGAGAAAGTCCCGTGATTCCTTTATTCAAACTTCATTCATGTCCCGTTATCTTTGAATATCTTGAAGATCTAGAATTTGACGAACAATTTGAGTTGTCGTTTTTTGAAACTAAATATGAAAGCGCTATTGGTTCTACTGTCATAAATCCAGAGTTTATCAAGTATCTTGAAATTGAATAGGCTAATAGATCCATTGACAGTTACATTTTGAATATCCAAAATTCCATTGTGGCAACAAACATTCCTGAGTTTATAAAATCTACATCTGAAACTCTTGGGCCATCAGCAGTTACTTCCGATTCACAAGTTCATACCCAGCCTCCTTTCATTCCTACCATTCCCGTGCAACCATCTACTTTTGATCAATAATCTGCAGTAGTATCGCCTCCATCCACACTGCATACACCTCATACATCTACTGCTCCTACTCCACCTGTTTCTCCAAGACAGATTATAAATCCACCAAGAGCAATGGCTGCTCGATTCGCACCCTTTGTCTTGCCTCAAAACTTGGATGTTATGCCCGTTGATTATCAAAGTAAGATCCCATTGTTTTACGGCACTCCTCAAAGTGTTCCTGCTTAGCAACATATTGATAGAATGGCAGACTTCTTTGATCTTCATGAAATCGATGAAGAAAATGTGACCATGAGATTGTTTGTGCAAACTTTTGGAGGTGAAGTGAGAAAATGGTTCAGAGCTTTGCAGCCTAGAAGTATTGCTACATTGGTCGAGCTTCAGAGACAATTTTTAGATCCGTGGGAAGTAAAGAAAGATCCTCTTCAGATCACTTATGAATATACCAAGATCAAGCGCAACATAGGTGAGTCAATCCAAGACTATTGTATCATATTTAATTTTGTTTATAATGCAATTCCCAATTATTTAAAGCCATCTAAGAAGTCAGCTCTGCTTAAGTTTTTGGATGGTTTTGATCCAGACATGGCCTATTCATTACGAGAAAGAGATCCGCCCACTTTGGAGGAGATGCAGAAAATTGCAGTAAGTTTTGAAGCTAATTTGAATGACAAGAGAGCTAGATTGAGAGCAGAAAAGAAAGTCGCAATAAAGGAAGAAGCTTCTACTTCAAATCAAGTACTTCGCAAGGTGGAAAAGATGATTGAAAGACTGACACTTAATAAGCCTGAACCACAGATCAGGAATCCTATTTTCCATGGACAGCAGCAGAAAGTTGATGGACAGCAAGCAGAAATAACAGAGCAAACACAATTTCAGCACTTGGAAGAAGATGAAGATGGTTTATGGACTATGGATTTCGATGGTGCAGTTGGAAGTGATGGTGTTGGAATTGGCATTTGGGTACGCAGCCCTTTTTCCGCCCCAAACAAGGTACCGAGTAATGTGAGGATTTGTTCTTATAAATTAGCATTTGATTGTTCGAATAATGAGGCAGAATATGAAGCTTTGATTGCTGGTCTGAAAATACTTAGAAAGTTGAATGCTAAGAGGATTGCAGTGAATGGCGACTCTGATTTGGTAATTAAGCAAGTGAAGGGTGAGTATCAAGCTAAGCATCCTCGAATGCGGGCTTACCGAAATGTTGTTCTTGATATCTTGAAGTTATTTTCAGACTATACTTTGACCTGTATCCCTCGTATTTAGAATGGTATTACAGATGCTCTTGCTAAGGTAGCAAGTAATTTGAAGATTCCAATTAACTCAAGTAACAAGTTCGAAATCCACGTGAAACATCGTCCAACTGTCCCGGACAATCAGAGGTATTGGAAGGTATTTCAAGATGATGTTGAGATTGATGAATTTCTGCAAAACAAAGGTAAATTCAAAGAGACTTCAATTGACATGGAGCATGATGATGGTGAGGTTGATGTGCAAATAAATCAGATGGAAGTATTACAACTGAAATATAATGTCATTCCCAAGGGTTTGATACCTTTAGAAGAGCTCTTTTATCAAGATGGCGTAGCTAGAAAACCAACCTTGCGGCCAACTGAAAAGGGAGTTGAAGACGTGAACATTGGATCAGCTGAGAATCCAAAGATGGTGAAGTTGTCCAAAACATTGCCACCGGAGTTAAAAGCAAAATATGTTAGTTTGTTGTCTTCTCTTGCTGATGTATTTGCTTGGGACTATTCATATTTGAAGACGTATGATACAAATATAATTCAGCACACCATTCCTATCAAGCCAAATCAAAATCCCTTCAGGCAGAAGTTGAGAAGGATAAATCTGAAGTTGTTGCCCTCAATTGAGAAGGAGGTGAAACGATTATACAAGGTTGGTATCATTGTTCCTATAAGGTTTTCTGATTGGATTTCCAATTTGGTGCCCGTACGTAAGAAGACAGGTGAGATTTGTTTGTGCATTGATTTTAGGAATTTGAACAAGGTTTCTTTGAAAGACAATTATCCATTGCCCAAAATGGATCACACATTGCAGCGAGTATTTGGAGCATCTCGTATGTCACTACTCGATGGTTATTCCGGTATAACCAAATTATGGTCCATGAGGATGATAGAGACAAAACAACGTTCACCACTCCGTGGGGAACTTTCCATTACGCTAAAATGCCTTTCGGTTTGAAGAATGCTGGTGCGACATTTCAACGCGCAATGGATATGGCATTTGCAAATGAGAAAGATGTTTTCCTAGTTGTGTATCTTGATGATTTGACAGTCTTTTCCAATTCTGATGAAGAGCACCTTTACCATCTGAAAATTATTTTTCAGCGATGTAGAAAGTACGATGTGTCACTCAATCCGAATAAGAGTTTGTTTGCCATGGACGAGGGAAAACTTCTTGGTCATATTATCTCAAAAGATGGCATCCGTATTGACCCAGCTCGAGTTAAAGCTATTCAACAAATTGATCTTCCCAGGAATAAGAAAGAGATTCAGTCTTTTAATGGTAAGATAATTTTTTTACGCCTCTTTGTGCCTAATCTTGTTGAACATCTAAGAGAAATTACAGACATGCTTAAGAAAGATAGCGTAGTAAAATGGTCTGAGGAGGCAGTAAAGTCTTTCAATCTAGTGAAGTTGGTTCTTTCTTCAGCTCCTGTTTTGATCAGCCCGGATTATACTCAGGATTTTATTTTGTTTTCATTTGCTTTGGAGCATACTATGGCAGCAGTATTAATGCAGAAAAGAGATGGGCATGAAAAACCAATTTCTTTTTTCAACCGTACCATAAGAAATGTAGCCTTGAAATATAACATCATTGAAAATCAAGCTCTTGCTCTTGTGAAGGCGTTGAAAGATTTTCGAGTATATATTATGCATTCTCATATTATTGCTTATGTTCCTAACGTTGTTGTTTGTAGAAATTTGAATAATTTGCTGAATTATTCACCGAGATTATCCTGATTACACACTATTTAAGCTTCATGCATAATACATAACCTCTTCTACAATTGATCATCAATATGCGGAAATAGAAAGCAGTCGCATGCGCTCTTTAAAACATAATCAAGCACACATATCAACACATGATGTAATGGGTAAAGCAATAGCTAAAAACCCCCAACTATCCGTATATTATAATGATAGAGAACATGTAACAATACATAGCACAAAGCTCTCACAGCTCTCAGCACTATCTCAATGCTACACACAAAACTAGTATGGAAAGTGAACTAGTCACAGGTTCAAATATCCTCCACAAGTCTGCCTGCCTCTACTGCGCAATCCTAGTGAGTAATGAATGAGATCCAAGTTCGAATCCCACTAGCTCCAACTGCGCAATCCTCATTGGAAATCTCTATCAATGTGTGTGCAAATCTCATGCACAACCAATAGTCACAACTAATAGTAGACTCACCCTTTCACCCACCTCTAGCAATGGTCTCCACTGAACTGTCCATGCATTGCAGTTAACTGATGTGTTCTTTAGTTGATTTATGAGTTAATAATTAGTGAATTAATTAATAATTAATTCACACCACTCATCACTAGTGTATTTGTCGTGGCTAGACTAAATACAACTAGTTCAACTAGTTAAACGTAACACAACTCCACCAACTGCCTCATCAACTCCACCAAACGCTTGCCACTTGAGTCCTAACCGAAGTCAAACTATGCAATAGTTCAACTTAACCTTTAGGAAAAGCATATTTCCTTCTCTCACTCGCATGTGCCACATCCAAGCAATAAATCAAGTGCTCCAAGAGGATAAGATAATGTTTATAGTCTAAATATTAAGGGTTAAGAATTTTGATTGCCTGTTTTTGAATCCATGCAGTCTAAAAATAGAAACCGCCCAATGTCTAAAAATAGAGGTCCATCTATTTTTACCAACTCGACCAATCATCCATAAAATAGCATCCCGCAAACTCATAGACCATGATCCATGTCGAAAATAGTCTGCGCCAAAATAGACTGCGTCCACTAGTGAAGGCGACTTCATTTCACTAAGTTCCCATCATCTTGTTGCATTTTCAACACTCCCTCTCAACAAGATATGATTATCTGCAACCCCTATCTTGCCTCTGTGGTATTCGAATTTTCTCCTGGTGAGCGCCTTCGTCAAGATGTCAGCATCCCGATCCTCCGTGGGAATATATGAAAGTAACATGATTTTCCGCTGCACACAATCTCTGATATGATGGTACCTGATGTCGATTTGTTTGGATCTATCATGAAATACTAGATTAGCCGAGATTTTAATGCAACTCTGGTTATCACAATAAATCACAATAGGCTCCAAGTGTGACCCCAACAACCCGACCCCGAACAACCCGACCGTAATCTTCCTCATCCATATGGTCTCTCGCATGCAACAAGCCATGCCGCCATATACTCAACCTCCCGCCGAACTGTGGCCATGGACTTCGTCTCCGCTGTACCAAGAAACTGCTGTCGACCCGATACTAAAAATCCCTCCAGATGTGCTCTTTTTGTCCGTTGGGCTCCCTGCCCAATCTGCATCCGTGAAGCCACACAACTTCACCTCATCCTCCTGTCTGTACCATAATCCATATCTCGAGGTGCCTCTGAGATAACGCAATACATGCTTGCCCGCCTTCCAGAAGAGCTTGGTTGGCTTAACCATAGCGTGAAAGCTGGTTAACAGCATAGCATATGTCGGTTCGTGTATTGACTAGATACATAAGCGACGCCACCAACTGTCGATAAACAGTGGCATCCACTACTTCCGTCGAAGTAGCATCCTCCTTCCAACCTCCAAATGAAGAGAGGTATCAATGTACTTGCAGCCCATGCATGTTGAATTTCCAATATTTCGGGCATACTTACCCCGAGAAACAAACAAGCCCACCACCGCTGCCGCCGTATTTCCAATCCTGTGAAATAATGAAGGTGGCCCAAGTCCTTCATCTCAAACTCTCTAGCAAGGTCCTCCTTGCATGAAAGTATCAATAGCTCATCACCCGTCAAAATCAGATCATCTACATACAGTACAATTATCAACAACTTCCCCTCCACCATAATCTGGTACAGGTTAGGATTTGCCTCACTCTTGGAGAATCCAAGTCCGGTGAAATAACTGTCTATCCGTGTGTACCAAGACGAGGTGCTTGCTTCAGCCCGTACAGTGCTCTCTTGAGTCGGCACACATGCGACTCACTGCTGAAGATCTCGAAACCTTCAGGCTGCTCTATGTACACCTCCTCCTCAATGACTCCGTTGAGGAACGCAGCCTTCACATCCATCTGATGGATGTGCCATCCCATCTGCGCTGAGAGAGCAAGGATCATCCGTATGGAAGAGTACTCAAGGACAAAGTGGAAGGTCTCATACTGATCCTCGACCTGTGAGAAGCCACGGCAACAAATCTTGCCTTGTACTTTCCACATTCCGTCACCGCCCGCTTCACTCTCAGATCCATCGCGAACCCACCACTGATTTCCTCCTGGGCCGTGGGACAATCTCCCATGCACTGTTTCTGACAATCGAATCATACTCTTCCACCATGGCATCTACCCATGCGGGGTCCTCCACATCTTCCTTGAAAGAGGATGGTTCTGTCATGACACATTTGCTCACAAGAGCCATGTATCCAGTGTACCGGTCCGGTGACTGTCTCTATCTGCGCTATGCTATAGGTGGTCCTACAACCTTCTCTACATCTTGAGCCAGTCGCTCAGCTTCTGTAGTGCGCTTCTGCCCTCTGATGGTTGGCGCTGCATGAGTGGTCTCTACCACTCCATGAACTTCCTCTTGTGGCTGATCCACATCTTGAAGCTCATCCTTAGGAACTAATAACTCCTCATCTGCATGCAAGTGTGGCTCCCTCTCAAGCAAAAACTCGCATACTTTCCTCCCGAAATTTGATATCCTCACGCAGAACAGCCTTGCGACTGCCCGCAAATACACACGATAGGTGTGGGGCGTATCGCTGTACCCCCACAAATATCCCAACTCGCGTTGGATCTAGCTTCTTTCCGCATCCTTCATCACATGCATGTAGACAGGTGAACCAAAAATCCTCAAATGGGAAATATCGGGTCTCTTACCAGAAAACGCCTCCTCCGGTGTACTCATGCCAAGTATCTTGTGAGGACAACGGTTCTGCACATATACTGCAGTATTGCATGCCTCAGCCCACAAGTGAAGGGGTAGCCCCTGATCATGAAACATCGCCCATGAAACACCCACGATCGTTCTGTTCTTTCGCTTCATGACCCCATTCTGCTGTGGGTTATGAAGCGCTATGAGCTCTCTTCGAATTCCTTATGCATTGCAAAAGTCCTTGAATTCACCAGAGATGAATTCACCATCATTATCACTCATAAGAGCCTTCACCTGCTTCCCCGATTCTTTCTCAACCAGTGCCTTGAACTCACAGAACTTTGAGTATATCTCACTCTTCTTATGCATGAAGAAGATCCAGCACTTACGAGAAAAATCATCAACAAATATCACATAGTACCTGTGCTTTGCTGTCGAAGCTACTGAGAAAGGTACACACATGTCTGTGTGAATTCTCTCAAGGATCTTCGTGGCGCGACTATCCTTCTCGTGAAAGGTGGCCTTCACAAATTTTCCCAAAGTACATCCCTTGCACTGATCTGACTGCGCAAGTGTACCTTTGGGAAGCCCAGTAGAAATTTGCTGCAGTATCTTCAAAGCTCCATGGTGAAGGTGGCCCAATCTCCGGTGCCACCAATTCGCCCTCATCCCATCTCACCACTCCTTCTGCTTTGCTTGCCATTGTTGTGCAGCCATCTACCTGCAATTGATAAAGGTTATGAACTCGAACCCCTATCCTCCAGGTTTTACCAGTTGTTTTACTGCGCAGGAAAGCCTTTTGCTCGCTAAAGACAACATCATAACCCTTGTCTTCCAACATCACCACAGAGATCATATTCTTCTTCAGTCCTGGAACATGCATGACATCCTTCAATATGAAAGGTTTACCAGAGTCCCACTCAAAGGAAATGGTCCTGATACCAGTCGCACTGTATCTACCATCATCGCCCATCTTGATGTGCACTCCAAGATCTTTCTCCTCCAGATCTGAAAACAAATCCCGATCTCCGGTCATGTGAAATGACGCACCATTTTCCAAGAACCATACTGATCCCATCACACTTGAAACCAAGCATGCGATCAACTAAAAATCCAGCTCAAACTGGGAGGCCAATGCCTCTCCCGCTGCAGCTCCAGCAACCTTCTTATTTTTCTTCTTCTGCGGACAATTTGTGGCATAATGTCCGTGTTGGTGACAATGAAAGCACTTCACCTTGGACATGTCTTGCTTCTTGCCTTTCGCACCAGACTGAGAAGCTTTCGCTTCTTCCCCTTCTTTGCTTTGGCAACCAAAGCGCAATTTTCTTCATCAGATGCCTTTGATGAAGATCCGTCCCTGGTATTCTGCCTTATCTCCTCTTGCACAAGATCTGACCAAAGTCGCTCCCATCCTGGCAATTTCTCCCATCCATTGACAGAGTCATGATAGGAATGCCAACTCTTCGAAAGACCAAGGAGAGCCAAGCTCACCAAGTCCTCATCATCTACAGCCACCCCCACACTTCCCAGCTCATCCCTGCATTGGGTGAACTTTGTGAGGTACTTGGGCATACTGTCTCCTTTCTCCATCTTAATGTCCCCGAGTTTATCCTTGAGCGCCAACTTCCTCTGGTTGCTCTTGCTTTGGAATAAATTTGTCAAGGCTTTCCACGGGGACATGGAGAAGTTTTTTTTGCAAGTCGATACAATGTGAAATGTGATCCTTCACGCCCTCCAACAGAATCCTTCGACATTTCGCCATCTTCTTTTGCCAAGCCTCAACTTGAGCAGCATCAATAGGCTTTGGGATCTCAACATCTATGAACTCCTTCAGCCCGTTATCATCTAATACCGCCTCCATTCTGTCCTTCCATGCAACATAATTTGAATTTCCCTCAAGGGCATATTCTAGTCGCAAATCGTTGAAAGACATTTCAACTCTAGCACCAAGAAAACAAACTGCTGCAAAATTCGAATTCCAAGCTCAAAACTCAACTGCTTCTGGATCTGTGAGAACAAATTATTTCTAGCACAGATATCGACTGTAATGGCATTTACTGGATATATCACCTTTCAAAGAAAGGATGGATCCAGAGGCTACCTGGCCCGTTATAGACTCTGTCTACCGAAATAATTGCAATCACTGTAATAGATCCCGATGATCAATTCTCTTGTTCCGATACCATGTAGAAATTTGTTGAATAATGAAGATTTATTCACTAATATTATCCTGGTCACACACTAATTCGAATTCATTCATAACACATAACCTCTTCTACAATTGATCATCAATATGCGGAAATAGAAAGCAGTCGCATGCGCTCATTAAAACATAATCAAGCACACATATCAACACAAGATGTAATGGGGAAATAAATAGCTGAAAACCCCCAACTATCTATATATTATAATGATATATAACATGTAACAATACATAGCACAAAGCTCTCACAGCTCTCAGCACTATCTCAATGCTACGCACAAAACTAGTTATGAAGATGAACAAGTCACGGGTTCAAATCTCCTCCACAAGTCTGCCTGCCTCTACTGCGCAATCCAAGTGAGTAATGAATGAGATCCAAGTTAGAATCCCACTAGCTCCAGCTACGCAATCCTCATTGGAAATCTCCATCAATGTGTGTGCAAATCTCATGCACAACCAATAGTCACAACTGATAGCAAACTCACCCTTTCACCCACCTCTAACATTGGTCTCCATTGAACTGTCCATGCACTGCAGTTAACTGATGTGTTCTTTAGTTGAATTATGAGTTAATAATTAGTGAATTAATTATTAATTAATTCACACCACTCATCACTAGTGTATTTTTCAGTTAGACTAAATACAACTAGTTCAACTAAGTTAAACATAACACAACTCCACCAATTGTCTCATCAACTCCACCAAACTCGCCACTTGAGTTCTAACCGAAGTCAACCATGCACAGCTCTAAATAACCCTGGGGAAAAGCATATTTCTTCGTCGCATGTGCCACATCCAAGCATCAAACTGAAGTGCTCCAAGAGGATAAGATAATGTTTATAGTCTAAATATTATTAAGGGTTAATAATATTTTATTGTTCTATTTTTAGCCCGACAGTCTAAAAATAGAAACCACCCAATGTCTAAAAATAGAGGTCCATCTATTTTTACCAACTCGACCAATCATCCATAAATAGCATCCTGCAACTCATAGACCATGATCCATATGTCTAAAAATAGACATATTAAAAAAATAGACTTTGCGCCAAAAATAGCCTGCGGGCCCACTTAGAGAAGGCGACTTCATTTCACTAAGCTCCATCATCTTGTTGCATTTTCAACACTGTTAAGGATGTTTTAGTGCAAACAGATCCAGAAGGGAGACGGGGCAGATGGATTGCTGCCTTGTTGGAGTATGATGTGGAGATAAAGCCCACAAAGCTTATGAAAGGACAAGGGCTGGCAAAGCTAATGGCTGAATCGAATTTGCATGCCTTGGATATCAATATTATTGCTGTTATGTCTGGGGAGAATGAGGAAAGTTCATCAGTTCAGTTATCAGAAATATTTGTGCTTTCTCCTTGGTATTAAGATATTGTGTATGTGCTTCAAAATTTGTCACCACCGCCCCGCATGGCTAGAAAAAAAGTAGAACTCTGAAATTGAAGGCTGCTAAGTTTTGTGTTCTGAATAATTCACTCTATTGGAAAGATCTTGGTGGTGTTTTGCTGAACTGTTTGGTGGAAGAAGAAGCAAAGTAGGTTATGGAGGATTTTCATAAGGGAGATTGCGGGGGTCACCTTTTTTGGAAAACAATGGCCAACAAGATTTTGAGAGCGGGATAATATTGGCCGACACTTTTTGCTGATGTGTATAAGACTGTCAAAAGCTGTCATGAATGTCAGATTTTTGAAGGAAGGCAGAAATTGCAGCCTTTGTCGCTTAAGCCCATTGAAGTAAGTGCTCCTTTTCAATAGTGGGGTTTGGATTTCATTGGTGATATCCATCCCGCTTCTTCAACTCAGCACAAGTGGATCCTCACAGCAACAGATTATTTCACGAAATGGATTGAAGCGGTTCCCACCAGGCAAGCTACTGATTCGGTAATAATTTATTTCCTTGAGAATAACATTTTGACTCGTTTCGGTTGCCCGAATAAGTTAATCACTGATAACGCAGCAGCTTTCAAATAAAAAAGGATGATTGAGTTTTGTAACAAGTATAAAATCATTTTGGGACACTCAACCGCTTATCATCCGCAAGGAAACGGATTGGCGGAGTCTTCCTACAAATCTTTGGTCAACATCATTAAAAAGTTGCTGGAAATAAACAAGAAAAATTGGCATAAGAAGTTAGTCAATGCACTTTGGGCAGATCGAGTGAGTCAGAAGAAATCCATTGGTATGTCCCCCTTTTAGTTATTTTATGGAGTTGATACAGTGTTTCCTACCTCTCTCGCAGTTCCAGTGGTAAAACTTCTACAGGAAGCTGGCAGTGAAGATGATCATATGCATAGAAGAATAAATCAAATGATCCATTTGCAGCAGACGAGGGAAGAAGTTTTTCAAAACACATTCAAGTTGTAGGAGAGAATTAAGAAGATCTATGACAGAAAAGCAAAGGAAGACAAATTTCAATTGGAAGAAGTGGTGCTGAAGTGGGATGCAAGAAACGAGGAAAAGGGTAAGCACGGTAAGTTTGAAAATCTCTGGAAAGGACCCTTTAAAATTGCTGCATATCGGGGTCAGAATGCTTTTCTTCTGAAGGAGATGAACGGGGAAGATTGTCCCAGAGGGCCGGTCAATGGTCGGCTGCTCAAGCGGTATCATTTCTGAGATGTTTTATGTTGTTTACATTGTCACTGTACATACCATTTATTTCAGTTTCATTGCAAGTGTGTGTTGTGATCTTTTCTTCAGTTTGGGGCCCGAAGTGAAGGCTATAATTCTGAAGATTGATTTCAGCTTTGGTTTGAGTTTGTCGAGTCACATTTTTTAGTCATTTCAGTTTCAAAATTGAGTCAGTTTGAGTCAAATTTTCAGTCAATAAATGAGTCAAGAGTCTTGTATTGATTTGCTGAAGTTATGGACTCCATAGCCCAATGGACGAAGGCACTGCCTACTCTCCTAGAAATCTGTAGTTCTTGGCACCTCCCAGGAGCTACCATCCCCATTGGAGCCAATGTTAGAGTCGGTCTCTTCATCCCTCCGTCAGAGATTAAAATCTCTTTTGTTGCATTTCATTTTAAGTGTCTCATTCAGTTCAATCCGCTGCATTCCATTAGGAGCATGGATCATCTGACGGAAGGGTCTTTTCGCTCATATCCCTCATGTCCTGTACCTGCTAGCTCAGGTCTATTCATCAAATTCCATCAAAATCATTTCCAGTCAATGACAGTCAATGTTTGGTCTTTTGGTGGGCAAAGAGTCTTTTTAGGGTTTTTCAATCTCATTAGGTTTAGGGTTTCGTTAATTTAGTCTTCAAAGTGTCCAATAATGCCAGCAGGTACATGAGGGAGGTTTCAAAATAAGTTTTCATTTCAAAATTTTCATCGTCATAATGTTAGATCATGATTCTTCCTCGCTTCCAGAAGACATACTAGAGCAAATCCAGATCCCGATCCACCTCCAGTGTATGAGAATCCCAATCTAATTTCAAGAATCCTTCGTCGAGAAAGTCCCGTGATTCCTTTATTCAAATCTCATTCATGTCCCGCTATCTTTGAATATCTTGAAGATCTAGAATTTGACGAACAATTTGAGTTGTCGTTGTTTGAGACTAAATCTGAAAGCGCTATTGGTGCTACTGTCATAAATCCAGAGTTTATAAAGTATCTTGAAATTGAACAGGCTAATAGATCCATTGACAGTTACATTTTGAATATCCAAAATTCCATTGTGGCAACAAACATTCCCGAGTTTATAGAATCTGCATCTGAAACTCTTGGGCCATTAGCAGTTACTTTCGATTCACAAGTTCATACCCAGCCTCCTTTCATTCCTACCATTCCCGTGCAACCATCTACTTATGATCAACAATTTGCAGTAGTATCGCCTCCATCCACACTGCATAAACCTCATACATCTACTCCTCCTACTCCACCTGTTTCTCCAAGACAGATTTTAAATCCACCAAGAGCAATGGCTACTCGATTCGCACCCCTTGTCTTGCCTCAAAACTTAGATGTTATGCCCGCTGATTATCAAAGTAAGATCCCATTGTTTAACGGCACTCCTCAAAGTGTTCCTACTCAGCAACATATTGATAGAATGGCAGAATTCTTTGATCTTCATGAAATATTTGAAGAAAATGTGACCATGAGTTTGGTTGTGCAAACTTTTGGAGGTGAAGTGAGAAAATGGTTCTGAGCTTTGCAACCTAGAAGTATTGCTACATTGGCCGAGCTTCAGAGACAATTTTTATATCGGTGGGAAGTAAAGAAAGATCCTCTTCAGATCACTTCTGAATATACCAAGATCAAGCGCAACATAGGTGAGTCAGTCCAAGACTATTGGATCAGATTTAATGCGGTTTATAATGCAATTCCCGATGATTTAAGGCCATCTAAGAAGTCAGCTTTGCTTAATTTTCAAGATGGTTTTGATCCGGACATGGCCTATTCATTACGAGAAAGAGATCCGCCCACTTTGGAGGAGATGCAGAAAATTGCAGTAAGTGTTGAAGCTAATTTGAATTACAAGAGAGCTAGATTGAGAGCAGAAAAGAAAGTCGCAATAAAGGAAGAAGCTTCTACTTTAGATCAAGTACTTCGCAAGGTGGAAAAGATGATTGAAAGAATGACACTTGATAAGCCTGAACCGCAGATGAAGAATCCTAATTTCCGTGGACAACAGCAGAAATTTGATGGACAACAAGCAGAAATAACAGAGCAAACACAATTTCAGCACTTGGAATAAGATGAGAATGGTTTATGGACTATGGATTTCGATGGTGCAGTTGGAAGTGATGGTGTTGGAATTGGCATTTGGGTACGCAGCCCTTTTTCTGCCCCAAACAAGGTACCGAGTAATGTGAGGGTTTGCTCTTATAAATTAGCATTTGATTGTACGAATAATGAGGCAGAATATGAAGCTTTGATTGCTGGTCTGAAAATACTTAGAAAGTTGAATGCTAAGAGGATTGCAGTGTATGGCGACTCCGAGTTGGTAATTAAGAAAGTGAAGGGTGAGTATCAAGCTAAGCATCCTCGAATGCGGGCTTACCGAAATGTTGTTCTTGATATCTTGAAGTTATTTTCAGACTATACTTTGACTTGTATCCCTCGTATTCAGAATGGTATTGCAGATGCTCTTGCTAAGGTAGCAAGTAATTTGAAGATTCCAATGAACTCAAGTAACAAGTTCGAAATCCACGTGAAACATCGTCCAACTGTCCCGGACAATCAGAGGTATTGGCAGGTATTTCAAGATGATGATGAGATTGATGAATTTCTGCAAAACAAAGGTAAATTCAAAGAGACTTCAATTGACATGGAGCATGATGATGGTGAGGTTGATGTGAAAATAAATCAGATGGAAGTATTACAGCTAAAAGATAATGTCATTCCCAAGGGTTTGATACCTCTAGAAGAGCTCTTTGATCAAGATGACGTAGCTAGAAAACCAACCTTGCGGCCAACTGAAAAGGGAGTTGAAGACGTGAACATTGGATCAGCTGAGAATCCAAAGATGGTGAAGTTGTCCAAAACATTGCCACCGAAGGTAAAAGAAAAATATGTTATTTTATTGTCTTCTTTTGCTGATGTATTTGCTTGGGACTATTCATATTTGAAGACGTATGATACAAATATAATTCAGCACACCATTCCTATCAAGCCAAATCAAAATCCCTTCAGGCAGAAGTTGAGAAGGATAAATTTGAAGTTGTTGCCCTCAATTGAGAAGGAGGTGAATCGATTATACAAGGCTGGTATCATTGTTCCTATAAGGTTTTCCGATTGGATTTCCAATTTGGTGTCCGTACGTAAGAAGACAGGTGAGATTCGTTTGTGCATTGATTTTAGGAATTTGAACAAGATTTCTTTGAAAGACAATTATCCATTGCCCAAAATGGATCACATATTGCAACGAGTAGTTGGAGCATCTCGTATGTCACTACTCGATGGTTATTCTGGGTATAACCAAATTCAGGTCCATGAGGATGATAGAGACAAAATAGCATTCACCACTCCGTGGAGAACTTTCCATTACGCTAAAATGCCTTTCGGTTTGAAGAATGGTGGTGCGACATTTCAGCGCGCAATGGATATGGCATTGGCAAATGAGAAAGATGTTTTCCTAGTTATGTATCTTGATGATTTGACAGCCTTTTCCAATTCTGATGAAGAGCACCTTTACCATCTGAAAATTGTTTTTCAGCAATGTAGAAAGTACGGTGTGTCACTCAATCCGAAGAAGAGTTTGTTTGCCATGGATGAGGGCAAACTTCTTGGTCACATTATCTCAAAATATGGCATCTGTATTGACCCAGCTCGAGTTGAAGCTATTCAACAAATTGATCTTCCCAAGAATAAGAAAGAGATTCAGTATTTTAATGGTAAGATGAATTTTTTACGCCTCTTTGTGCCTAATCTTGTTGAACATCTAAGAGAAATTACATACATGCTTAAGAAAGATAGCGTAGTAAAATGGTCTGAGGAGGTGGTAAGTCTTTCAATCTAGTGAAGTTGGTTCTTTCTTCAGCTCCTGTTTTGATCAGCCCGGATTATACTCAGGATTTTATTTTGTTTTCATTTGCTTTGGAGCATACTATGGCAGCAGTATTAATGCAAAAAAGAGATGGGCATGAAAAACCAATTGCTTTTTTCAGCCGTACCATAATAAATGCAGCCTTGAAATATAACATCATTGAAAATCAAGCTCTTGCTCTTGTGAAGGCGTTGAAAGATTTTCGAGTATATATTCTGCATTCTCATATTATTGCTTATGTTCCTAACGCTGCTGTTAAGGATGTTTTAGTGCAAACAGATCCAGAAGGGAGACGAGGCAGATGGATTGCTGCCTTGTTGGAGTATGATGTGGAGATAAAGCCCACAAAGCTTATCAAAGGACAAGGGCTGGCAAAGCTAATGGGTGACTCGAATTTGCATGCCTTGGATATCAATGTTATTGCTGCTATGTCCGAGGAGAATGAGGAAAGTTCATCAGTTCAGGTATTAGAAATCTTTTTGCTTTCTCCTTGGTATTCAGATATTGTGTATGTGCTTCAAAATTTGTCACCACCGCCCCGTATGGATAGAAACAAAAGTAGAACTCTGAAATTGAAGGCTGCTAAGTTTTGTGTTCTGAATAATTCACTCTATTGGAAAGATCCTGGTGGTGTTTTGTTGAACTGTTTGGTGGAAGAAGAAGCAAAGCAGGTTATGGAGGATTTTCATAAGGGAGATTGCAGGGGTCACCTTTTTTGGAAAACAACGGCCAACAAGATTTTGAGAACGGGATACTATTGGCTGACACTTTTTGCTTATGTGTGTAACACTGTCAAAAGCTGTCATGAATGTCAGATTTTTGAAGGAAGGCAGAAATTGCAGCTTTTGCCGCCTAAGCCCATTGAAGTAAGTGCTCCTTTTCAAAAGTGGAGTTTGGATTTCATTGGTGAGATCCATCCCGCTTCTTCAGCTCAGCACAAGTGCATCCTCACAGTGACAGATTATTTCACGAAATGGATTGAAGCGGTTCCCACTAGGCAAGCTACTGATTCGGTAATAATTTCTTTCCTTGAGAATAACATTTTGTCTCGTTTCGGTTTCCAGAATAATTTAATCACTGATAACGCAGCAGATTTCAAATCAAAAAGGATGATTGAGTTTTGTAACAAGTATAAAATCATTTTGGGACACTCAACCGCTTATCATCCGCAAGGCAACGGATTGGCGGCGTCTTCCAACAAATCTTTGGTCAACATCATTAAAAAGTTGCTGGAAATAAACAAGAAAATTTGGCATAAGAAGTTAGTCAATGCACTTTGGGCAGATCGAGTGAGTCAAAAGAAATCCATTGGTATGTCCCCCTTTGAGTTAGTTTATGGAGTTGATACAGTGTTTCCTACCTCTCTCGCAGTTCCAGTGGTCAAACTTCTACAGGAAGATGGCAGTGAAGATGATCATATGAAAAGAAGAATAGATCAAATGATCCATTTGCAGTAGACGAGGGAAGAAGTTTTTCAAAACACATTCAAGTTGCAGGGGAGAATTAAGAAGATCTATGACAGAAAAGCAAAGGCGGACAAATTTCAATTGGAAGAAGTGGTGTTGAAGTGGGATGCAAGAGACGAGGAAAAGGGTAAGCACAATAAGTTTGAAAATCTCTGGAAAGGACCCTTTAAAATTGCTGCATATTGGGGTCAGAATGCTTTTCTTCTGAAGGAGATGAACGGGGAAGATTGTCCCGGAGGGTCGGTCAATGGTCGACTGCTCAAGCGGTATCATTTCTGAGATGTTTTATTTTGTTTACATTGTCACTGTACATACCATTTATTTCAGTTTCATTGCAAGTGTGTGTTGTGATCTTTTCTTCAGTTTGGGGCCCGAAGTGAAGGCTATAATTCTGAAGATTGATTTCAGCTTTGGTTTGAGTTTGTCGAGTCACATTTTTCAGTCATTTCAGTTTCAAAATTGAGTCAGTTTGAGTCAAATTTTCAGTCAATAAATGAATCAAGAGTCTTGTATTGATTTGCTGAAGTTATGGTCTCCATAGCTCAATGGACGAAGGAACTACCTACTCTCTCAGAAATCTATAGTTCTTGGCACCTCCCAGGAGCTACCATCCCCATTGGATCCAATGTTAGAGTCGGTCTCTTCATCCCTCCGTCAGAGATCAAAATCTCTTTTGTTGCATTTCATTTTAGGTGTCTCATTCAGTTCAGTCAGCTCCATGCCATTAGGAGCATGGATCATCTGACGAAAGGGTCTTTTCACTCATATCCCTCATGTCCTGTGCCTGCTGGCTCAGGTCTGTTCATCAAAGTCCATCAAAATCATTTCCAGTCAATGTTTGGTCTTTTGGTGGGCAAAGAGTCTTTTTAGGGTTTTTCAATCTCATTAGGTTTAGGGTTTCGTTAATTTAGTCTTCAAAGTGTCCAATAATGCCAACAGGCACATGAGGGAGGTTTCAAAATAAGTTTTCATTTCAAAAATTTCATCGTCGTAATGTTAGATCATGATTCTTCTTCAAAACTCTGTTTTGAAGAAGAATCGTCAGTTTTGTCTTTTGCAATAAATGCCATGTAATTTTCAAAGTTTTCTCAGTTGTGAAGATCTTCAGGTGCAGCCCTGGTCGCCTTTGCCAAATTCCATGCCAGCTATCCCTGCAGAAAATAGACAAAAGTTTCGTCACTGAGCTCAAAAATCAAAGGAAACAACAAAAACAGAGTTTATATTAAAAAGTGCAAAGTGCTAAAGTTCTGCAACATTAGAAAGTGGGTTTGTCAAAATGAGAAATCAAAATTCCTTCATATATATAAGATCTTTCCAAATTCAAAATTCATTTGCACGCTAAGACAAGAGTGAAAGCCAAATCAAGTGTGGAAGAGCGAAAACAGTGTTTTGGAGGACCGACTGTGGGTGAAATTCAGTCGCGGCGCGTTGGGAGGAGGTCGTGGCGCACACAGTGGTCACGACACATACAAACGTTTATCACTGTGTTGATTTGAACACGCACGGCGCATACACCAGGCGCAAGACACTGGGTTTTGTGCGCGGCGCACAGAGTCGACACCAAGTTTTCTCACTACCTCCAAACAAATTTCAAACCACTCGGTCTCATTTTATCCATGTAAGTTCAAATCACCTTGATATTACCATTGATCAGTGTTTGATGTTGTTGGAAAGATTGGTTTGGAGAATTTGAATGTCAAACTTTAAACCCTATTCTCTTATTAAAAACTGCTCCTTAGGGTTTTGAACTGGTGTTTTAAAAACAACTTTGGCGCCAAACCCTTTTCATTTCCCACCTTATTTTCCCTTTCCTCACTGTTATCTCATTACTACAGTCTATTCCCCTATTCCCCTACATCCCCAAAATCACTTATTCCCAAGTCCATCTCCTATCCCTAAACTACTTCATTTCCTATCATTTTTCCTATTTCCCCATCTCATTTGTAAAATCCCCAAACCCCAAATTTCCCAAACATTGTGGCTGTCCTTCCTCCCAGAGTTTGTCAAATTCTCAAAGGGAAAACTATCATTTGATTAAAACCTATTGTTCCCACTGCCCATATTTCCCACAGTCCCTCTCACATCACCTCATATTTGGCAATGAAGACAAAGACACCAAATTCTCACTTTCATCTCATACAAATCAGCATACACTTGGCATAGACTTGTAACACCATGGAGACAGACACTGGTTCATCATATGAACAAGATAGTGATTCAACCACTCACCTACATGCACCGAGAAGGCCTCGTAAAGGTGGCAAACATGTGAGAGAAGAGCCCACCTCATTGACTCAGTTGCAGGCCTGCCCACTTGCCATGGCATGTTTTCGAGAGCAGTCATGCTATCGGTATTGTGAGATGATTGCTCGGATTCAACATCATCAGGAGTTAGCTCGATTGTTTGTTTTACATTTTCATGATGGTCAGGTAACTCTTGCTGGTGTAAATTTCACCTTGACACCGGAAGTCATTTATCAAGCAACAAGAATACTGAATGTAGGTGAGGAGTGGAAGAAAAGACAGCAGGTGGACAGAGTGCATTATGAACCATACATCAGGCCTAGCTATGTGAGGCAGCTCAGCAAGGTATTCCCATTCCGGTTCCTGAAGGAATCCTATGCGCCTTTGATGAGACTCATTATCAGATACTTCAGTTGTGAGGGCCGATTTTCACGCCTCTGTGCCTACCACATCAGGTTATTGATGCATTTCACAAGAGTGAGGATGATGAACATTCCGTATTTCATGTGCCGAAACGTAGAGAGAATGACCACTTTTGTGCAGAAGAAGACTCCCGAGTAGCAATACAACAATATTTATCACTATGCACTCATCAAGATCATTGTTGTACATCAGCTTGGATTGCAGGGTATTGCGTGGGAGGATTTCATTTCCCATGACTTCTTCACAACCCCTCATCTTCCTCCGGAGGTTGTCCATGATGTAGGAGAACCTTCACATCAGCCTGAAGGTCACGAGACAGAGCCTATCAATGTGCCAGTGTATGTCACTTATCAGAGAGGCATCAGAGTATTGTTTGCAGCAGCCCGACGAGTATTATCTCCACCTGGGGTTGAAGGGGTCTCGTTGCCATCATCAGTAGCACAGATAGAGGTACAAATAAAAGACAAAGGTAAGAGGCCTATGCAGGATGAGGGCCCTTCAGGAGGCCAGGATACTGATTTCGTATTGATTGATGAGGATTTGAGCTCTCCAAGCTCAAAGTTGAGAGACATCATTCAGGAGCAGAAAGTTAAGATCGACACATTGACCGACAAGTTGCAGAGAGCTCAATGTATCATAAACTATCTGGAGCAGTGGAACAAACAGTTGGAGGATCAGCAGACGATCATGGAGTTGCAAAACATCCGTGAAAACCGGCAAGCTGCCCGAAGAAGCCCATCCGAGATGACACCCATTGAGCGTGAGATTGAGGTTGATAGAGAGACTTGGTTTGAGAGGGTCAACATTCATCTTGAGAAGCTGTTGGAGAAGGAAAACAAGGAGAAGAACATGCGCAGACACATGAAGAACCATTATTGGGCGCGCAATCATGTTTGCAAGGCACGTATCAAATTCTGAAAGCAAGGCTAAGGAGGGCACTGAAGCATCGCAAAAGGCATGATAGGCTCCAAATCTTGGCCGAAGCTTCTTTGGCTGAGCATAGTACTTGATGAGGGACCCTCAGCCCAAATTTCAAGAAATGTGGGAAAATTTTTGTCAATTTTGATTTTTTTGGTCACAAAACAGATTTTCCTGCCCAACGCGTAGCGCCACTTGGCGGGCGCTTACAATTGGCAGCTCTTCAGGGGGAAAACTTTGCATTTTTCGATTTTTTTATAAAAAATTTATGCATGCTCATGGATTACCTAAGGATTTCATCAAGTTTTGGGTTGCCTAAAGGGTCAAAAACACCCCAAAAATGGCCTTTCTGCCACTTTTTGCACAGAAAGGAAGTAGTGTTGGGAGATTGAACTTTTGGAGGGGCAAATGGCAACCAAATCCAGAAATTCCACTTGGGTTGGATAGTAGACAGGCAGGAATTTCCAACGAGCTATCATACACTCAATTTGGACTTTGGGAAGGGCCTCAAAATCAGCTCCAAACTTGTGCTACGCATAGAGATTCCAGGCGCGCCGCATAGAGGAATTTGGCCTATTTTTCACTCAGCAGCTCAGAATTTCGCCTAGTTTTGGCCAGTTTCACTTTTTCATGTAACTCTTGATGTACCTTAATGTAATTTCATTACCATGATGTAATTTTGGCACATTTTTACTCATTCTAGTAGATTCATTCACCAAAAGGTGAAATGTAAGTGAATGGATAAGTTTCCTAGCATATAGAGGCAAGTTGTTTCATTGCCTATTTTCTAGTTCCTAGTTTAGATATGGTTGAAACAACTCCTAGAATGATGAGCTCGACCCCTAGAGGCATGGGAATGAGTTAGGCTTGTCTATATCATGTACTTCTTCCGTCATTTTCAGGGTTGGACACTTGGGATTGCTTGGCACTTCATTGTACATTTCATCTTTGCACTTTTGGCAAAGGAATAGACCAGGGTTTGCAGCACTCGTTAGGATCCATGCGGCTCTGTGTTTTGATGGTGTTTTTCTCTATGTTATTGTAAGTTCACTGATGTTTATGTGTATCATTTCCCTTCTCCTTTCTTCTTAGATTAAACACATCAGTGTTAAAGGTGGAATTCATTGGATTGCTCTGCTTTGCCTTTAGTTTTGTTTAATTTTTCATGTTTTCATCTGTTTAAGGAGGACTCTTGAGACCCTCTTGCCCTCTTCAGCTCCTCATTGGTCTGATCCGTCCATTCATTCAATCTAAAGCATCAAAACAGTTTCCTTCCTTGCCCCAATCAGAACTCTGCAAAAACTAGGCCTCATCCCCACACCCAAAACTGCCTTTCCCTTTGATCCAACAAAAACCCCCAAAATCAAAATCAAACTCCTTTACTTATATACCTAGCCTAAAATTAGCTTTTATTTCGAGTCATCTCAAGCCCTATTAATTATTTTTGCTGAGATTGACCCGGAGAGAGCCCTCTCTTGTTCTGGTAGGGCTAGCTACCAGACTGAGCGTGGTTTGATGTTACCCTGAACTCTTTCTTCCTTCAGCCTGAGGTAGATTTAAGCAATAACATGCACCACAAGGAGTCAAAGAAAAGCCCCACCAAAATGCATTCAGTTGTGTTATAGTGAAGTTTCCTTATTAATGTTGAGATTGATGAGGACGTTGAAAATTCAAGTGATGGGTTCCAAACACAGTAAGTACAAAGAGAAAAAATACGAAAAAAATTTCGAGCTATTGATTTGTATTGGCATATGAAAATAATCATGGGAAGGGTTTTGGTAGAAAATCATGACGTTCATTACGAAATTTTCCTCTTTTTGGATGAGTTACAACTTTAGATCAAACA
The DNA here is from genome assembly GCA_034641835.2 of Pinus albicaulis. NCBI lineage: Eukaryota > Viridiplantae > Streptophyta > Pinopsida > Pinales > Pinaceae > Pinus > Pinus albicaulis. Next base: position 991,035,398 of record CM076583.1, read on the forward strand.
AATTGACCATGCCTTGAATTTGAAGACCTCAAGGATGATGATGGGAACACCACTATTGATGCTTTCAATTCACTGTTTACTTAACATGTACAAGTCTCCAGTCTTTTAGTTTTCATCTACTAGTAGCAATAATACTACTAATTATGAGTGTAACACTAGGCATATTAGAAATTTTACTCTTAGGCTTAGTTTCTTTTTGAAAGTCAGTTGGATAAATGACATATTTTAGAAACCACAGACAAAGGCTTTGCTTCACTACTGCTAGTGTAGTTTCCCTAGTGGCAGGGCAACAACTACTATTATTATATAGTTTTTCTCTAGTTTAATAAAAATGTATAGGGTAGCTTTAAAAAAAAAACAAATCACTATATACACACAAACACAATACAAACGTATAAATTATGTAAATTAAGTGTTACGGAAAAAGCGAAACAGCTATGTTCATAAACCTTTAACTTCAAACCAATTTCTAACTCAAAGGTTGTAAAACCAATCATAACTTAGTTGTCCACTACTAGTGAATATTTGTCAATGTACATTGACTCTTCACCATTATTCAAAAAAATTCACACCATTTAAAATAACGTCTCATAACCTATAAGAGGGCTTCCATGAGATGACTTTAGATCTTGCACTGTTAATTCACTACCATTCATCTAAGGAAAACTACTCTTAGCAAATAGTTTTAAATCTCACTCCAAATAACCGGTATCAAATGAATTTAAATCTTGCACAACTAATTCACTACCTTAGAATTAAAAAAATTAACTCTAGCAAAGAGTTTTATAATTAAAAAAATACAATATCCCTTATAATCATCATTGAAATCACTCTAAATAGTGAAGTGAGATTAACTAACCTCTCTTGTAATATCACTTAGATCGCTCCAAATCACTTAGATCGCTCCAAATAAAGTCATGTTTTTTGTTTTTTGTTTTTGTTTTTTTTGTTTTTTAAATATTAGGTAACATTAATCCAATACACAACCTACCTAAACAAAGAAAGTGAACTTCTTAATGGCACTATAATGAATGAATGAATGATATTTTAATGTCCACAAGACTAAAAGTTGTCTATGGGACCCACAACTTCCTTGTTTTTTGCCTTCTGCAATTCAATCCTTTTCTTACTCAAATTGATGATGAGCTGACCCAACCTTATAACAGTTCCATCTCTGAAAAGAAAATGCCACGGAATTGATGCTAACATACTATGATAACTATCCCTAATGTCTCTGAAAGCGTCACATTCCAAAATGAAATGTTTTTCTGATTCCACTGCCCCATAAGTGCAAAAAGTGCATACCCTTTCTTTCCAAGCTTCTTTAGGTCTCTTCCACCATCCTGTTTCACACCGAAGTTGATGTGAGTTAGTTCTTAATTGAGCTATAATGATGGCATGCTTACTTACTAAACCCACATTTTTACTCTCTCTGTGCATATAAATTTCACTCCCGAATTTTGTCCCAAACAAATCCACAACCTGGGCAACTCACAACATTTATCAACTTGACAATCTAAATAACTATGTCTGGAAATTTTTTAATATCTCAAATCTCAAATTTGAGATATTAAATTAACACTCTCTTGTGGTTATAAACCCCTATGCCATTACAGCCCAGGTTTCTCTTCACTTGATGCGGAAACTATCTTCCTTCAATGGTTAAACCATACAATGCATGTTAAATGCTTTTACGTAATCCCAAATTAACTTCAAACAGGAGAAATACTTCTAAGCGCTTACCAACATTAAGCACTCGACCCTCTTGTCAAAGCATATCATTTCAATTGGTACAACCTCTTATGGTTTAAAAATGCCCAATGCTCTAAAGCATATACGGAGGCTACCTTTGAGATCAAAGGTTACATCATATGAATAAACCCATTTTATTAAAGTTGGAAAATTCAAAATTTTTAACTTATGGAGTCATGGCATATAACTTCATTTCGGACTTTAATAAAAGACCCAGCGCCAACTATCAAATATATATGCGCTCATACAAACGTCCAATTCATATTGAACTCCGACCATTCAACACACCTGTCAGCTAGTCCCCAACGCCCTTACATTGCATTAAACGTCGAATGGATCCGACAACCTATGTCGTGTCGTGCTCCAAAACTCAATTAGACCCTCATCCGATGGATATCGCATTATGAAAATGCTCGACGTTTATTTCTGAGAATTTACGCAAAAAAAAAAAAGTGGTTTGCACACCACTTATTGCCACGCGTCGCTCAAAGGCATATATCGCGTTTTTTCTCACAATTATACTTACCAATTTTAAAAAGTGCGATACTACCGGTTTTCTAAACCCGATTTCATTGTTCACGCTTTTTTTGGTTCCGCCTTTCTCCCTCGCTCAAGGTTCCGCTTTCCTCCACACCATTATATTACATTCACTTGTTCCATAACTTCTTTCGCATCACCTTTGCTTTCGATTTCAATCCCGACTTTAGGTAGTTAGACCACTGAGATGGTTGTAGAATGGCTTTTGTTCCATTGTTAAGGTTGTGGTTTCACTTCAAGGTTTAGCTGAATTTAAAACCCTCGCCCCTTGGCTTCTATCATAAGTCTGTGCACTTACTTTATTGACACAGGTCGCTCCACAGTTAGATTTTCAACGGGGTTTTGTCACACATTCCCCACATGCTCTCTCTCATAAACTTAAACATTCCTCAAGCATACATTTCCTATATTAAGTCCTTAACACAGGGTTTTATCACGCACTGGTTACACAATTTCTTATTGAGCCTCAAGGTCTATTCACGCAGGATTAAGTTCCAACGATACACATCAGATTCAAGAATGAACTCTTACATATACATAAACAGAATTACTTACCTTCATATCTGCCCTGGTCTTCAGTAGATGGCCTTTCTAACAATTTTGCTCTGGGATTTTCAAAACAACACTCTCGGTAGCTCTCCAGGTCTGTTTTGAATGCCATTGAGGCTTACAATTATACATATGGATAGTCAATCGATTCAGCTCCCTCGATGCCTCAACAAAAACTCTTGGAATCCTCAAATCCTAAATTTAACCTAACTCCCTAACTGCTCTGAACTGACTCTTCACATTCTAATCGACTTCTCCTATCCTCAAATCATTCGAGGGCAGTTACAATTTTCTCTACATTTAATCAAAATGAATTAAAACCTACTCAATTCATTACATAAGTCTAAATCTCTTGAAAACTCAAAAACCCCTAAGTCTAGTAAAACATATGGAATTTGTTTTTGCCTAATGCCCCTGCATCATACTCCCCAGGTTAATTTTAATCATGATCTCCTGATCATGTGCTTGCAGTCTTGTCCTCCTGGATCCCACACTTTGTTCTGCAACTGATCATCTGTTGCAATATTCTTCTTCTGCACTTCTCCAGGCTTCCATATCCTATTCTGTCTTGCTCCACTAGCTGCACTTTTACAATCTCCTTCCGTCTTTCTTCTGCTACTGCTTCTGCTTCTTGGTTTTCTTATTGCTGCCTTCCTCTGAGACACTTTCACCATCAGATTTCTCATAAATTCAATTTCCATGTCTAATATGTCTTCTGACTGCTGGATACTGGTCCATCTTGATTGCTGAAATTTTACCTTTGCTTCTGCTAGGTGAGTTCTTATCTGCTGAACTCTTACTGCCACCTTTGTTGTAGCTTTAGCCCCAAATTTAACTCTATCTCTAGCTCCTGTGCTAGCTTTAGTTTGTTCAGTCCTTACTGCTGCCCTTGCTGCCACCCAATCATCCATACCCTCTTGTTTTATGTAACAAGAAAAATCTTCCTGATTGTCATCCATGACAATTTCTTCCTTCTCTGATTTCAGCCATTTCTTGGACTAGTATTTAAATTGCCAGACACTATTATCATTTCTTTTCTTCTCCTGGACCAAACATCCTTTAGTCCTTCCATCAGCACCTGCAATCATAAAACAAACACCAAAGTTATGAAGTCTTTGTGTCTCTTCCTCCTCTGGCAACACTTCAAATTGTTGCGCTAACATTTCTTCTGGCAATACTTCAATATGTTGCTCTGCCATTTCCTTCTCTTCTCTGAATGTTTTCAGCGAACAATTCAGCCATCTAATTTCAAACATTCCATCAATATGTTGCAAACTTGTTTCAGCATGTTCTTCTTCTTCTTCCTTGACAATCTTCAGTAATTGTCCATCATCATCTTGATTGATTCTGGCAATCAAATCAAGTTCTTCAAGCTCTGCATTTTCATCTTCTGTCAGAATAAAATTATGATTCTCCACTATTGTAGCAGTCCCAAAGGTCTGTCCTCCGGTCTTCTCTTTGTCCATCAGACAAATCAGCTCCTTCTTGTCATTATCAATAACAACAAGTTCCATTACATGAGACATGTCTGTCTCACCTTCTTTCAACAACCCATCTCCATTCAAGACAACTCCAAGTGATGGATTGTCTTCTGCAGTCCCTATCAACACAACCAACTTGTCAAATTTAAAATTACATGACCCAATGGTCTCAATTGATGATCCAGTCACCAATTCTTCCCTCTGCAATTCTAAGTCTTTTCCAAGACTCAAAAAATCTTCCCTGTCTTCACTCCTTTGTATCTTCACATTTTGCAATCCCTAATTTTGAAATTGAGGTCCTCTCTCTTGCATTGAATCCTGTTCATTCAGCATAATCTCCAGCAACTTAAATTCTTCATTCCATGGTTTAAAATCTTCCACAGAATTCTCCTCTTTTTTTAATTGACTGCCCAATGGTGTCAAATTTTCTCCATCACCAACAAAATCTGCATTCACAAAACAATTGTTAAAACAAAAATCATAAGGCCTTAGTGCCTTCCCTTCCTCTACCAGCATTTCAGTATGTTGTCCTGAAATTCTTTCCTCCTCAATCAGCACATCAGTATGTTGATTCCAATCCTTCAAACAATTCTCGAGACTGCCAGTTAGTCTCTCCTCGGCATCATCCTCTTCAAGGATGTCTCTCTGCTCTAGTTCATAAAAATGAACTTGCTCATTCTCATTCATCTCTGCCTTTACAATCTGAACATATTTTCTCTGTGTTTCTATCCTCTGCTCCAGAACACTTGACTTATGCCACAATTCTGCCATCTCATATGAGAAAACATTTTCACAATCTTCACTACCTTCCTCTTTATCACAAGTCAAGTTTCCTGCTGTCACTACTTCTTCATCTTTCATCAGAATAGAATCCCGATCTCCCATCTCTGCAATAACTTCAGTTACCTGTCCATCACTTTTCACTTGGCCATTTAATAAAAGCAATTTGTCATTATCAGCATTAATAACAAATTGATCATCACCAGACACAACCGTCATGTACCCATTGAAACAATTTCTTTCACTAAATAAAAAATTTATGAATTCCTTCTGTTGCAATAATTAAATCTGATCTTCCTCTGAAAGATAATAATCATATCTTGCTTGGAAACATTCAACTTCATTTATTACAATTTCATCATATGAACTGTCTTCTTCAATACCCGCATTCACACACAACTTGTCAATTGTAAAACCATGAGACCCTATGGCCTCATTTGATGAATTGATCATCAAATCTTCCTGTTGTTCCAAGTCTTCTATACATTTTGGAAATTCTTCAATGGTCCTCTCTTCAGTCTCCTTGAGCTGTCCATTTGATCTCTTAAATTCCAGCTTCTGGCCATCATCACAATTCAGACTTCCTCTATTTCCAATATGTTGGAAAGATAAACCTTTCTCCAACTGTGTATGGACATTCTCAAAATATCTGGGTGTCTCATTTTTCTCCTTAGTGACAACATCAGCAGTTTGTTCTTTCCTACATGTTCCTCCTGCAAACATACAAAATTTGTCAGATGTAAGGCCATTTGACCTCTTGGTCTCACTTGAAGTTTCAGTCTTCAAGTCCTTCTCCAGATACTCAATCATCCTGAGTAATCTCTCTTTCAGCTGAGCATTTATCATTTGCTCTCTCTTCATCTGTAGCCTCTGCCACCTTACTTTCTTCTTCATGAGCCAACCAACTCTCTGGCTTTCCTTTATCATCAGTTCCAATTTGTTGAACTGCTTCCAGATCTCAGATACCTCTTTCTCATACTCTTCGTCAGTGAATTTCCTCCTCATGCCATTTGCTTTGGCATCTTCCTTCACTCTTTTGTTGTGGCCTCTCTCAGAACCTCTGCAATATTTGCTATGGCTATCAGTAGCCATTCTCTCCTCCATGAGTTCTTCACTCACAAGCTGCATTAAGCCTCTGCAACAACAAGCTCTCTTGCTGCAACTTACCTCACCAATCCTTTCCTCCGAATCTGGGCTTTTGGCAAGTACTGGTCCCCTTCTGCTGGAACCTTTCGAGCACTCTCTTCTGCTCTCTCTAGGCTTCACTCTGCAACTTTTCAAGAACACATCTGTTCTTCTTTCATCCAACCTCTGTTAGGAATTCTCCAGGTTCTGCCACACTTCTTCTTCACTTCAAAATCCTCTGCCGGAGTCTTTCATCACTGCTCTCAAAGTTGTGATCTGCTTTTGCTGAGATCTCTTCAATTGCCTACAATCTGAATTCTGCAAGCAATACTTCAAACCAGAGTTAAATACTGCTCACCTTCCAAGATCCTTGAGTGATCTTGTTGTTCCTCTCACCTGCACTGCACCTCTGTCTGCTGCAGTCTTCAAAACACTTTGTCTTCACTTCAGATTCTGCAAATCTGAATTTTCAACCTTCATTGTATACTTATTCAAACCTGCAATTTCTGTCAAACAGATTTGAAAACCAACTTTTGTCATTGCTTCAATACATATGCATTTCAGAAATAAATTTTCAAAGAGCTTATCCTGCTCTGATACCACTTGATGGCATGCTTACTTACTAAACCCACATTTTTACTCTCTCTGTGCATATAAATTTCACTCCTGAATTTTGTCCCAAACAAATCCACAACATGGGCAACTCACAACATTTATCAACCTGGCAATTTAAATAACTATGTCTGAAAGTTTTTTAATATCTCAAATCTGAGATTTGAGATATTAAATTAACACTCTCTTATGGTTAGAAACCCCTATGCCATTACAGCCCAGGTTTCTCTTCAATTGATGCGGAAACTATCTTCCTTCAATGGTTAAACCATACAATGCATGTTAAATTCTTTTACGTAATCCCAAATTAACTTCAAATAGGAGAAATACTTCTAAGCGCTTACCGGCATTAAGCACTCGACCCTCTTGTCAAAGCATATCATTTCAATTGTTACAACCTCTTATGTTTTAAAAATGACCAATGCTCCAAAGCATATACGGAGGCTACCTTTGAGATCAAAGGTTACATCATATGAATAAACCCACTTTATTAAAGTCGGATAATTCAATTTTTTAAACTTATGGAGTCATGGCATATAACTTCATTTCAGACTTTAATAAAATACCAAGCGCCAACTATCAAATATATATGCGCTCATACAAACGTCCAATTCATATTGAACTCCGACCATTCAACACACCTGTTAGCTGGGTCCCAACGCCCTTACATCGCATTAAACGCCGAATGGATCCGACGACCTATGTCTTCTCACGCTCCAAAACTCAATTAGACCCTCATTAGATGGATATCGCGTTATAAAAATGCTTGACGTTTATTTATGAGGAATTACGCGAAAAAAGAAGAAGTGGTTTTTACAAACCACTTATTGCCACGCGTCGCTCAAAGGCGTATATCGCGTTTTTTCTCACAATTCTACTTACCAGTTTTAAAAAGTGCGATACTACCCGTTTTCTAAACCCGGTTTCATTGTTCACACTTTTTTTTGGTTTCGCCTTTCTCCCTCGCTCAAGGTTCCACTTTCCTCCACACCATTATATTACATTCACTTGTTCCATAACTTCTTTCGCATCACCTTTGCTTTCAATTTCAATCCCGACTTTAGGTAGTTAGACCACTGAGATGGCTGTAGAATGGCTTTTGTTCCATTGTTAAGGTTGTGGTTTCACTTCAAGGTTCAGCTGAATTTAAAACCCTCGCCCCTTGGCTTCTATCGTAAGTCTGTGCACTTACTTTATTGACACAAGTCGCTCCACAGTTAGATTTTCAACGGGGTTTTGTCACGCATTCCCCACACGCTCTCTCTCAGAAACTTAAACATTCCTCAAGCATACATTTCCTATATTAAGTCCTTAACACAGGGTTTTATCACGCACTGGTTACACAATTTCTTATTGAGCCTCAAGGTCTATTCACGCAGGATTAAGTTCCAACAATACACATCAGATTCAGGATTGAACTCTTACATATATATAAACAAAATTACTTACCTTCATATCTGGCCTAGTCTTCAGTAGATGGCCTTTCTAACAATTTTGCCTTGGGCTTTTCAAAACAACACCCTCAGCAGCTCTCCAGGTCTGTTATGAATGCCATTGAGGCTTACAATTATACAAATGGATAGTCAATCGATTCAACTCCCTCGACACCTCAACAAAAACTCTTGGAATCCTCAAATCCTAAATTTAGCCTAACTCCCTAACTGTTCTGAACTGACTCTTCACATTCTAATCGACTTCTCCTGTCCTCAAATCATTCGAGGGCAGTTACAATTTTCTCTACATTTAATCAAAATGAATTAAAACCTACTCAATTCATTACATAAGTCTAACTCTCTTGAAAACTCAAAAACCCCTAAGTCTAGTAAAACATATGGAATTTGTTTTTGTCTAATGCCCCTGCATCATATAAGAACCTTTGCCCTCCACGGAATGCTAGCTCCAATGTATTCTTTTTGTTGGAGATCACAAGTGGGGTTGAATTCCTGAACATAATACTTCTTCTTTCTACCCAACTCTTTTCCCCATATACCCTTACGGAACTTCTCCAGCACAAAATTCTTTAATTCCTTGCTATTTGTGGAACATGCATTCAAGTAAATATTCCATTTTTGCATCCATTTGTTGTTTTGTCTCGTCCATGATTTCTTTCTTTCACTCATACTTTCATTGAAGATAACTTTCGGCCATCTACCTTCTCCCATTTGCTCCATTCTCTTTAGGTACCTTATAAGACGCACCATGGCAGTTGCTTCGATGGGCGCTGCCCCTGTTTCACTCAACATTATTTCACAGGGAACCGAAATTTTTATTTTGAACTTGCTCATGATCAAGTGTTTTTGAATTTGTTTCCATTTTGAAATAGAGATGCTGTTAACCCACAATTCACACCCATATAATATCACTAGACAAACTAGGAGTCCAAAAAGTACTTTGATCGTGTTCCAATCCCATAACTCTGCCTCTCTACATCTATTTTGAAGTGCATATAATGCTTTCCACCCTCCTAAAATTCTTTTCTTTCTGCAATCTTCCCAATTAATCTTGTTGTTGAAATCGATCCTGAGGTACTTGTATTCATTTACTTCTTCAAGAACGTTGTCTTCAAAGAAGAACGTATGCTGGCTTTGCTTCCTTTTATTAGAGAAAATCATTATCTTGGTCTTACTGGTATTGAATTGCATCCCCACTGCTTTACAAAAATGCTCAAGGGCATATAGGTGCATCTGCAATCCATGGGCCGATTTAGCAACTAGCACAAGATCATCGGCATATAGAAGAAGCTTTATCACAAACTCCCCCCAATCGAACACCCTCCCCACCTTGCAAATTTAGCCACTCTTTCAGTTTGTCAATATATAAACCAAAAAGGGTAGGGGATAAAGGGAAACCTTGCTCGACTCCGATGTCACTTCTAAAACTTTCTGAAATGCCTGTTGAAGTTCTAATCTGGACTTTCACCTCTTCATAAAGCCTATGGATAACAACTCTATATTGTAAAGGAATTTCAAGTTCTTCCATTCTATGCCACAACTTGTCTCTAGGGACCGTGTGAAATGCCTTTTTGAAGTCAACAAAGCAGCAAAATACTTCTTCTTTGCTCCCCCAAACCTTTTCAACAATGTGTCTCAGTGTGATACCATGATCTAGTGTAGAATGCTTCGGCCTAAAACCTGCTTGCCCTTTTGCCCTCTTTTCTTTTACTTATGCCCACTTACTCATTCTATTTTCTACCATGCCACTGAAAAGCTTTGCAAATAGAGGATTGATCATAATGGTTCTATAGTTGGAAGGATTATTAATGTCTCCGCTTTTAAAAAGGAGAATTGCTAGACTAGTTGTCCAATCCCTTGGGAACCCTTGCTGAATGACATTGCTGAATATTTCCATGATGTAGGGTTCCAAAATGTTCATTCCCCACTTTAGATATTCTGCTTGAAGTTCAACCAAGTCCCTTGCCTTCCCTGCTTTCAACTTTTTAATTCCTGCCTCCACCTCCTATACTGTGAAAAGCTTTGTAGATGTGTTGATCCCAGGAGGAGGCTCAACCTCTACTTCTCTTTCATAGAGTTTCCTTGCATAGTCAAACCACTGATTGGCTGTAATATGATTTTCAATTTGTTTCTTCCTTGGTTGAAGTGCCTGCCAAAAAAGTTTTGGGTTATTCTTGCCTAGATATATCAGCTCTTCCCACCTTGTTTGCATGAATTCATATTTTTTCTTTTTTAAAATCTGCTTATATAACTTTACATTCATCTTCCCCTCTCCTTCCTTTTCAAGGTTCTCCTTGCCATTTTGCATTCATCATCGAACCATACATTCACAGGAAAACAATTTGATTCTAATTTCCTATTTTTTGATCTTTTGCACTTCTCAAGCACACCCTGGATTATATTTGTTAACTCATGGCTGTTGAGGCTTTGGGGACCAATTTTCTCCTTCTGAATTGATCTCCTCAACATTGTTTTGAAGATAGTGCAATTTGCTTGTGTTAGAAGAATTTTGCCCCTTGATGCCGGTTGTTGAGAACATTGAGTTTTCCTCCTATTCTGTCTTTCTTCTAACTAGGGTAACTTTATATAAATAAGTCTTTAAATTTTTATTTATTTATTTATTTTTAGAAGGAAAAAAACAAACTGTATTATATGAATAAGACAGTTACATATGTCAGTACATACCAGCCAAAAATGGCTGTGAGATAAGACTATATCATGCGGTGGAGCGAGATGCAAATAAACAATCTCATCCAAGAACAATACTTAGAAAATCTGTAGAGTAATAATATGCTCTATGAACAGAGTGAAAATATAACTCCAGCTATCATAGTATATGCCCTTCTAGCAGTGCAATAAACCATAGCAATGTCAATGGGTTCAGACATATGATTCTATAATGTAGCAAAATAGGAGGATCCAACATATGAGGCATCGGAAAAACATCAATAAAGAGCGCATAACAGTACCGGAAATGCTCCACTACTCTGATTGTAAGTTAATTGACACAACATTATCATGATATAACAAAGTACCAAAGCGCATGCTATATACATTTGTCCTCATTTTATGAGTCTCACTCGCTTGCTGTAAGGATGTGGCATACTTGTTAGAGTCTCGTTCGTTTGTAAAAACACAATCATGCTCGCTTGATAGGAAAAGGCTCGTTGTATAGTGTAGAAAATACAAAAAAAGCTTCAAATAAATAGGCTCGCTTGCAAAAAGGGTGGCATAGTCCCCTGTATCAAGGAATTGGAAACTCCTTTTCCCAAATTGTGGCATTGCCTACAAAATGAAAAACTAGCAGAGAGACGAAAGCCCCCTTAAGACCTTGCTTTGAAAGTGAATCAACCCTTATATTCAATTCACGGTAAATGTGATGAAGGGGTGGGTACTTCGATTTTTCCAAAAGGAAATTAGCCCATTTGAACCATCCATGGGAGGATATAGAGGAATTGGGGCAGTTACCCAAAAAAGTGTCAATGATCATTTTAGAGTCACCATATATGGATAATTTTTGCAGTTTCAGATTATGAGCAACAATCAATCCACACCATAAAGCCATTAACTCAGCCAATGTGTTTGTTCCCCGTCCACCATTCCAGACTATATGAAACCGTTCCCTCCTTGGACTTGGTGCTAATGTAGCACATAAGCTCCCACGTCGGATTTTGTACGTTACAATGGCAATATTTAACTTCAGAAGAGTATTAAGGCAGAATGAGTAAAGTACACCGAAGCACAACAGGGGGCAAAGCTCGAATTCTTTTATTTTTCCTTTCCCTACAACACGCTGACTTAAATCCAAAGCCAATATTCAGACTCGATCCGTTCAGTTTTAAAGCAGAGCGCAATGTCCGACTATTAATTCCTCTCATGTAACGGAATTGAGATTCTTCTGTTCATTTTGCGCGGTTTTTAAAACATTTTCACTTGCGGGGATTTGAATAATTATCGGTTGAAGTTGATGCAGATATTGATTTAACACCATGGACGATCATTCTCTTAAATTCTCTGGAGGTTACACCAGTCTTCCAGCCAGCCATCTGCCCGGTTCCGTGCCTGTATGTGTACATTTTTTTATATATGGTTGAAAAAATATGTAATTATTATTATCTTGATCACGGTTTTTTGTTTTGTTAATTCTGGTTATTATTGGTATGCCCTGAATTCTTAATGTAAGTAATGGGTTTAAGCCAATTTCGGGTCAATGCACCTGGTCTTAGCTGAACCAGAGCTTGGCTTAGGGTTTTCATGTGAACAAAAACATAAGATCTTGGAGAGAAGTCCGTGACACAATGTGCCCAAAACATAAAACAGATTCCTGAAATATGTTAATGAGTTTCTGCAATCAAGTTGATGCTAAAAAGTACTGAAAATGAAGGTGTATGAAAAGCAGGGTGCATTTCATAGCCCGTGCGAGGCTGGGGTGATTCATAAACTGCGTGTGTACTTTGTGTGTGCCTTGAATCTAGACTGTGCATTAAAAATGTCTCTGGCAGAGACCCGTCTAAACCGAGGTCTGACATGCTCCCCTGATGTTGCATAGCCGATCTTTTCAACATATAGGATATTGGAACTCGGGATATGCAACCTTGAGGTTCATATATCAGATCCAGTTTTTGATGGGTATGTGCTAATTGATGTGTTGATTCTGTGTCTCTATCTTAGAGAGAGTGAGTAATGTTCATGTTTACATGGTTAATATTGTGCCCATGGGATCCTTGTCCTTTTATTAGAATCTGGCCTTGATTTCAACCATGGGATTTTTCTGTGCAGGCTGCCGTGGACGGTGTTCCGAGAGCCTCGGAATTCGGAGGTGCGTGCAACCCGCTTTTGGTTGTTTCCATGTTATCTATCTGAATTGAGTCTAAATTGCTTTATACAGTTTTCTCCTTGAGTTGAAATTTTCTGAAAATTTACAATTTGAAGTTGCCATGCCCATTAACTATGTTCATAGTACTAGTATAAGTTAGACAAGCACTAATCTCAATGTCTGCCAAAATCTATAAATGAGCCCGATTAAGATAGCTAAATCTTAGGTGCATGGTAGGTTTGGGAATTTATCAGGAACCGCTTTTATGTACTAACTTGCGATAGATATATCTGGAGATCCTCTTCAAACTCAGTACAGTAGTGGTTCTTTTTTGTTTGCCAACTGGTGCTTAATCATAAGTTCCATATCAAGTCATTAGAAGCATATGCTTAGCTGCATAATGTACCATGATATGTATAGTTATACACCCCGTAATGTACTAACTGTTCCGTGGCTATCACGTATTTAATAGTCCTTTAAGTGCTGCATATTCCAAGAGTAATGGGAGGAATTTCCATATGCTTGCAGAAGCAAACTTACAAACATTTCCACCGAGCAATGGTCAAGGCAGAATGTGGGGTTATCAACCTACACCTAATGTGGATGGTATGCGTTGATCATAAGAAAGTGAATGCTATAAATTAATCCGCTTATTTCTATATTTCGAATTCAAATTTCTGACGTATAGAATTTGAAAGCTGTTGCTTACAGTTCTGTTTGCAATATGCATGTAAGAGTAGTGCTTTGGTAATATTGTAACTGAACAAAATTGCAGCTGTCCAAGTAAATCTTAACTTTTATTGGCAACCTATTTGTCTGCAATCTCGATTTTACTTGCTAAGTGGTGCTCTCTATTTTATTCTTTTGTTTCTGTCGTATCTTCATGAATTGTTATGTGGGATCTGGGTCTACAAGCATTTGAATTGGAAGCCATGGTCATGATTTTTTTCTGTTAAACCTCATATCCTTTCAATAAGCTCCAACTCTGGACATTGGCAAAGGTGTGCATGCAGAAAGTTCTATAATAATCCAAGTGTTTGGTATTTCAGCTCAAAATGCTGGAATGTAGCTATAGGAATAGTGATAAATTCAATTTGTACAAAGAATGCTTTTGTGAAAGCTCAATCTGTGTAATTTATTGTAGAGCATGCAAATGAAGTTGGAGCCTTTGGAAATTATAGGTTTAGTGAAGAGCTTTGGCACTATGTGTATATGCCAATGGGTCTATAAATAGAGGTTTTGAAATCAAGGAATGCAAACTTATTTGTATTTTATGTATATCATTGAGTGAATTCATTGATTGTTACATCAGAAACTTGCCACAAGGGAATACAATGTTGAAATGGGATTTATTCAACAAACTCTCCTTTGATGTCAAAGTGATTCTTTTTGAATTTTGAATTTTTGGAACTTAAATTTCGTGGAAATTTCTACTACTCTATAGACTAATATTCTTTTTACATGTTCTTCCTTTCCTGCATTATAATTTCTTAAGGCCATCATCATCATACTTTAGTCATTGCTATCATCCTTCACTAATTTTACTCCCTCCCTCATTGAAGGTTCATTCCTTTTCGTATTGAGACCATTGTTTGTCTACTCTCGCTTCTTCAGCGAGGGAAGTGTTATATGGACTTAGCTGCAGGCAGGGACTGCTATTCATATCTTGCATTCTAGTCTTTAGAGGCCATTGCCTAGACCGACTCCCCTGGGTTGCAAGTTGTTTGTTTTTCAGGGGTCACTTGTCTTGTTCAATTAGTGGGTATTTCAATAATCTCCTCACTTTCAATATTCCTTGGATGTCCCTGATTAAGTATTTCCTCTCAAGCAAGACTTGAACAAGATTACCAAAGAGGACATTTACATGCAAAGTCATTCAGGTTAAATTGAAGCTCCCCTTGGAGGCATTGGGACCTAGGATGGCATTTCATGTAGAGCATGTGGTGGAGATGAGTGATAGACTCATTGTTAGACCATTGGATGCATGCTCTTGGGATTCCTTTGACTTGTGGAGTGGGCTCTCATTGGTTACAAGTGGAGACTGACCATCATATTTTGCTTTTAGATAGGATTTTCTAGCGTTGGCATCTTTAGGAGTCAGACATGGAGGAACATTTCATCCTTGGTTGCCCCATATACTATGAGATCCAAGGAAGACACTATTGCGTTTTTTGGGACTAATGGAGTTCCCTATCCACCTTTGTTGCGACTAGAGGTGCCTTCACTGTTCATGATAGGTTCTAGGTCATCAATCTCAAACTTTTAAGTCATCTTTGTTATTTGACTCCTTTAAGTGGATCACATCTTTCTTCATAGTTACCCCTTTAGGTGGTAGCAAATGGTAACAAGTTTCCCCTTAGAGACCCTCGAGGAATTGTTGTTCTCAATCCCAACTTAGATTTCCTCTAGTGGGATCTTATAGATCTTTTAGACTATTTGCCCCTCTTGTGTAGTAGGATATGTCACAAGCCAAATAGAGTAGCCAATCATATATTAGGAGTTTCTTTGCTTTGGCCTTGGATGCTATGAGTAGTGTATAGGTTTTGTTCCCAGGATTTATTCCCTCTGTTGAAATGCTGAAAGGTTTGCTTGGGATTTATATCTGACTAGCTAGATACATAATTGTTGTGGATCTTGCTAAAAAAGGGAATTTTGTTTTTTGAAAAAAAACCATTTTCATTGGAATATCTTACTTCTGCTTAATAGGAGGAGCATTGAATCACTAGACAAGAAATTAAACAATATTATGGCTGTCCTAAAGTTGATTGTAGTCTAATTTATAGATTAAATAAGATGTTGCTTCGTATTTTGATTGCCATACCCTCCTTTGCTTTTAGTTATAGATGTAATACACATGTTTTGGTTAGATATAAGGACTTTTTTAAAGTTGTGCAATTTACTCTTGCCCTTGAATTTAAATTATAAGCTTAACAAAACAAATAAGAATCCACGACTTGTTCTGCTGCTTACACTAACTAGCAAGTTTAGATTGAACACAACAAACATGCATATTTAAAGGCATGGATAGTGAGAGAAAGTAATTGCTTCAATGCCCTTATGACAGGTGTACATTTTAATGTTTAACAATTTGCAGTTTGAGCCACGTGATCCTCATGCTCAAGTAAAGATGACATGCTTGTAAACATGCTTGTTCGCATTGTCATGTTAATTAGGTTGGATTAGGATCGTGTTTCAAAAATAAGAAAACAACTACTAGATTGCTAATAAGATGGATGTTTATCGACAACTATGTGACTTGTTGTTAGTTTATTATTAAGTACAATACTTAGCAAGCGAATAAATACTTGTTGAACTTGTTGAAAGTTTATTATACTTAGCAAGCGACTACATATTTGTTGAAATTTTTGTTTCGAGGGAGTAGAGTGCAGTGGGAGTGGCCTTTCCTTTCCCAAAAAATCCCATGAGCAAAACAATCTTAGAAGCATCTAATGCACATAAGTATGAATGCGTGTGTGTGTGTGTGTGTGTTTAGTATAAAGAGTGGGCTTGCGAATGCTTCAAAGCACTTGGCAGTGGGAGTGGAAGGCCTTGCCATGAAGAATGATGTGAGACCTTGTCGCTCTGTAATATTCCTAATTAGCAGCAGCTAATTGGAAATATTAATTTTGCCTAGTTTTGCTTTTCAAATGTTTATCAGTTAATAAAAAGAAGTGATGGGACCCATAACCCACACTTAGGAAATAAAGTTTCCCTAAAGTCACTTAGGCAAATATTAGAGGACAGCGTGGGGCCCATGAGAGCCTAGTGGCAGTGTGACGGAAGAGGCAGCGTGGATAGCGTGGGCCCATGACAGTGCAGTCGAGAGTGGATAGTGTGGCCAAGGAGGGACAACGCAGTCTAGTGGGGCCTGAGTGAGAGCAAGGCTCTCAAGCATAAAAGGGAGAGGAGGCTCCTCATTCTCTCATTCTATTATGCATCTCTGATTTCTGTCTTTTGACATTGAGCATGCTTTTGATGTTGAGCGAAGTTTGCAAGTGCTATTCAGCACACCGGGTGTCTCCAAGCGGAGATCCCAACCTCAGCCTCGGGGGACTTCGAGTGCCCGCTTAGGTGAGGAGATCTATCAATCATTTTTCAAGAAAGAGGCATAGCACCTTCAACCAGGATCACGCAGTTGCTTGGGCAACGCAGTCTCTTAAAGGTTTTATGCAGTTTGTGGTAGAGGTAGTTCCGGGAGTGAGGAGATATTGGGGATTTCAGCCCGAGGATAGTGTGAAGGGATCAACCCTTCGCTAATCATCATTTTGGAGCAAGAGGAGGCCATCACTTGCAGGTTTATCATTTAGGGTCAGCGTACTCACTGGGAGTGCGTTATTTTCCAAGGGAGGTCAAATTCCGGGGTCAGCCATTTCGGGATTCCTTCCTGGGTTTTTCTGGGTTATTCGAGGAGAGCTCATTTCCAGAGTTTCACATTTTTCTGAGCAGGGGAACAACCCCAAAGAGCCATTCCATTCCAGCAGTAGCAATAGTCCGGCACTAGCAGCAACAACATCTGGAGATTACGCAGTCCATCACAGAGCAGCCATTCTTTGAGCATTTCTGAGAGTATTTCCAGCTTGCCTTGAGCAAGCCAAGGTGCCATCATTCTGATCACCTTTGTACCCATTGTTATCTTTCAGTTTACATAATAAAATGGCTCAGTGTTTCTCCATATTTGCATTATTTGTATGATGTCTCTCTATTTGCTGTAGTTGCTTGTTTATGTTGCTTGTATTACTGTTTATTTCTATCCGAAATATTACACGCTCGACCTTCGCTTGTGGATTTCTTGCCATGGAATCTTGACATGTTTGTTGGTTGTACTTTTATCGAGATGCCACATTAGAGATATTGACACATAGACCTACCACGTGGCACTCTACCACACTACCTCATCAAGAGCCTGCCACGTGGCACTCTACCACACTACCACATCAAGAGCCTGCCACATCACTTGCCATGTGTTATCAACTAAGAATGTCGTGTTAGTAGTGCCCGGTCAATGATGACATGAACATTGCCACTTTAGCCTGCCCAATAAGTGTTGCCATGTCAATATTAGGAAAATCTCTCCGTGTTGTAATTTTGATTTTCAAAGGTGATTTTAAAATGATCATAACGTTCTCATTTCAAGTTTGGTTTTTGCAATATATGTTTTTTTGTGCTCTACAAACTAGTGCAATTTGTTTCTAAAAATTTCATAGTTGAGTGCTAGTTTTTTATGAATTTTATTTGAAACCCCTTTCCAACGCTTGCTTTTGATTCTTCTAGAGGGCATATCTAGGTCATCCATGCATCTTTTCGAGTGCCATTTTTTGGGAAAGGTTCATTTGTATTTATGGTTATTTGATTTATGTTTTTCAATATCAACTGTTCTTCTAAAAATTACTCAGCTAGTACTAATTATTTCTTATGGTAGTCCCACATGGGAGATTTATTAAGTAGGAGATTATGGAGGATTACTTTAGGAACACAAATTGCACCTTTGGATGCCTCAAATAAAACCAAGAGGGAAAACAAAGTGACGAAACCTATGGATTCATTGACATGTCTATCCTTGTGTTGATTTTGTAGCTTTGGAAGGTTTTCTTCATAGGCTTGTATTTAGCAAGAGGGGAAGAAGGCCTCTTTAGGTGGCTGTTCGAGAGGAGCAACTCATATGATCTCATTCCTAATTTTTTAACTTGAGAAAACATACATTGATTAATTATTTAATTAATGTTAACTTTGGGTTGATGTTTATCTAAGGATAAATATTAAATTATTTAAGTTAATTAGATCTAATCTCCACCATTGATTCAAGAAAGCTATGATTTAATCTTAACTGTCTATCATTTTGGTGATTAGGTATTTGGCCCATGGAGAAACTATAAAGAGAACCCATGGGAGAGGATGAAGATGTTGAAAAGTGTAACTAGGTCGGTCTTCATGTTGACTATGTAATTATTTATATATGTAAAGAAGAAGTCAAAGATAATAAAATATATTTGGTGTACTTGCTTCATGGGTTTCATGAGCAAGATTTTTATGTAGATAGACTTCTTCTTGATGTCTACTAGGTTTGGGTCTTCTAGGTATAGAATATAATTATGTGTCATGTATATATATGAAGGAATCTGTCTTCAGTATATGCTCTAGATCTTGTCAAAGCCTTGTATTACATCCAAGAGTTTATGGAAGAAAATGTCTTCAAATCGACCTCTCTCAAATGCTGGAAGAAGAAGCTGTTATAAGTTGTTGAAGTCGGCCTACAAGCCTACATACAGGTCGGCCTAAAAGCTGAGCCATCACCTATATATACCTCTGTTCATGCAACCAATTTGAATGCGGATGCTATAGAAATTGCGGACAAGTGTGGTTAGTTTTGCGGACTGTTTTGGAGAGGAATAATTGAACAACACTAAAGCTACATTGCGGATGACAGAAGGACGTATGGACAGATATACCTCAGGAGAATTTTGATAAACACTGATTTTATAGTGTGGACATCTGGACAGATCAACCACAGATAAATTTGCGGATGCACCACAACAACTAATTGCGGACAAGACAGAGAATTAGGGCAACAAAGAAATGCAGATCAAGGTTAACCTATGAATGCGGAATTGAAGGAAGAGAACAGTCTGCAGATAGTCAATAATGGTTTGTGATAGCAAGTGGTTGATATACATAGTTAAGAACTGTGATATCAAGATCAAATTAGCAAAGGTTGAGACAATGATCTTAAGGAGAAGCGACAACAATAGTGAGGAAGGTAAATCCTTGATTTACCTTCCAACAATTCAAGCAATTCAAATACAAGCATACACAAGGTGAAGATCGAAGTTCTGAAAGAAAATCTAGGTCTAGGGTATAAGTCTGGGTCATGGTACTTGTCATTTGAAGATCGATAAGAAGAATCCTTTGCGGGTTTTCCTCTCTAAGAGGGAGAGGTTTTGCCCTGGCTCTAGGAGCCTAAAAAAAGGAGAGGTTTTGCCTTGGCTGTAGGAGCCTAACCTTTGTGTCTTGTGTCTTTGATAATTGACTTGATGAAAGATTAACTTAACTAAAAGAAGAGAAGACATAAGTACCTCAAGTACGTTCACAAGTAATTATCAAGAAGAGAATTTGTATTAACCTACAACCTTCCAAATTCTCAACATGGTTTTAGAGCTAAGGTGCTGAACATAAGAGCTGCTTGTCAACAAAGACACTCAAAGAAGCAAAGATCAAAGTTTGGGTTGGAAAGACAAAACATTTTGCAAGGAAGACTATCCAACTACTTCATGTGAGATCTCCTACCTCATTCAAAAGATCAACTCATTTAGGAAATTAATCTCTGGCATCGAAATATTTGCACTCAAGACATTGTTTGAAGGAAATCTCAACTTCTGAAGATAGTCATTATTATCAAGGGTTCAAGTACAACAACATTGAAGAAAGGAAACCCTTGATTTCACTCTCAATCATCATCAAGGAAGCTGCAAGCAAATCCACTCAAGTAAGTATTCATGACCCTATCTATCAAGATGCCTTATTGTAAAGAAAGCAACAAGCTGGTTGGGTCATCAAACTTCAATGCATGGAAAAAGAGAACAAACTTGAATTTAATTGAAGACGAAGTAATGGACTATATCGAAGGATCTACTGTTCAACCTCCAAAAGAAGATACTTCAGCCCATGCCAAGTACATGAAGGGAGAAATTAGGGCCTAAAGGATTCTCAAAGAATCCATCAAAGAATCTCTCATTCTCTATGTATCAAAACTAAAGACTGCAAAACAAATATATGAGAAATTGGTGGATCTATTCTCTGTGAGTACTGCTGGAGAAGCAATCTCTTTGAGACAAGAACTATACAAAATGAAATTATCAAGGGAAGCAGGAATCGCTCCATACTTTATGAGGATTTCTGAAATAAGAGATCAACTGCAGGAGCTAGGAGAAGTGATGTCTAACACTGAGATGACAACAGTGGTGTTGAATGCTCTACCAGAGGAATGGGGAAGCTTCACTTCTAGTCTATATGGGAAGAAAGAAGCCACTCCATTCCATGATTTATGGTCTCTATGTAAAATAGAGTAAACAAGACTAGAGGCCGAAGCTGATACATGACCAAGTGAAGAGAATCATGCCTTTGCAGCCTCATACAGGAAGAAAGGAAGATTCGGAAAATTCAGCCCTCAAAATAAAAGAAAAAATAAATGGACAACATGCGAGGCTTTGGATGTGATGAGCTTGGACATTATAAAAGAGATTCCCCTAAATCTGAAAAAGACAAGAGGAAAAAGGAAGAAGCCCATGTCACTTATGAAAGAGAAGAACTTGACGCTAAAAGATCTAAGAAGGAGGAAGCAAGAGATCTCTATTATGATTGAGATCATCTTCCTTTGTAAGTGATCTATGATTAGTTGTAATATTGTATGATAGCATGTACATTAAGAAGCATCTCGATAAAAGCATGGAAGGAGCTCTTGGTGAAAAAGCTTCTGGAAAACCCCTCTACTAAAAGTAAACTAGTCATCAGATCAATGGTCATCATGGAGACAAAATTTTGGGATGTGATGACATATTGTTGAAGCAGGTCAAAGGAATGAAGCTCTTCATTCAAGAGAAATTGCTACAGGATGATTCGAGGGAAAAAGGTATGAGGTACGTATATATTTATATGCTGACATTGGATGTTGTAAAGTCATGTCATGTGGTTATAGGTAATGGACTTCTATACTTATAAGTATGATCTATGGAGGAGTATCTCTCAATGCACAGACAGATTAAATCAACATAATATGTCCTCATGGAATATGAGGTAGTTGTTTATGAACGAGAAACTAGAAAGGTTGCATGTTCTTGGGAATCAAGAATGTGCAGAGAGGAAGGATCATGAAATGCAACCATGTCAAGAGGCAATGATCATCCGGAGGCCAAAAAGATGTGACTAGGAGATCTCCTGGAAAGATATGTAGGCTCTGACGAAAGTCCAAAAGACCCTTGGAAAAACATATCGTTAGGAGATGTGTCAATCTGTATGAAGGACGCCAATGCCTACAAGAAGATGTCATGGTGAAAGATCATCACTGAGGTAACTTTTGTTTTAAAAGTTCATATGTATATGTTTATCTGGATAAAATTTGTGCAGGGTTGCTAATCATGAGAAAGGATGTATGATCCTGGGAGATGATTCAAAGGAAAGCAACATGACACAATAGTGGACCAGATAAGGAAGTCTGATGAATCACTTTCTGACAGTTGATATGACTCAGGATGAAAGTGATGGATGATCTGTGTCCTATGAAGCTAAAAGTTGAAGGTTCCTTAATATTTAAATCCATGACATCGAGGACAAGAATTCTTTATTGGACGTCCCTAGTTAAGAGGGTGCATGATGATAAGTTTCTTGGAAGAAACTTGGTAATTCCTAAGAATGAGCTTAGGTACATTCCTTGTATAGGAATGAGTACATTCCCTTGTGGAATAGGTCCTCCCTGGTTGAGAGGGAGAGATAGACACATCATTCCGGTCTTCACTTGGGAAGACAAAATGGAGGATTGGGTAATCATTTGGCATTCGATACTCTTTGAGAATGTATTAGGGCATTCAAGATAAGAGTAGTCGGGGATCGATATTCTTTGAGGGCTAGCTACCCAAGAGAAGAATAGTCCAAGTAGGTCATACTTTGGGAACACTTAGGTGGAGTATGTACCTTGGAGAGACAATGACGATGGTGTCTATAAGTCATGTGTCTTGCCATCATTGTAATCCATTGTCTCGTTGAGAGATGGGGCTGTTAGTCAAGGCCTTGCACTAGGACAATGCTGGTTGATATGATGCTATACAGATGCGATTATCAATCCGATTCTTCTTATGAGATTCTTCAGTTTGAAAGTAACCATGTACCTGTATGAATACCTCCCTAGTTAAGAGGGAGTGTTGAAAAATGTAACTAGGTCGGTCTTCATGTTGGCTATGTAATTATGTATATATGTAAAGAAGAAGTCAAAGATAACAAAATATATTTGGTGTACTTGCTTCATGGGTTTCATGAGCAAGATTTTTATGTAGATAGACTTCTTCTTGATGTCTACTAGGTTTGGGTCTTCTAGGCATAGAATATAATTATGTGTCATGTAGATATATGAAGGAATCTGTCTTCAGTATATGCTCCAGATCTTGTCAAAGCCTTGTATTACATCCAAGAGTTTATGGAAGAAAATGTCTTCAAACCGACCTCTCTGGAAGCTGTTATAAGTTGTCGAAGTGGGCCTACAAGCCTACATACAAGTCGGCCTAAAAGCTAAGCCATCACTTATATATAATATATATATCTCTTTTCATGCGGATAACAGGCAACCAATTTGAATGTGGATTCTATAGAAATTGCAGACAAGTGTGGTTAGTTTTGCAGACTGTTTTGGAGAGGAATAATCGAACAACACTAAAGCTACATTGCGGATGACAGAAGGATGTAAGGACATATATACCTCAGGAGAATTTTGATAAACACTGATTTTATATTGTGGACATTTGGACAGATCAACCACAGATAAATTTGCAGATGCACCACAACAACTAATTGCGGACAAGACAGAGAATTAGGGCAACAAATAAATGCAGATCAAGGTTAACTTATGAATGCAAAATTGAAGGAAGAGAACAGTCTGCGGATAGTCAATAACGGTTTGTAATAGCAAGTGGTTGATATACATAGTTAAGGACTATGATATCAAGATAAAATTAGCAAAGGCTGAAGCCTGAGACAATGATCATAAGGAGAAGCGACAACAATAGTGAGGAAGGTAAACAATTCAAGCAATTCAAATACAAGCATACACAAGGTGATACACAAGGTGAAGATCGAAGTTCTGAAAGCAAATCTAGGTTTAGGGTATAAGTCTGGGTCATGGTACTTGTCATTTGAATATCGATAAGAAGAATTCTTTGCGGGTTTTCCTCTCTAAGAAGGAGTGGTTTTTCCCGGGCTCTAGGAGCCTAACCTTTGTGTCTTGTGTCTTTGATAATTGACTTGATGAAAGATTAACTTAACTAAAAGAAGAGAAGACATAAGTACCTCAAGTATGTTCACTAGAGAAGAGAATTTGTATTAACCTACAACCTTCCAAATTCTCAACAGAAGAGAGATTGCTATTGTTGAGAAAGCGATTTTCTCAAGGAGTAAGTGTTAATTTTGGGCAACTAGGTCTAAACTCCATGATGCCATGCTCATATGACGATGGTCATATTTTTGTTGGATTCCTCTTTCGGAGAGGTGCAAGATTGATCTAAAGATCATCTTGATCGGATGAGCAAAACATTGATTTTGAATTTATTTTCCACATGTGCAAGGTCGGCCAGATTTATCCCACATGCCTAAGAGATGTGTCATGCACTCTCATTGATGAATATAAATTGGAGAGGTTTGGAGGTCATTTTCTCATCATCTCATCACACATTCTCTCATTGTGATTTGATTGGTTCAATAGCCTTTGGAGGCCTTTTTCCCTCACATGTGTGGAGCGAAGTTGCTGTTTTCTACGCTGATCTGTTTAGGGCTTTTCTGCTGCAGTGTTGACCAATGTTGACCGTTGTTAACCCTTGGTCATTTGACCTCAATATTCTGCAAAAATTCCGATTTTAGGAGGCCGTACAGTTGGGCACTAAAATCGAGGAATTTCGGGCTGTTTGATCGAAGCCCTAGTTTGTTGCATTGACTTTCTGAAGCTGCTTGCCTTGACTTTTCTGTGTTGTCCCTGGTTTGACTCGCGTTGACTTGTGATGAGCTGTCTTTGAGGGCTGTGGGTGTGACACATGAAAGTGCTAGCGGACCGAGAAAGACTTTGTTGGTTGAAGCATCTTGCTGATTGCCGTAACGCCACAATATCTCATATCTTTGCTGGACAAAAGGAATTGTAAATCTGATCTATATTTGGCTTGTCTTCTATTGATCTATTATTGTGTTTTATCAACATTTTACGTTCAAGTTTATGTGATTGCTATTTTGTATTGGGCCTAAGAAAGATTGAAGTAAAAGTGCATCTAGCATAGAACACCATGTTTATCTAAATTTAACATGGAATCAGAGCTGAGTTGAAGACAAAGTCCAAGAGTCCAAGCTGGTGTTATAAGCTATCTCTGAAGGAAGAAATCCTATCAAGGACAAATGGCCTCCTCAACCTACAAGGGTTTCAAGGCTAATGATAAATTGACTGATAAGTTTGATTATCATGCATGGAAGATGTCCTTGGATTTGGTGCTAGAAGGTTAAGATGTCCTGGACTATGTACAGGGGAATATTCAAGAGCCTCCATCAAATGCAGCTGCTGCCACGAAGACAAAGTATAGAAAAGGGGAAATTAAAGCAAAGATGATTATCGGGGATTCTATTCATAAGCACTTGGTTGCTTACATTTCTGAGCTGAAGACATCTAAGGAGATGTATCATAAGCTGGTGAGCATGTTCAGGGCTAGCAATGTTAATCAAATCCTCTTCTTCAAGAATCAATTGAAGAATATCAAGAAGGGTAAGGATGAATCTATTCAATCCTATTTTATGAGGCTCACTGAAATCAGGAATAGCCTCCTAGCTATTGGGGAAGCAATATCTGATCGAGAGATGGTTCTTATTGCACTTGGAGGTCTCCCTCGTGATTGGCATGTATTCAATACCACTATTCTTAATAATAATGTGATTCCTTATTTTGATGAAATATTGATGAGATGCACTCAAGAGGAAACAATAATGATGGAGTATGCCTCTAATGGTAATGGAAGTGACCCTATTGCCTTTGTCGCTCATGCAAAGAAGAAGAACCATGGTGGCCCGAGAAATCAAAACCATGGTAGAGCGGGGTCCAAAGGAAGGAAGGGAAGATGTTACACTTGTAACAAGACTGGTTTGTGGAAATTTCTGAATATTTACACTTTATGCAGAAATTATTTTACTGTTAGTCTGGTTATGCTCCTCTTACTTAGACAAGTTATTAACTGAATAAATTCAAGTTAAAATCGAAGCAAAACACATAACAGATATCCACCAATCCAGATCTAGAACAAGTTCATGCACGCATAGACAAAGTGACAGTTATTTCTGGATCAAAATGGCTAAGATGAAAAGAAAGCTTGATCCGTGTGACTTAGACAATTTCATCACATGTTTAATTAAATTCACTTTAATTATTTAAGTTCCCTAAGTTTTAACTTAGGAAATACATTAAAATAATTAATTAATTTAATATCTCCTAAACCAAATGAAATTTCTCAAATCAATTTCTGGGTCTTGTAGATCAAGTGTACTCTAGTCCCTCCACAAAATTTGGGAGCTAGAGCACAACTGATGCTACCCCAAGTACACATAATCTCAACACTCCCTCTTAGCATCAAGGGTGTGCTCTAGCAATACATCACACTATGCATTACCTGATTTTGGGCACTGGTTCTGTGCTACTGAAGCTTGGCCTGCTGCCACTCAACTCTGCACTGCTGCTGCCATTCTGTACTGCTGCTCATGACTTTGCCACTGCCACTGCAACCTCTGTACTGCAACTTCCTCTCAATATGCTGCATCTGTGTTGCTCATAGCACTGCCACTGCCGATTTGCTTCATTGCAACTTTAGTTTTTGAGAGAAACAACTGAATCTCCTGCCCAATCTTTGACAGACATGTCAGTTGGGCTGCATCCTCGTCACTGAAGCTCCATAGGCTACAGATATGTGCTGTCATTTGAAGGATGATGCACAGCTACAGCTTCGAACTACGTAATTAGACTCCCTCTGCACTACTGAAGTCACATCAACCCCTTGTGCTGAAATCTCTCACGCTGCTGCTGCATTGCGCTGTCTCTTTGAAGCCTTCTGCGTTGCTGCAGTTCTGCTTTGCGCTGCTGAAGTTACATCAGCCTCTGCGCTGCTGCTGCTTCTACGCTGCTGTTGCTTTGCTCTGCGCTGCTCCTCCCAGTCTTCAAATCTGCCTCTGCTTCATCTGTGATCTATGCACCTACTGCTCCACTTGTCCCGTTACTGTCTTAAAGCTGTCGTAGCTCGCATGTGATCCAAGAGATGAGCTGGTCAAGGATCCCACCTCTCTTCTATGTAGCTCCTTTACATATCCATGTCAACCCACTTTTGTGGTTCATGAGCGCTCATGGCTGCATCATCTTCTGACTTATCATCTGCCACAACAGCTTTGGAAGAAGATGCTTCCTTGTCCATTTTATTTTGAGGACAATTGTTGGCAAAATGTCCCATTTCACCACACTGGAAGCACTTGATCTTTGAGAGATCCTTCTTCTTCTTTGGCCGCTTCTTCGATGCTAAGGCTGCATCTTCCTCATCTTCCTTCTTCACTTTGCTCGATCCCGAGCTGTACTGCTTCTTGGTGAATCTGTGGAGTTCTTCTTGACGTAGAACTGACCACAATCTGTACCAATCTGGGAGGTCTGCTCTGCCCAAGATACTTTGGACAAAGGTTTCCCACTCTTCCGTGACTGCATTGAGGGCAGTCCGCACCATCACATCATCTTCCACCTTAGCACCAGTTGCAGTCAACCGATCTCTGATCGACTGCAGTATGAAGAGGAAATGGTCCATGTCTTCTCCCTTGTCCTTCATGAATGACCTTATCTGTGTCTCCAACAACATCTTCCTTTGGATAGATTTTCCCTCATATAGGGAGATCAAGGCCTTCCACATCTCATTAGCTGTCTTCTTCTCAGCTAGGTGTGGTACAATATGGTTCTTGATTCCATCCATAATCAACCGCTTGGCATGCCCAGCAGCCTCCTTATGCTTCCGAAGGAGAACCGGATCTATAGGTGTGGCCAGAGTTTGCTCTGCATGGTCTCTAAGATTGTATGCCTCAAGGACTATCAGGATCCTTGCCTTCCAAACTGAAAAGTTTGAGAGGCCATCCAGCCTGTCCTGATCACGCAGCCCATGAGGAGCCATCTGCTCAGAATGTGCCGAAACTTCTTTTTTCTTTGCTAGAGAAATGGATCTAAGGCCCTTGGTGAAACAGACACCTTCTGCTCCCTTTGACAACTGATTTCCCTCCTTGGTAATCTGTCAAATCAACTATGATTCAGCTCCCTTTGATCCTCTGATCAAACTGCAAGTTTCTTTGGCTAGAAACTCTCTGAGAAGCTGATCTCCTCCCGCTCTTTGTCACTTGTGCTTAGGCTAAAAATCTGAAAACTTCAGAAATTTAACCCCACCAGCACCTTCTGAATTTCTGCAGCTTTTCTTCAGTCTTTTCTGGATCTAATAGATTCAAATCCGCATCACACTGGTTGGCTTTAGACTATTCCAACACTGTTTCTGAGTTGCCTCTGCGCAGTAATTGCGTGGGCTTGCTAGGAGACAGCGTTAGACAGCGTCACCCTTCCCTCTGCGTGAGTCTGCCTCTGAAAACTGCGCTGTCCCTTCAGATCTGCGTTTCTGTTGCTTTTCCAATTGCTTCCTACAGCTAGAACCTTCAGATTCTTGTCGGTGACCCTCCTAGATCTGCAATTGCTCTGATACCATGTGGAAATTTCTGAATCTTTACACTTTATGCAGAAATTATTTTACTGTTAATTTGGTTATGCTCCTCCTACTTAGACAAGTTATTAACTGAATAAATTCAAGTTAAAATCAAAGCAAAACACATAACAGATCTCCACCAATCCAGATCTAGAACAAGTTCATGCACACATAGACAAAGTGACAGTTATTTCTGGACAAATAGTCCCCGGAAAAACCTAATGCGAGAAAACCGGTCCTCTCGCTGCTGGAGGGTTTTATTATTAAGAATTTTATGAATACAACAAGCCTGGGTTCCAGATCTGGAAAACCCAACAGAGAAATATTAGATCTACAGCTCGCTGGCTGATCTAGGGCCAAAATAATGATTGATCCACACCCTCAAACGAGATTTACAGAACTCAGCCAAAATTAGAGCCTAGAAACCCCAGTGTTGCCCTTGAAGCCTCTGTGTCAGCCTCTGAAGCCCCTCTGACCCTCAACGCTGCTCCATTTAGGTCTGCGTTACCCCAGACTAGGTGATGCAGCCCTTACGCTGCCCCTTAGGGTCTCTACGTAACCCCTAAGGATTTCCTGCAGCAATTATGTTGTCCTTGAGGGACTGCGCAACACCTGCGTAGCACAAGTGTTGCCCTTCCTGCTCTTGCTCTCCTGCTTCTCTGCACTGCCTCTTTGAGCTGGTCTCTACCTCTTGCTGATTCTAGACCCGGGATCAGATCATCCCCTTGGCCTAAATTCCCCTCTCTGCGGCTGAAACACTTCTGAGTATTCTTAGCAAACCTGCCTTAGAATCTCAGCTTAGCTTCAGTGCTCTACCTCTGTGTGCCTTTACAAATGACCCCAAGCCTTTCCTTTATACTTTTCTCGTTGGGAAACCAACGACCATGATGAGATCTTGAGTCAATGGCTAAGATTAAAAGAAATCTTGATCCGTGTGACTTAAGACAATTTCATCACATGTTTAATTAAATTCACTTTAATTATTTAAGTTCCCTAAGTTTTAACTTAGGAAATACATTAAAATAATTAATTAATTTAATATCTCCTAAACCAAATGAAATTTCCCAAATCAATTTCTAGGTCTTGTAGATCAAGTGTATTCTAGTCCCTCCACAAA
Source organism: Pinus albicaulis (assembly GCA_034641835.2). Lineage (NCBI taxonomy): Eukaryota > Viridiplantae > Streptophyta > Pinopsida > Pinales > Pinaceae > Pinus > Pinus albicaulis. Next base: position 991,065,109 of record CM076583.1, read on the forward strand.
ATTTGGGAGCTAGAGCACAACTGATGCTACCCGAAGTGCACAAAATCTCAACATGGTCACTATGCAAGGGAGTGCCCTAATAGAAAGGACTCTCCCAGGGATGATGACAACAACAACTCGAGAAGGAATGGCAGCAACAATAGGTTCCAAGGAAAAAGGAAGGCTCCCTCTGATTGTAATGGAAATGGGCAACTTTTCAAGAGGTCAAGAAATTCCAGGTACGATGAGTATAATGTTGTTGATAATAAGAGAAATGATTTTATTCTTGTATTTGCCCTCTCTGCTGCATCTCCACTCGACACTCTGGATGGCACCTCACTGGTTATAAAGAAGCGCTTTCTGATTTGGTTGAGAAAGGATACTAATCTGTGGAGATAATGCCACCTATCCCGTGAAAGGGACAAGGACTATGACCCTCCATTTATCTCAAGGTCAAGTCATCCGATTACAAGATGTGTTGTATGTACCTAATTTGAAGAAGAACCTTATGTCCATTTCGGCAATGGAAGACAAAGGGTTCAAGGTGGCATTCGTTGATGGAAAGGTACTTATTTGGAAGAAAAACTTCAAGGAAGCTCTTTCTATGGGCTTTAGAGTTGACACACTCTACTAGGTTGGAGGAAGTCCATTGGGGGCTATGACATGTGATACAACTCTTCAAACAGAGATATGGCATCGGAGGTTTGCACACCTTCAGCAAGGAAGGTGGTGATAAGGATGCTCGAATTTAAATATGAATTCGAAGACACTTGCAGAGAAGCTGGCATTAAGAGAGAGACCACAATTGCGTATACTCCTGAGCAAAATGGTGTTGCTGAAAGAAAGAACAGGACCATTGTGGAAGCTGCCTGTGCCATGCTATGTGAACAAGGTCTTTCGAAGTTTCTATGGGGAGAAGCTGCGAACACTGCTGTGTATGTTCAAAACAGATGCCCGCATTTCGCTCTAGACTCCAAAACTCCCGATGAAGTCTTCTTTGGTAAGAAACTTGATGTTTCTCATTTTATCTCATTTTAGAGTTTTTGGTTGTCCTGTTTGATTTCATGTGCTGAAAGAAAAGAGACGCAAGTTGGATGCTTCTGGAAAGAAGGGAATGTTCGTGGGCTACAGTGAAACTTTGAAGAAATATAGAATCTATGTGCCTGTTCAAAGAGAAGTGGAGATATGCCATGATGTCACCTTCGATGAAGATGCTACCCTCAAGAAAGTAAGAAATATTCCTAGCTCCAAGGAAGACAAAGAAGATGAAGAAGTAGGGAAGTTGGAAGAGCCGAAGGATGACATGATGCCCGATGTTGAAGGACCTATGGATCCCATTGATCCACCTCCTTCAAATAAGAGAAGACCCTCATGGCTTAGGGATACTCTCGAAGATGTCGAGAGACATATTGCCCCAAGGGGGACATTCCATGAAAGCAAGAAGTCGAAGAGATACCAAGGGTATCTAGCAGCCATGAGTAGGATAGTACAATTTGAGCCTGGAACATTTGAAGAAGTCGTAAGGCATCAAGTTTGGAAGGATGCTATGCATGAAGAGTATGACTCCATTATGAAAAATGATGTCTGGGAAGTTGTCCCGAGACCAGAGGACAAATTTGTTGTCACCTCGAAATGGCTCTATAAGATCAAGCATGGATCTGATGGAAGTGCTAAAAAGTATAAGGCAAGATTTGTTGCTCGAGGCTTTTCTCAAAAAGAGGCATAGATTATGATGATCTATTTGCACCTGTGGCTCGCTATACCACCATCCGATCTATTATTGCCCTTGCTGCAACGCAAGGATGTAGTCTACATAAGATGGATGTGAAGACCACTTTTCTGCATGGATCTATAAAGGAAGAGGTGTATGTGGAGCAACCTATGGGGTTCGAAGTTTGAGATAGAGACACCCATGTATGCAGGTTGAAGCAAGCCGCCAGGGCTTGGTACAAGAGGATAGATAGCTACTTGATGAAGCTGGGCCTCACTCGAAGTATTGCTGATGTGGACCTTTATTTTAATGTTGATAGGGAAAGACCTCTCATTTTGGTTCTCTATGTGGACGATCTCTTCCTGGCAGGTGCTGACCCTCTCATTCATCAGTGTAAGAGGGACCTAGCTTCCGAGTTTGAGATGAAAGACCTAGGACTGATGAACTACTTCCTAGGCTTGGAGGTTTGGCAAAGGCCAGGCGAGATTTTCCGTTCTCAAGGAAAATATGTCATGAAGCTGCTGGAGAGATTTGGTATGGTGGACTGTAAGTCTGTGTCAACACCGATGGAACTCAACTTTAAGAGGTTGAGTGGAAACGCTGCTGGGCCCGTGCTAGCAAATCCTACCAAGTATCGACAACTCGTGGGGGCCCTGATGTTCTTAGTGAGGAGTTCGGACGTATGTTTTGCAGTGAACACTTTGAGTCAACATATGGTTGATCCTCATCACATTCACTGGATTGGTGCCAAGAATCTATTGAGATATCTTCGGGGCACAATCAACCGTGGGCTGAGATACACTACCAGGAGTTTGAGACTCCATGGATATAGTGATGTCAATTGGGCTGGCAGTGTGGTGGATTGCAAGAGAAAATCTGGATGTTGCTTCACCTTGGGTTTTGCTTCGATATCTTGGATGAGTAGGAAGTAGAAGTCGGTGGCTTTGAGCACCGCTAAGGCCGAATACATTGCAGCGAGTATGGCCTGTTGTGAAGCTGTTTGGTTGCGAAAGCTCTTCAGTGAGCTGTTTGGGCATGTGCTAGATACCACCGTTATCCTTTGTGATAACCAGAGTGGGATTTGTCTTTTTGAGAATCCCGTGTTCTACGATTGATCCAAGCATATTGATATCAGGTACCACTTTGTCCAGGACATGGTACATCGAGGCTCCGTAAGGCTCAATCATATAGGAATTGATGAGCAGGTCGCGGATATTCTTACGAAGCCCCCGGGGAAGATCAAGTTCCTAACCTTCCGGGAGAAGCTTGGAAGAGGGTCGTGCTCGAGTTGGACTATGAGCTCTGGGAGCTCCAGGGGGCTTGGGGATAGCTTCTTGGAGCTATAAGCACTCACGGGGCTAGGCTTGCCGAACCTTGTGGTGCTTCTGCCCCATCGTTATGATATTGAGTTGGTTCGCCTCTCTCTGATTTGTGCCCCGCACACATCCTACCCATGGAGTTTCAGAGTCATGGGAAGTACCTCTTATTTGGCCAATGAGGTGGAAAATGTGGATAGAGACCATAGCAAGACCGATGGACGCATTAGAGATTGTCGTACTTTCTATGTCTAGGATGGCACGTGTCCAACACCTTGATCTGGGATAAAGTATGATGAGGATCTTACCTCAAAAACTGACTTCGGGTCAGTAAACTAACTTCGGGTTAGTATGTGACTCTTTGTGAGTCTATTGAGGTTTTATCCTCAAAAACTGACTTTGGGTCAGTAAACTAACTTCGGGTTAGTATGTGATTCTTTGTGAGTCTATTGAGGTTTTATCCTCTAAAATTGACTTCGGGTCACTAAACTAACTTCGGGTTAGTATGAGACTCTTTTGAGTCCAAGAGAGGTTTTTACCTCTAAGCTGACTTCGGGTCAGTTGTGTGTGATGTCTTTGTGACTCACCTTTTGTTATGAAATTAAGAGCCAACAAAGTAAGTTATGGCGGGATGACGCACGATGTTTGGTTTGGAACATGATGGATGGAACTTGTGGAAAGATAGAGTTCTCTCTAGTTGAGAGGGAGTATTAATTTTGGGCAACTAGGTCCAAACTCCATGTTGCATTGCTCATATGACGATGGCCATATTTTTGTTGGATTCCTCTTTCGGAGAGGTGGTGCAAGATTGATCTAAAGATCATCTTGATCAGATGAGCAGAACATTGATTTTGAATTTATTTTCCACATGTGCAATGTTGGCGAGATTTATCCCACATGCCTAAGAGATGTGTCACACACCCTCATTGATGAATATAAATTGGAGAGACTTGGAGTTCATTTTCTCATCATCTCATCACACATTCTCTCATTGTGATCTGATTGGTTCAATAGCCTTTGGAGGCCTTTTCCTCTCACACGTGTGGAGCGAAGCTGCTGTTTTTTGGAATCTGCGCTGATCTGTCTAGGGCTTTTCTGCTGCAGCGTTGACCAACGTTGATGGTGGTCAACCCTTGGTTGTTTGGCCTCAATCTTCTGTAGAAATTCCGATTTTAGGAGGCCGTACAGCTGGGCACTAAAATCGAGGAATTCCAGGCTGTTTGACCGAAGCCCTAGTTTGCTGCATTGACTTTTCTGCGCTGTCCCTAATTTGACTTGCGTTGACTTGTGATGAGCTGTCTTTGAGCGCTGTGGGTGTGACACATGAAAGTGCTGGTTGACCGAGAAAAACTTTGCTGGTTGAAGCATCCCGGTGACCACCGTAACGCCACAATATCTCATATCTTTGCTGGACAAAAGCAATTGTAAATCTGATCTATATTTGGCTTGTCTTCTATTGATCTATTATTGTGTTCTATTAGCATTTTACATTCAAGCTTATGTGATTGCTATTTTGTATCGGGCCTAAGAAAGATTGAAGTAAAAGTGCATCAAGCATAGAACACCATGGTTATCTAAATTTAACAGTAAGAGACCCCAAGACTGAAGAGAAGGGCAAATGATTGCAGTAAGGAAATTTTGGGAGCAAAATTTAGGGAGGTTAAGGCTAGGAGGGAGAGGTTGAGTTTCTGAAAAGAAGGGCCAAGTTTTGGAGGTGCGCTAAAATATATAGGGGTCGATTTTCTTAAGTGTGTAGGGGCTGTACAAGAGGAGGAGTGGCCAATTTGCTAGTGAGGGATGCTCAATTCTCCAAGGGCCAAAATCTTCTAGGATGGCCAATTTCTAGTGGGCCAAATTCCTTGAGGTTGATTTCCAGAGGGGTCGATTTCTAGTTCTAAGCAACTATACTTTCTTTGTGTATTCTTTGTGGGTTTAGGCCCTAATTTTCCTGAGTAATATAAAGTGAAGGAAGATTGTTTTGGGCAAAATATTTCTAGTGTAGTGTGATTTATTTTCCATATTTTAATTCTACTACATTTTAATTTCTAAAAGATATAATGCCAATGAATTTATTTTCCAACAATTTTTTGCTTTTATTGAGTAAATAATTTATAGGTATAAAATAATTGTTGAAATGTAAATAAATCAAATACGGTGTTAGAGATTTAACATGGTATCAAAGCACTAGAAGATCAAGAGCATAAGTGTTTTAACAATAGATTTTATTTTTAGCAAAAGGGTTTTGTGGCTAAAAGTTTGATCAAGACAAGATGGCCTTGAGTGGGGATTGAGGTTTGAAGATCAACTGTGAGGTCTAATTTCTGTCCATGGAAGGAGAGTATCATGCTATTTCTCATAGAAAACAACCTATGGGAATTTGTGAATACTGATATACAAGCTCCTTTAGATGCTACAAAATTGATTGTTCATAACTAGAAAAATGTGAGGGTTAGCAATTGTTGGAAATTTTAAGAGGGGGTGAATCAATATTTCCCTTTTCTTACAATTTAGTATCAAAGGCATCAACCAATAACATCACATCAAAGGAACACAAGCTATATATAAACAATTTATTTATATTACAAGGGAAACTCTAGCTGGAAGGGCTATAACCCCAGGTTTACCAGCTCCCACTGGAAGAAGGCGACAACCTCTTGAAGGAAGCTACGACTTCCTTGCCTAGCACCACCTTGCCACCCTTAACAATAAAAGAAAGAACAAAAACTCTTGGGCTTCTGTACTAGGGATAGTGACCCAACATTGCCAACTTCTGTCAATACATACCTAGATTATTGTCAACAAAATTCTGTCCAAGTATTACTATCTAGTCACATCATACATGAATACTACTTCTTAAACACTGGTTAACAACCCTAGTAAGGAAACTCATACCTCCATACTATGTCACAAGGTTCGGCGAACTTCAACCTTGAGGTTCGAATTTTGGTGAACCTTAAAAAAATTTTGAGGTTCGGCGAACCTCATCGAACCTCATAGCCATTGACCAAGTGCATAGATTAAAACTCATAACCTCATGTCACAACTCAAGCTTGTAATGTATCCTTGCAATTATTATGATCGTGATAGCATTTTTTTATGTTTATAGATGTTGATATCTTACTATTTTATCCTAATTTTCATTTTAAACTTAGCATATGTATATATAAAGAAAATGTATATAGATGAACCTAATGGCGAATCTCATCAAAAAATTCGAACATGAACCGAACCTAATCATTGTCGAACCCGAACCATGTGACATAGCCTCCATATACCCACTACATAAGGCAAACTTCTTCTATTGATTAGATCAACTCTATTTGTGTCTTCAATCAGATCAGAATAAGAGAATACAAGCCTCTGGTCAAGTCGTGTAAGAGCCCCATACAAGGGCTAAAACTATTGTGGAAGTACATCAGACAAGGGCCGAAATAGGTTTCTCAAACAAGGTAGCAATCTTCTTCAAGAATTCGGCTGAACCTAAGCATATGTACCACAAATCTAGCCTCAGAAAAGTCTTGTCAAAAATGTCATGCATGGAAATACTCCTTGGTTTTTCAGCCTTCTTCAAGATATCTTCAATGAGCTTAGAGCCTCAGTCAATTTCAACGAATTCCTTGATCAAATCATGCCTCAAATTGATGTGATTTATGCTTCACGGCTGGGCAATATATAGTGTTCAAAGGGAGCCCTATATTGGGGTTGAACTAAACAAATGATAATATTTTCCCTTTTGAAAAGGCATGTCTAAATCAGAGCCAACCTGAAGGAGGAAAGCCAACCTAAACAAGAAGACTTAAGTCAATTTAATTTATATTTTTTTGTCTTCCGTTATCTTCTACCAAGGTTGATTTGGACACATAGAGTTAGGCTAATTTAAACCACGTTTTTGACCTTCTTCTAGGGGCAACAATAAATATTTAAAGGTCATGAATTTTTGCGGCAAGATGTTGGTGTTAAATGCATCCATTGGGGCATGAACTTTAAATCAAGATATCTTTGCAATCGTGAAGACCCACATGGCGTGCCACCTATCAAATTAAATGGCATGACGAGGGCTACCAATCCATTTGAACCACTAATGAATCATAACATTGTATGCTACAAGTGCAATAATCTTGGTCACAAGGCATAGGATTGTGGGCTTGAAAATGCTCCAACCATAAAGAATTGGGGCACAAACTTTAAATCAAGATATCTTTGCAATCATGAAGACCCACATGGTGTGCCACCTATCAAATGAAATGGCATGATGAGGGATACCAATCCATTTGAACCACTAACGAATCGGAACATTGTATGCTACAAGTGCAATAATCTTGGTCACAAGGTATAGGATTGTGGGCTTGAAAATGCTCCAACCATAAAGACAGAGAATCCAACTATGAAATGGGAAAGGAAAAAGAAGTAAGATTGCAATCTAGCATTTATCGCTGAAGATAAAGAAGATGAGTTGTACTTAGACAATGGATGCTCGACACATATGACAGGAGATCAAAACAAATTTGTCATCCTAAAAGGAAAAAGCGGTAGTGTTGTGTTTGGAGATAACTCCTCTGTCAAGATACTTGAAAAAGGTGTAGTAAGTCTTGGAAGTGAACATATGAAAGCACAAAATGTGTGATCAAGGGTATAATATCTTGTGTGACTCTCGGAAGTGTGAGATTAGAGAAGAAGACTCAGGAATATTGGTTGCAACAACCACAAGAAGACCAAATAACATATCTTTCTAGATCAAGCAAAGCGGAAGAAAATTGTAGCCAAGCAAAAGAGCCGTAAGGACAACAAAGAAGCGAAGGATAAGAAGACAAAAGGCCTGTTGAGTGCCATATGTTCAGGGGGAGCAGTCCCAAAGAAGTAAATCACCCTTTGCCATTGATGTCAAAGCGGGAGAGAAAAGGAAGTGCAACATGGAGACAAAGGAGGTGAAGCATGGAGACAAGGGGAGCATGAGTGTTGACGTCAATGACAAAAGGGGAGATTGTTGCAAGAAATTGTCATTGATGTCAAAGGGTGAATGGGTCAACATTTGTTTGATGATATGCATGCAAAAGATAATGAATTTGGATATAAGACCACTTCGGATTGGTAGATCTTGTCATGTCGTTTCATTTGATAGGTGGCACACCATGGGGGTCGTCATGATTGCAAAGACATCTTGATTTAAATTTTGTGCCCCAATGGATGGGTTTAGCACCAACATCTTGCCCCCAAAATTCATGGCCTTTAAATATTTATTGCTGCCCATAGAAGAAGTTCAAAATTGTGATTTAAATTAGCCTAAATCTGTGTCTAAATCAACCTTGGTGGAAGATAATGGAAGACAAAAAATATTAATTTTTAAATTGACTAAGTCTTCTTGTTTAGGTTGGCTTTCCTCCTTTAGGTTGGCTCTGATTTAGACGTGCCTTTTCAAAAGGGAAAATATTATAATTTGTTTAGTTCAGCCCCAATATTGGGCTCCCTTCAAACACTATATATTGCCCAATTGTGGAGCATAAATCACATCAATTTGTGGCATGATCTGATCAAGGAATTCATTGCAATTGACTGAGGCTCTGAGCTCATTTTGAAGAAGGTAAAAAATCCAACGAGTATTTCTGTGCATGACGTTTTAAACATATTTTTTTTTTGAAGTTGTTTTGTATTGAGCTTATCTGTGGTACAATTCGGCCTCCATGAGGCAAGTTTAAGAGCAATTCCAGAGGCCTGTTTTGGCGTTGTCTTGAGGCATTTTCGGCCTGCTTTGAGGCCCCTCTTCTGAGATAAATTTCAGCCTTTGTCTGTGGCTTTCTTGAGGTAGAGACAAACCTGAATTGTGGCTCTCTTGAGGCAGAGATATATCCGAATCTGTGGTTCTATTGAGACGGAGACAAACCCAAATCTATGGCTTTTTGAGGTAGAGATAGACTCGAATCTTGTGGAAAATTGTAGACCTGTGGTAGACCTTCTGAGGCAAATTATTTCGACCCTGAGGAAGACCTCCTTGAGACTTGTTACCCTCCATTTCGTGGGTGATATCCCTAGGATTTTTTTTTCTCCATGATGGACTTCAGCCGACAGCCCCTTGTAGCCCCAACTAGCTCGTTGTGCCATTTCTTCGCCACCTGAGCGAGCCATGTGGTCCCTCACCCATTTGTATTGATCGTATGTTTGAAGGTGGGCCTCTCGAACCTAAAGGTATATCTTGTCATTTGGTAATTGAGTATTGGGTTTACTTATCATGGACACTTTTGAACGTGGATTGATGGGGGGATTCGGCGGAAAGAGTGGACTTAGTTTGTGCTCTTGTCCCCTTGACCTCTTTTGGATGTTACCCCTGCACTTTAGTCTAGTGGGATCTCCTTTACTGACCATTGAGTTTTAGGGTTGTTCTCTTTGGGAAACCTCGACTTTGGTTGCGTGGTCCCGCTCCCATATCCACCTACATCACCCCTTTTTCCACTCACTATAACCCTATTCATCATATCTCCTACCTTGGTCCACATTCCCGCACTGGTTCCACATAGGGTTAGCCTCCCATTTCCCATGCCCCCAACTTGGGGTCAAGCCTGGAGCGATGCCTTGGAGGTTGAAGCAAATAAAACAGAAAAGAAAAGAAAAAGCAAAGATGACCAAGACAAAAATATCTAGCACGTGGGAAAAAGCCGATACATGAGCTCTACCCCATTCACGTGGCCATCACCCTAGTTCCGTAGGCCCTAGATGAGCCTCCTTTATCATTTAAGAACCCATGATTGTCCCAACCCCTGGAGGGAAATAAACCGCCCTACCAAAAAGGGGGTATTCATTGCTATATCTTACACGCCATGCTCTTGTCCTTTGAGCCCCGAGCAGTTAATCAAAGAAAAATCATAAAAGGCAAATGGCATATAAAGAAGGGTGGAAAAATCAAGGCCGGGGCACCTCATGTACCACGATTGCTTCCTCCTACACATTATATACCCAAGTGTGGGCTTTCTTTTCTCTTAGCTACCCCTATGTCCCAATATGTGGCCCAGAATTTCCCCTATCATTCCCTACCCCATTTCACATCTTGATCATGTGCCACCACCATTTGAGGGGTGGATCTTGGACATACTATCCCCTCTAAAGGATGAAACAACCTAATGAAGTACTAGGCTAACCCCCTTTGGAGCCTAGAGACATTAGCACATCCCAAAGCCCACTATGGAAGGGCAGGACATTATGAAGTGTCCACTTGTTGTCTATGGTCTCTAAGCTCTTTTACGTGATTACTCTAATCACTTGTTGTACTGGAGGGCTAGGGGACGCATTGGATCTTATACAGGATTGCAGATGGTTTTCATTTTGGGTTTGGTCTCCCAATACGGGGTCCTAATCCTCCAGAGGGCTATCGTGGCACATGTAGGGTGTGTGTCGAGAGCCATGGGCCTCCGCAACAGTAGACAACACTCCATGGACCCCTACAGATGTTCAAAGATTGCCAGAGATCCACATTTTGGACGAGGAAGATGCATTTGGTACATTATGCCCAACTCACTCCACAGGTGCACCACACACTTGGCATGTGTCCTAGGGCTTGTACAATGACATGATAGCGTTTATTCCAACATCTAAGCCTTCACAGAGGGTTTATAGGTATCTTCGACTCATTTGGAGACCCATAAGGTCAGTTATGTGCCCCCACATCCACAGAGAGCACCACAGGTTTATTGTTTGGAGAACAAGGGGCCACCCCATTGACCATCATATTTTGAGGGTCCCATGCTTCATTGTGGCACTCGTGGACCTCAACATGCCTCTTAGAAGCCCTACATCATTACTTGACCTCTTGAGAGGCTAATCTTTTCATGTATGAGCTAGTTTGGTGGGCTTGTCACCAAAAGTTAGGGTTACTTGCACATTATTTGGTTTTTAGGGACTAATGTAGGCCCATAGGCTAAATCAAACTCCTAAATGGCGTATAAATAGGAGTTAGTTGGATTCATTTGTATCATCACCTGGATTTGGATCTCTCTCTCTTAAGAGAATTTCACATTTTTTCCTTGGTGGAGATTTTTAGATGATGGATGAATTTTGATGTATGGATCTGGGTTCTCTCTATCTTGGAGCTTCTTATATTGCGAGTGTTGTGTTGGTTGGATATGTTCTCTAACGTGTAAGTGCAAATTTGATGTTATTTTTTGTTAATTGAGAAATGTGAGAATTCTCTAGAAACTCACATGGATCGACTTAGAGATGATCTCAACCATCGATTAAGGTTTTATTGTGGCTGTTGAAGTCTCAACTGGAGATTTTAAGTGGAGGTCGATGGGGTAGATGGAGAACACACCAGTGTAGATATTGAGTGATCTAGGTAGTTTTATTTTCCAATAGCAGATGATTTAGCAGTGAGATCGAGCTAGTGATAAAGTAGTTGGTGGCAGAGGGGCAAAGTAGCAGATTTTCGGAGGAATTTCCAGTTCCGGAGGAGTTAGGAGAGGAGGCCAATTTATTTCTTTAGGAGGCTGCGCAAAGCCTCAAGAGGGCAGTTCGATTCAACCTAGTAGGAGGTCGATTCAGTTGCTGAGTGCCGAGAATTTCTTCTAGAGGGCCAACAAATTTATCTCAGAGGCAGAGGTAGTTAGATCCGGGCACACAAAGGCAGTTCCAGGCAGAACAAAATTCAAACAGTGCAGGGCCTGCGCAGAAGTTGATGCAGAGCAGAGTTGGAGCTGATTATGGGGTTAGATTAGGCCGGGATTGCTAGTGGAGGAGGGTAAATCCCCTTAGATATTTTTGCTAGTATTTCTCTCAGATAGGATCGCCAGTTTGACATCCATTTTATTGTACTCAGGATTTTTGCTACTGCATAATAATAAAACCCTCATTTGTTGCACGGGTTTCCCACGTTGGGTTTTTCCGGTGACAAGTGTCCAAAAATAATGGTGTCAATTTGTGTGTTTGATTGCTCTAAATTTCTTAGTTCCGCATATTTTATCTCCGCAACGTAATTTTTATTTGTGAAAAACTGTAGTGTGAATTATTTGTTGTTTGCCGTAGCAAATTAACTGCTTATTAATTAACCAGTTAGAAGAATAATTTCTAGTTGTTGCATTTCAAGGAATTTTCACTGTGAAAACTTCTATAACTGATTGGATTTTAGATTCTGGGGCCTCTCGTCATATAGCTAAGGAAAAGGCCACATTTTCTACCCTGCATGATTGTAACACCAAACATATTTTTGATGGTGCTAATAGGTCCATGTTTGAAATTGTACGTGGTCACATAATAACTGTGAAACACCAAACTCACAAAAAACACTAGGTTTTATCTGGTAAAACCCTCGAAAGGCGAATGTTTATGGAGCAAAGGGAGAGCTTGATTATTTTTTGACCTCAAGCAACCATGTACAATTAGGGCTTAGATTATTTTTATAGAATATATGCTTGCATGCTAACTACTCACTTATTTGTAGTTCATTGACCATAGTTGAAGTAGATATCCTAAAATAGTTGGATGCTCCAAATTAAGATTACTTCCAACTTGGGATCCATCAATGCATGATAAGATCAAGATATGTTAATTAAAGTGAGTCGATGTTATATTTGATAATTCCAATGCTTATTTTTAATGATTATAAAGTTAATATTGTACCTAATTATTGTTATATATGCACAATAATTATCTACTTACACCCCCCATAAAATGACTTGGATTTAGGGGGAGGAAGGAGGGATTGCATTTTGTTCTCTCGTAATGACAACTTCCTTTGCCTCTAGAAAAATTTAGGGATGAAGGAACTTGGCTTCAGTAAATATTGCTAAAAATATCCATGCCCTCACCTTTTGAATGACAAAATTGCAAGTTGAGAACCTAATCATGAGTGAGTTGCTATGTAATACATATGGACTTTAGTGTGTTCAGTGCGTTTGGTGAGTTGTAGCTCAAATAGATTGCATGTAATCTGGATGGCACGTTGACTGTTGCAGTGTTGCACCAAATATTTGTAGATGGATATGGGTGAAAACCTAAGTCATCAGAATCGACGAATTTGCAGGTCCAAATCTGAAATTCGTTGAATCTGGTAATAAATCGAACAAAATATTTTTCAGGTTCTACAAATTTGAAGCCAAATCTTAATCGAAGTGATTCTTGAATAAGGTTGTCATAAAATTTATAAAGTGTGATATAATTTGTATTGGAGTGTTTTTAGCGTTAAAAAATAAATAAAAAGAACATAAAAGTAGGCTTCGACCTCCCTTCATTTTTAACACATGACACCACACATTAGAATCTGATCCTCTAACTGTGTGGCAAGTGGCTTCATTATTGGAAGACAAAATAATCGGGGGTTCATTCATCAACAATGGGGTTAAGTTTCATTGACAGCCATGTTGAGCTTTTTTCATCAGTGTTGTGAACATCTCGATAACATCCCGATTTTATCTCAAAATCATGATTTTTTGGCGTACCCGATGTTTGCCGATTTAAAAAAATATTTTTATGGTATCTTAATTTTGCCGATGCTTGCTGATTTTTACCGATATTTTCCCGATTTTTTGGTTTTCTGGACCCTTGCTGATTTTATCCCGATGCCGATGTTTGCAACATTGATTTTCATTGTATATTTTATTATATTGAATACTTATTATTGTACTATGCATTACCAATGTAATAATAATTACGCATATTTATACCTTATTACTTATATTTTATAAATAAGTTCACTTTTTGTTTTATTATGGTGTATTTTATATTTTATCATTATGTATACTTTATTTTTTAAAATTATATATATATATATATATATATATATATATATATATATATATTGAATTTTAATTTTATTTTCATTTAATTTCTATTTTAATTTTAATTTTCATATTTTTTATTTGTATATAATGTGTATTGAATTTTATAGTATATGTTTTTGATTTTGAATTTTTATAGTTTTTCGAATTCAATGTCAAATTTTACTAATAAATTTTTTCTTGTCGAATTTTTATCAAACTTCAAGGTCTCCAAATTTGAACTCAAACTCGAACTCGAACCAGGTGACTTTGGTGAAAACCACTATGTAAGTAATTGTTGAGTTTAAAGATCTTCTCGATCAGCATTAACAATGCCACAATACTCTACTTTTGTATAAGAAAGAGCAATAACATGTTGCTTTTTGTTGGACCAAGTGACAAGACTTGAACAAAGTTTGAAAATAAGTAGAAGTAGACTTTTGATCAATAGCATCACTTGCCCATTCTGAGTTTGTAAAATCCCGCTAAGGAAGGAGCTCTCTTTAGCATGCTTGATGCTCAATTGATACGTACCCTGAATTTAGTGAGGGATATGGTTTGTTGTCTTCTAGTTACTCTTGTGAGGATCCTACATGTACAATTAGGGCTCAGATTATTTTTATAGAATATATGCTTGCATGCTAACTACTCACTTATTTGCAGTTCACTGACCATAGTTGAAGTAGATATCCTAAAATAGTTGGATGCTCCAAATTAAGATTACTTCCAACTTGGGATCCGTCAATGCATGATAAGATCAAGATATGTTAATTAAAGTGAGTCGATGTTATATTTGATAATTCCAATGCTTATTTTTAATGATTATAAAGCTAATATTGTACCTAATTATTGTTATATATGCACAATAATTATCTACTAACACCCCCCATAAAATGACTTGGATTTTAGGGGGAGGAAGGAGGGATTGCATTTTGTCCTCTCGTAATGACAACATCCTTTGCCCCTAGAAAAAATTAGGGATGAAGGAACTTGGCTTCAGTAAATATTGCTAAAAATATCCACGCCCTCATCTCTTGAATGACCAAAATTGCAAGTTGAGAACCTGATCATGAGTGAGTTGAGTTGCTATGTAATACATATGGACTTTAGTGTGTTCAGTGCGTTTGGTGAGTTGGAGTTCAAATAGATTGCATGTAATCTGGATGGCACATTGACTGTTGCAGTGTTGCACCAAAGATTTGTAGATGGATATGGGTGAAAATCTAAGTCATCAGAATCAATGAATTTGCAGGTCCAAATCTGAAATTCGTTGAATCTGGTAATAAATCTAACAAAATATTTTTCAGGTTCTACGAATTTGAAGCCAAATCTTAATCGAAGTGATTCTTGAATAAGGTTGTCATAAAATTTATAAAGTGTGACATAATTTGTATTGGAGTGATTTTAGCATTAAAAAATAAATAAAAAAGAACATAAAAGTAGGCTTCGACCTCCCTTCATTTTTTCCACATGACACCACACATTAGAATCTGATCCTCTAATTGTGTAGCAAGTGGCTTCATTATTGGAAGACAAAATAATCGGGGATTCATTCATCAACAATGGGGTTAAGTTTCATTGACAGCCATGTTGAGCTATTTTCATCAGTGTTGTGAACATCTCGATAACATCCTGATTTTATCTCAAAATCACAATTTCTTGGCATAGCCGATGTTTGTCGATTTAAAAAAATATTTTTATGGTATCTTAATTTTGCCGATGTATGCCGATGTTTACCGATATTTTCCCGATTTTTTGGTTTTCTGGACCCTCGCTGATTTTATCCCGATGCCGATGTTTGCAACATTGATTTTCATTGTATATTTTATTATATTGAATACTTATTATTGTACTATGCATTACCAATGTAATAATAATTACACATATTTATACCTTATTACTTATATTTTATAATTAAGTTCACATTTTGTTTTATTATGGTGTTTTTTACATTTTATCATTATGTATACTTTATTTTTTAAAATTATATATATATATATATTGAATTTTAATTTTATTTTCATTTAATTTCTATTATAATTTTAATTTTCATATTTTTTATTTGTATATAATGTGTATTGAATTTTAGAATATATGTTTTTGATTTTGAATTTTTATAATTTGTTGAATTCAATGTCAAATTTTATTAATAAATTTTTCCTTGTCGAATTTTTATCAAACTTCAAGGTCTCCAAATTTGAACTCAAACTCGAACTCGAACCAGGTGATAGGACTTGAATAACATGTTGCTTTTTGTTGGACCAAGTGATAGGACTTGAACAAAGTTTGAAAATAAGTAGAAGTAGACTTTTGATCAATAGCATCACTTGCCCATTCTGAGTTTGTAAAATCCTGCTAAGGAAGGAGCTTCCTTTAGTATGCTTGATGCCCAATTGATACGTACCCTGAATTTAGTGAGGGATATGGTTTGTTGTCTTCTAGTTACTCTTGTGAGGATCCTACATGGAGCAAGAGAGTAAACCTATGGTTGAAGAGATGTTTGGTTGGGTATCGATCAAGTGTGGAATACATCCGACCCACTGTTTATACAATGTAGGATCAACATTAGGAGTGGAACACTTGGTATACGGTTTGAGGCTTGATTGAAAAGGAGAGGGGGAAAATTAGTAGTGTTCCATGTGAAACTTGTGAAGTAGGTTAAGAGCATACTTACATTGGGAAACAAAGGTGCCATTTTTGTATTGATGGACTTGAAGTTGAAGGAATTAATGAAGAGGGCTTGAGTTAGACATCTCAAACAACATCATATGACTAGACTTCACATGGTTGATCCAATGGTGATCACTCTTAATGATGATCAAGTCATTGACATATAGAACAAGGATTAGGAGGCCATGATTAACTTTTTTAGTGTAGAAATTGGTATATGGGAAGCTTGCGTGAGACCATAAAGTGACTTCTTGAGGAGGTAAATAGAGAGGAGTCAAATGAGCAAAATTGAGAGGATGTTCCATGTAGATTTCTTCGTTCAAGTTCCCACGGAGAAAAGCTCTCTTGAAGTTCATTTGATTTACCTCCCAACCTCAACAAATGAGAGAGCAATCTTGTAACACACTCATTTATTAAAATTTAAACTTTTATCAATATAACCAAATATGTGGCTAGGAATGATAATCAACAAAAGTAGATATATAATTTCCTGATAATGTCTTACTATTTTGTTTAAATTCCAACCCTTTATTCTACTCAAATAAGATGGGTTATCAAAATTTCTCTTATTTCAATCACTTTAAACTTCCTATCTGATATCACCATCATGTTTTGCTCGTCGAGAGTTTTCAACGATATAAATTCATCAAAATCTGAGTTTTGGAGGCATAGTTTTGGCCCTTGAAAGTTTCACTGAATTATGCCATGTCAACAGCTAACACATAGCTCACATGTGATAGCTCGTGCATAAGTCATTATCCATGTGGTTCCCATCCATGTGTCATTACTATATTTTCCCATGTCATATGACATGTGGTTGACATGTGGCGTTCCTTTGTCTACATGTCACCACTAGATTGTGCCACCTACATGGTGTGGACACATCAACTACCTAACCTCATTCGGATCTTGAAAAATCCCAAAAAGGCCTCTTATACAAAAAGTTGGATCTTTGAATTAAGTGAATCCAGAACTGTCAAATGATTGAAACACTAGATAGAATGGGAGTTAACAGATCCAGATTTGGGAAAAACCTTATGGCACATTTCTTCAAAAAGTTGGTTTTTCGGTTTGACGGATTTTGTATTTGAATTTCGACAGATAACATGAATTATTAGACGGTAATGACAATGGACATAATTTGATCCAGGTTCTGTCAATGACATTTGGATTCAGGAAAATCTTTAAGTGGACACTTTTAAAAAAATCGGATTTTCATATTCCAGATTTGTCAAAAAATGAGAACAATTCATGGTAACGACAATTAATAGAATCCAATGTAGATTTTGTTCAACACATCTGGATCCAGGAAATTCCTTGATGACTGTTTCCCAAAAAGTTAAATTTCATATTCCACTTAATTAATTCCAGGTGATCCCCAATGTAGGCTTGACATCATCTTCTTGCCATATCAACATGCCACTCTAGCAGGCCATGCCAGCATGCTACATCATCCTGATTTGTCCTTCATGCCATATCATCATGACATGTCATGTCTAAAGTCTAAACTGCAATGGTAGAACTTAGAAGAGTTATATGACTTGACAAGATTTAGGAGAATTACAGACTACAATCTAGTCTATTTTCATTCTCAAACAAGTAATTGTATTTAAATGCCTTCTCTATTACTTAATCAAAGAAAGAAATCTCCGAAGGACAATATTGTACAAAACAAAGAGTTTCATCAATCTTGTAAACTTTGGAGCAAGTAATTTTCATATACAGAAGTCCCGCGCATAACACAAAGAAGGAAAAACATAGATTTTTGATAATAATGAAACTGAAAATACTCAATTACATTGGAATTACTATACCACCATTCTAACATTTTGATCCTTATTTCTTCAATTTCCTAGGGAATAGAAAGAAAAAATACGAGGTTGTAAAATGAACATTCTTTCCTTTAGCATGTATCAAATCGACAAGCTCCATAATTCTAACTAATCAAAATTTTCTCTATTTATTTATTTGCAGCGTGCTTAGAATTGATAACTAATTTAAATTCATCGAATTAACAAAAATGAATGTAGAACTTATCTGAATACAACAAAGATGAATAGTAATGACTAGTAGACTAAGTGATTTACACCCAACCATAGGTAGCTATTGTAGAACCACCCCCTAGCCAGGCTATCATACCACCAAGGTGAAGTAGGAATAATGGCTTTGAGTTCAATCTACAGCAAATTCAACCAGGATAACTTACACTACCATGTTTTGCAAAGGAAATACAACTAGAGGCATCCATATTTTGCAAAGGAAATACAACTAGAGGCACCCACATTATCTGTCTCATAACATACAAGAACAAACTTCTCTGCTTCTCAGTCCCTGAAAAGTCTCTTTATCTCGTTCTTTTCAGAGAAGGCATTGAAATGTCCAGCTGATGTCACAAAACTTCTTGTATATTTTCCTAGTTTTCTAGCTCTTTTCCCCAAGTATATCTGCTTATTTTCATGGTTGATTTGGTCTATATGTTCATGGCACTTCTACTTTCCTCTCTAGAACTTCTCTTCCCTTTTTCCCAGACTGTTTTCTCCTATTGGAACTTCCCATGCATAAATTATCTAACAAGAAGTCTCCTCCACTACTTTTTCCATGAATGTAGGAGAGACATCTTGCTAAATTATAGGAATTATGGCTTAACTCTAGGAATTAATTTTTTGCACTACGCATAGCTTTTATAAGGTGGAATAAATAGAAGAATAATAGAGAAATCCCTTAGACCCCCTTACCCTTCTGCTCTTGTGGTATCATAGCTCCTATAGGTGCTCATAGTTTACTAGCCTTGTTCATCATCATTTTATTAACAAAAAAAAAAAAAAAAAAAAAAAAAAAAACATTTACAATACCATGGTATATCTAATCCATGGTGATCAATATAGCAGATTTTAAACATCCATGCATAATTTTAAACAAATTTAATTATAAATTTTCCATGCATAATTTTAAACAAATTTAATTATAAATTTTCCTGGGAGATAAATTGAGATGTGATAATGCTGGTGAGAATCCATATTTGCAACAAGTGCAAAAGTTTGAGTTATCAATACCCTCAACCTAGGAGAAACCTTTGGCAACAAGGTGGCCTTTAAATTTGTCCACAATTCCATTTGCCAAAAACCTAGTTTTGTAGATCCACTTGCAGCAAACAATTTTGTTACCTTTAGGGAGAGGAACAAGTTTCCAAGTGTTATTCTTTAATAAGGAGTGTATTCTTCTTCCTATCTTTCTTCCAATTAGGTTGACTACTTTTTTCTTTATAAGTATGAGGATCTTGAGTCTCGATGTCCTTAACCATAAGCATTAAACTTAACCATAAGCATTAGACAAATTGGACAAAACTGAGCGCAGGTATTGCAAGAATTATTTGGATCACGAATTGAAGTATTAGCAACTTCCCTTTTTTTGGACCCATTTTGTAAGAGGAGTAACTAGGGGTCCAGGATATGTGTGTTGAATCGGAGTAGTAGGTGGTTCCTCGACATGCTAATCATTTGAGCAAGAACGATCACCATTTAAACAAGATACAAGAAGACGAAGAGGAAGAGTAAATTGAAAAAGAAGATGTAGGCATGTAGGCCAACGAGTGTTCATCAGATTAAGCATCTCTTTGAAAAACAATGTTTGAGTTTTGAGGAACAAATAGTCTATTAAGCTTTTCAGATTAGCAAACAAAGATAGATTGTTGAATTTTTGCTTCGACAACTTTATGCTTGTCATTCGGAATGTGGGCCCAAGCTTCACATCCAAGCACTCTAAAATGACTTCTATTAGGATTGATTTAGACCAAATTCTTCCAAAGTGTTGGCGAGACATTTTTCCTTGTTAGGGGGTCTCCCCAGTGTGAAGTCCCAATCAGACCTCGCACTGTTTGTGACAGAAGCCCCATCTGGTATGTGGGCCCGACTGCCACCTTGTAAGTTTTACTCTTGGTTGCCAAATGTAGAGATGTTAGTGCGAGGACAAGAATGAAGTACTCGGAGAATGAGAAAAAGATCAGCCCACGATTGATAAACTCACAAAGTAATGTACAAGAACAAGGCAACAAAATAATAATAAGTACATCTCAAATAGGAGTCGGTTAGCCAAAACCATCCAAGACATACAATTAAGAGAATGCTAGAGGTTAATTGCAAAATAGTTCACAAATAAATTACTATGAAAATTTCATCTATTGCAACAATTGGAAATTATTCTCCTAACTGTAAATTTAATTATGCAATTTATTTGCTACAACAAACAATGAATAAAATCACAACTGCAATTTTCACCATAAAAATATTGCGGAAAATAAAATACTGGAAACTGAGAAATTCTAGCACACAATAATTTTGACACCGTTATTTTTGGACAATTGTCACCGAAAAAACCCAATATGGGAAAACCAATGTAGCAGTTGAGGGTTTTATTATTTATGCTATAGCCAAAATTCTGAGTACAATAAAATGATGCCAAATTGGGGTTTCTATTAGAGAAAAAATTTGGCAAAAATATCTAAGGGAATTTACCCTCCTCCTCAAGCAATCCCACAACAAACTGAGTCTTGAAACTGGCTCTGGAACCCTCTGTGTCAGCCGTCTGCGTTGTTTCTGCGCAGACCCCACTCGTACAATGTAGAAATTGCCTCTGATGTGACGTCTATCCTGTTGCTGCCATTGGAAGTGATTCTTCTGGCGTTCTGGAAAATTTCTCAACCTCTGGAAGCTGAATCAACTCTCCTTCTGGCTGAATCAAACTGCCTATCTTGAGGCACTACGCAGTCCCTGCGCTGCCTCATGAAGAATATTTTCGATCCTCTCTTCTGACTCTTCTAAAATTGGAGATTCCTCTAGAAATCTGCTACACTGCCCTCTGCCACCTGCAACTCTACCTTTGACTCAATTTCTCTTGCTGAATCACCTGCACTGGAAAAATTGAACTGTCTAGATCACTGAGTATCTGCACTGGTGTATTCTCCAAGTGCCCATCGACTTCCTCTTATAATCCCCTGTTGGAGCACCAACGACCAAGATTAAAACTTAATCAATGGCTAGGATCATCTTGGAGTCGATCCGTATTAGTTTCTAGATGATTCACACCTTGACTTAATTAATTCTGATTAATTAACCATATTCCCTAAGTTTAGACTATTTAAAAATTGGCTAATGATCTAATTAAGCCATCTCTAGGTGGAAATACCTGAAAAGATTTCTGGGGTTTGGAGATCTCATGTATTCTAGCCTCTCCACTAAATTTCGTGGTTAGAACACATTTGATGCTACAAAAACTAATACTCCCTCTTAGCAAGGAATGTGTTCTAGTGCTATACACCCTGTCACAACACTCTGTCTTTGTATCATCTCCTGTCACGCTGCTGATCTCTGGTTGCTGTTGCCCACCAACCACTGCGCAACTCTGATGCTGCATTCGTGTTGTTGCTGACCCTGCTGTACTGTTGCCATCACTACATCTAAACTGTAACTCCCTCTCATTTGTTGCTGCTACAACTGCAACATCTACAACTGAGAAGCATTTGAAATATTCTGTCCCTGCTACTGAAATGGGTTCTCTACCATACCCATCTATTGTCTAAAATGGACGAACTTAGCTCTCCCTAGAGCTTTCGTGAGTATATCTACAACCTTCTCTTCTGTGGGAACATACTGTAGCTGGGCTGCTCCACGATGCACACAGTCTCTGATGAAGTGACACCTGATGTCTATGTGTTTTGATCTGTCATGAAACACTGGATCCACAGAGAGCTTGATGCAACTCTGATTATCACAGTAGACACTTGTCGCATCCATCCTCTGCTTGAACAAGCTTACCAACAGCTTCCGAAGCCATATGGCTTCGCAAGTAGCTGTGTTTGCTTCCATATGCTTTGCTTCTGTCGAGCTCGGTGCTACTGACTTATGCTTCCTGCTACACCAAGAAACCATTCTTGATCCAACACTGAAGCAATACCCAAAGGTACTTTTTGTGTCCACTAAACTTCCTGCCCAATCTGCATTTGTGGACCCACGTGTGAAAATTCGGCAACCTGAATCCTACTACAACAACTGCTGAGAAATCTTCTATTTGTTATTTTCTGAACAAATTATTTACTGTGTTCTACGGTAAATATTGAAACCCATACACTATAGCCTCCACAAAATTAAACTGCGGAAAATAAATGTGTAGAAACAAGAACTGAGCAAGAATAATTCATATACACATGACATCGCTATTTTTGGACCAATGTCCTCGGAAAAACCTAATGCGGGAAAAATGGTGCAACAGCTGAGGGTTTGTATTATTATGTAGAAGATCTGAATACAATATGGGATGCCTTACTGGCCATCCACACAGAGAATCTGACTGACAAAGAGCTTGTGAGGATTACCTCACATTGGCACTGGAAAATCCGAACTGACCAAACACTGAGGTGATGAGCCCTATGATGCCTCGCGCAGTCTCTGCGTGGGGACTGGGTCACCTCTGCTTGTTGGCTCTTCTACTGGCTGGATCTGATCTTCTGGCCCCTTTCGGTCTCACACCTCGACACTACGACACTAGATCTGACTGATCCTCAGCTAAATCACGGATCTCCTCAAGGTTGCAGCGCTGCCTCTGCTGGCTTTGCGCTGGCTCTACATAGCTGCTACGTTGCCTCTCTGCGTACTGCCCTCTGTCTTCTCTGCTATGTATTCCCGGCTCAGGAAAATCTCCAACCGGATCTATCACTGCCCCTCTTTGTAAGAATCTTATCAATTGATCTTCAATCGATCTTCTCCCTAAGCACTGCTCACTAAAGAATTTCGATCTCTCGACTCTCTCAGTGTATATTCCAAATGATCCATCAAGTCCATTTTATATTCTTCTCGTTGAGTCTTCAACGACCGAGATTTAATCGTTAATCAACGGCTAAGATTAACTTGACTTGATCTCCGTCTTTTTCTAGAAGATTCACACTCTGTTTTATTAATACCCTTTAATTATTTTAATTTCCTAAGTTTAGACTTAGGGTCCCATTAAAAATAATTAATTAGCTTAATAAAAGACACTCTAAGTGGAATTTTCCAAAACGATTTCTGGGTTCTTTGGAATGTGAAAATTTCTGAATATTCTTAAACAAAAACCCTACTGTTAAATTTCTGATTTACTTCTCCTACTTACATTATGTTATTAATGTGAAATCTTCAGCATTAACGTCGAAGTAAATACATTAACAACCTACACATACAGATCTAAATTGAATAACATGCACAATGACAAAGTGACACAAGGAATTTTTGGACAACTATCATCGGAAAACCCAATGCAGGAAAACCGATCTTCTGGCTGCTGGAGGGTTTTTATTATTAAGCAAAATCTAAGTACAACAAATCTGGGCACCAAACTGGTTAACCCGATAGAGAAATAAAACTGCATCTATACCTTTGTCCTGGAGATAGAAAACTGACTTATTCACACTCTCAAACAGGATTTACAGAACTCAGTCTTTTCTGGTTTGCAGAAACCCCAACGTTGCTCTGAAGCTCTCTGTGTCAGCCTTGCTGCCCTGTGTCAGCCTCTGCGCTACTCAGGAAGGGCCTGCGTCACCTTAGACTGAGTTACGCTGCCCCTGTGCTGCCTTGGCTGGCCAGCGTCAGTCCTCTTGGGACTGCGTCAACCTTCTGTGGCATTGTGTCAGCCCTCTTGGCTTCCTGCTGCCTTTGTGCTGCCCCTGCTGGGCTATGGCTGCCTTGCGTAGCTGCTGCTTCCTCTGCGGTGCCCCTGCTAGGCTATGGCTGCCCTGCGTAGTTGCTGCTTCCTCTGCACTGCTCTGGTCCGCTGCTTCTCTGCCCTTGTTGCACTCTTGGCCTAGGATCAAACCATCCCTCGCCAATACTGCCCGTCACTGCAGCTGAAACCCTTATGAAATTCTTAGCAAACCACGCCCTATAATTCTAGATTAGTCTCAGTGCTCTGCCACTGTATGTGTTCTCCAACTGACCCCAAACCCTCTTCTTATACTTCTCGTTGAAACATCAACGACCGTGATCTAATATTGAATCAACGGCTAAGATTAGAATATGCTTGATCTGTGTGACTTAAGTCATTTTCATCACATGTTTAATTTAATTAACTTTAATCTTTTAATTTTCCTAAGTTAGTCTTAGGTCGCTTAATTAAAAAGATTAATTAATTAATTAAATATCTCTTAAACATGATGCTATTTCTTAAATCGCTTTCTGGGTCTTGGAGATCTTATGTACTCTAGTCCCTCCACAAAGTTTGGGAGCTAGAGCACATCCGATGCTACCCCAAAACCTCAAAATCTCAACATGGAATACATGTGTCTAAGCCTCCCTGCAAATTTTGAGACTTAGAGCACATCCGATGCTACCCCAAATCAACACTCCCTCTTAGCGAGGAACGTGCTCTAGCAATACAACCAACTGAAGTACTGCTCTGATTCTGTAACATCTCCCTCTGCGCTATTGATGTCTGCCACTGCTGCCCATCAACACTCATCAACACTGCACTGCTGCATCCGTGTTGCTGTTGCCAACTGCTACTGCATTGCAATTTTATTGCTTAATGCAACAAAAAAAATCCAAAACTGAGCTAAGTGTTCAGTATGATGCATCTCGTACTGAAGATCTGACTGGTGCTAGCCTCTGCGCTGGCCCTCTGAAGCTTCTATGTTGCTGCTGACTCTGCACTGCTTCCAACTCTGCTTTGCGCTGCTCAGACTTTGGCGCTCACTAATCACTGTGCTGTCACTTCTGCACTCCTCTGCACCAACTGAAACTTCTCCATCCTGCTACTTCTGATTTGGGCTCCCGTAGCAAGGTGATGACTCGAGAGGTGGACTCCTCAAGGATCCTGCCCAATCTGCAACTCTACTGAACTACAGCTCCAGATCACCCCAACGCTCCCCTGGCGATATATGGGAAATCGTGGCGAATTCCTCCTCCTCTATCTTCACAGTTGCAGCTTGCGAATCATGCTTCTCATCTTTGCCCTTCTTCTTGAGAGGACACTGTGTGGCGTAATGTCCCATCTCGCCACACTGGAAGCATTTGATCTTTGAGATGTCCTTCTTTTGTCTCCACTGCTCCTGATGCCCCTTTGATGCAAGGGCTGCATTCTCCTCCTCCTCCTTGGGCTTCGTCCCACTGCTGCTGTTGCCATCAAGTTTGCACTTGAGTAGATCTCTCCTCATCCCTTCCTGGTGAAGAGCTGCCCACTTTCCTTCCCAGTTTGACAACTTCTCTCTGCCTCGGATGCTCTGGACAAAGACCCGGTACTCTTCGGACACGAAATTCAAGGCAAGTCTGACCATCTTTGTGGCCTGAGGAGCTGCTCCCACAGCTGCCAGCTGATCTCGGACTTCCTGAAGTTTAGCAAGGAATGGATCAACGCGTTCTCCCTTCTACATCATGGTAGTCTGCATCTTCCCTTCCAAAAACATCTTCCTATGCTTAGAAGACCCTTGATATAGCATGGTCAATGCATCCCACATTTCCTTGGCTGCCCCTTTGCCAGAAATATGTGAAACAGTGTGATCCTTCACCCCGTCGAGGATCAATCGTTTGGCTTTTGCCATGTTCTTCTTGAAGGCTCCCATGGTGCAGCATCTACTGGTTCAGCCAATGTATTGTCGATAAAAATCTTGAGGTCATGTTTATCTAGAAGGAAGGAGATCCTTGCCTTCTAGATTACGTAGTTGGAGGCAACCTCCAACCGGTCCTGGTCGCGCAACCCACTGGCTGCCATCTCACCCAGTCACTGTCGATCCACTGCCTCTAACCCTCTGCGCAGCTGGCTCTACGCACTCCCTGCTGGAGCAAGCCAAATAATTCACGATCTCGTTGCTTCTGCATGAGAAATTAGAGTTTCTTAGGAAAGAAACTCTCTAAGGTCAGAAATCCCCAAATGTGCCTTCTTCTCTCTCTTTTGACGCTTTCTGCAGCAGAAACTGCGTTGAATCTGCTGCGCTGCTCCCTTTGCCTCTGACAAACGGCAAACTGGAAAATCCTACCTCTCTGTCAGCTCACTCAGAGAGAGATTTCCTTGCAGATCTAGCCCTCTTGGCTTGAACTGCGTAATCACATTGGGAGATCGATCTGCTGCTTAAGCATCTCTTTGATCTCTGACTTCTTATTCAACGCTGGATCTACTGGATCTGCTCTCTTGCTTCTCCTGCACTGCTAAACAATCTCTGATACCAAGTGAAAAATCGGTAACCCGAATCCTATTGCAGCAACTAATGAGAAATCTTTTATTTGTTATTTTCAGAACAAATTATTTACTGTGTTCTACGGTAAATTTTGAAACCCGTACACTACATCCTTCACAAAATTAAATTGCAAAAAATAATTGTGCTTAAACAAGATTTGAGCAAGAATAAATCATAGAGACATGACACTGTTATTTTTGGACCAATGTTCCCGGAAAAATTCAATGCGGGAAAACCGGTGCAGTGGCTGAGGGTTTGTATTATTATGCAGAAGATCTGAATACGATTTGGGATGCCTTACTGGCCATCCACACAAAGAATCTGACTAATAAAGAGTTTGTGAGGATTAACTCACACTGACACTGGAAAATCCAAACTGACCAAACACTGAGCTAATGAGCCCTACGCTGCCGCTGCATAGTCTCTGCGTGGGGACTGCGTCACCTCTGCTTGTTGGCTCTTCTACTGGCTGGATCTGATCTTCTGGCCTCTTCTATTCTCACACCCCGACACTCCAACACTATATCTAACTGATCCCCCGCTGAATCACATATCTTCTCAAGGCTGCAGCGCTGCCTCTGATAGCTCTGTGTAGCTGCTATGCTGCCTCTCTGCGTTCTTGTAATATTCCATGTAGAAATAAACAACAATATAAAGTAATCATAAACAAGAAACTACAACAAATAGAGAGACATCACATGAATAATGCAAAATATGGAGAACGCTGAGCCATTTTATTATATAACTGAAAGATACAATAAGTACAAAGGTGATCAGAATGATGGCACCTTGGCTTGCACAAGGCAAGCTGGAAATACTCTCAGAAATGCTCAAGGAATGGCTGCTCTATCAGTGACTGCGTTATCTCCAAAATGTGGTTGATACTGCTACTGCTGGAATAGGATGGCTCTTTGGGGCTGTTCCCCTGCTCAGAAAAATACAAAACTTTGGGAATGAGTTCTCCTCCAAATACCCAGAAAAGCCCAGAATGGGATTCAGGAATGGATGACCCCGGAAAATCACCTCCCTTGAGGAATAACGCTATCTCGGTGAAGTACGCTGGCCCTGAATGAATCCCTGCAAATAATGGCCTCCTCCTCTACCAAAATGATGGAATAGCTAAGGGTTGATCCCTTCTCACTATCCCGAGCTGAATCCCCTGATGAATCTTCATTCCTGGCACTACCTCCTCCAAGAACTGCGTGATCTCTTCCTGAGACTGCACTGCCCAAGCAAGTGCGTAATCCTTCGCTGAATATGCTATGGCTCCCACCTGAAAATCAATAGATAGAACTTCTCACCCGAGCAGGCACTCGAAGTCCCCCGGGGTTGAGGTTGGGATCTCTGCTCGGAGACACCCGGTGTGCTGAACAACACTTGCAGACTTCGCTCAATAGCAAAAGCATGCTCAATGTCAAGAGACAAAACATAGATGCATAATCGAATGAATGAATGAGGAGCCTCTTCCCCACTTTATGCTTGGAGAGCCTTGCTCTCACCTAGGCCCCACCAAAACTGCGTTGTCCCTCTTGGCCCACGCTGCCCCTCTCTCTCTGTGCTATCATGGGCCCACGCTGCCCATACTGCCACTTTGACCCCTGGGCCCCACGCTGGCAAATAATAATGTGCTCAAGTGACTTTAGAGAATGTTTATTTCTTAAGTGTAGGCTAAGTATCTTCTCACCCACTTTATTATCCGACTTAAATTTATAAAAAATAAACTGGCCAAAAATTAATATTACCAATTAGCTGCTGCTAATTGGGAATATTACAGTCCTCCCTGCCAATATGTTGTTTGTCCTCAAGAAACTGCAATGATGGATGCTACAAAATCTTCTCACTCTCCCAAGTGGCATTCTCATCCGGCAAGTTCCTCCACCTCACCAAATATTCCCTGACCGTTCTGCTCCGCAACTGCCTCTCCCTGGTGTCTATGATGGCTTTTGGCTGTAACACCAAATGCCCCTCATCATATGTTGGTGGAATTTTCTCGGTTGCAGTCACCTGCTGCCCCAATGCCTTCTTTAGGCAGGATACATGGAATGTGTTATGGATCCTGCTACTTGTGGGTAACTCTAGCTCATATGCAGCCTCCCCAATCCTGCGTATCACCCTGTATGGTCCATAGAAGCGGGGCTTGAGCTTCTCGGCCCCCTTCTGCTTCAGCATGGACTGCTAATATGGCTGAAGTCGTAGGTAGACCAAGTCCCCTACCTCAAACTGCCTCTCAACTCGTCCTTTGTTAGCATACAACTTTTGCTGGTTCTGTGTTGTAGCTAAGTTGTCCTTAAGAGCCTGGAGTATATTCTAACTCTCTTGGATCCAATCCTGGGCCCTGGGGGCCTTGTTAGCACCAAACATCACGTCAGCAAAAGACAAAGCATGATATCCATATAAAGCGTAAAACGAAGACATACCAATGGACATATGGAAAGTGGTGTTGTAGCAGTACTCTCCCAAGTGCAACCAACGTAACCGTTCCTTCTGCTGCCCTGTGACATAGTTTCGCAAGTAGCTTGCTAGCCACTTGTTCACTATCTCTGTCTGCCCATCTGTCTGAGGGTGATAACTGGTGCTTAGAGTCAACTCTGTACCCACCAAACGAAAGAGCTCCTACCAAAAGCTGCCCATGAAACGACTGTCCCGATCACTAACAATGGTCTTCAGGAGACCGTGCAACCTGAAAGCATCCCTGAAAAACAACTCCGCCACCTGTGCTGCTGTGTATCGCGCTGATATAGCAAAGAAGTGTGCATACTTCGTTAGCCAATCAACAACTATGAAGATACAATCCTTGCCCTACATCGTGGGCAACCCTGTGATGAAATCCATCGAAATGCTCTCCCATTTCCCCTCTGGAATGGGAAGTGGCTGTAGTAATCCTAGTGGATGGTTCATCTCCCCTTTGTTCGGTTGACACACTTCGCACTCCCTGACATGTCGGAGTATGTCCTCCTTGAGGCCCTTCCAAGAGAACCTCTCCGTGATGGCCCTGTAGGTTTTGGTGAACCCCTGGTGGCCTGATAGTGGTGAGTCATGTGAGGCACGTAGTATCTTCTCCTTGAGCTGAGAGCTCCCAATCAAGAAGATCCAATCCCTAAAATATATCACCTTATCCATCACTCTGTACTTGTCATCCGTGACTTGTCCATCTAATATCTCGCAGGCAAAACGGTCCTTGGAGTACTCCACTAGTAACTAAGCCCTCCAATCTGTGTCTAAGCTTATCAGAGACAACGTTGTCGGTCTGCATGAAAGAGCATCGACCACCACGTTGTTCTTCCCCTTGACATACTTGATGTCAAAATCGTATGCCTGAATCTTGCTGACCCACTTCTGTTGCCTCTCCTGCAACTGCTTCTGCTCTAAAAAGAACTGAAGGCTGTTGTGGTCAGTCCTCACCCTGAATCTGTTCCACACAAAGTACTGCCGAAATTTGGCCAGTGCATGCATGATAGCCAGCATTTTCTTGTCGTATATGGGACACAACCTCTCATGTGGCAATAGCTTCCTGCTCTCGAAAGTTATGGGGTGGCCTCCCTGCATCAAGAGTGCGCCTACCCCCTCTCTAGATGCATCACACTTAAGGACAAAAGGCTGCATGAAACCCGACAACACTAAAACTGAACAACTGCTCATCACCTCCTTGAGCCTGTCAAAAGCCCTGTGCGCTGTGTCTGTCCAACTGAATGCCCCTTTCTTGGTAAGATCTGTGAGGGGTGCATCAAGTTGGGAAAATCCTTTGACGAACTTCTGGTAGTAGGTGCAAATGCCTACAAACCCTCGAAGCTCAGTCACGTTTTTCGGCTCTGGCCAATACTAGATGGCCCTGATCTTCTCCTTATGGACTCTCACTCTGTCCACACCAATGATATGCCCCAAGTAGAGCTTAGCATAAAAATGCTCCTCCTCTAGTCTGCGCAATACAACCTTAAGGTGCTGCAGGTGCTCCTCCCACGCCTGACTGTATATCAAGATGTCATCGAAAAATACCAGCACAAACTTCCTCAATTGACCACGAAAGATGTGGTTCATGCAAGACAGGAAAGTGGCTGGTGCATTTGTTAGCCCAAAGGGCATCACCAGAAACTCGAAGTGGCCGTAGTGACATTTGAAAGCTATCTTGGGGACATCCTAGTCCCTCACGCAGATCTGATGGTAACCCGATCTCAAATCAATCTTCGAGAAGAACTTTGACCCCCTCAACTCATTCATCAACTCATCAATCTGTGGGATGGGGTATCGGTTCTTCATGGTCTTCTTGTTCAGAGCCTGATAGTCAATGCACATCTTCAGTGTGCCATCCTTCTTCTTCACCAGTACAACAGAAGAAGCAAACGGGCTAGTGCTGGGTTGAATGTGTCCCAGCGCTAGAGCTCATGAATAACTCTCTCAATCTCATCCCTGTAGGCTTTAGGACGCCTATAGGGTGTAGTAATCACAACCTGGATGCCCTGGCCCAACTCAATCTCTCTCAATCTCATCCCTGTAGGCTATGGGGTGCCTATAGGGTGTAGTAATCACAGCCTGAATGCCCTGCTCAAGCTCAATGGTGTGCTCAAACCCATGATCCGGTGGCTGTCTTGGAGGTATATCCCCGAAAGCTGTAGCATATTTGTCCAAAATCAACTGTACATCTGGGTGAACTACCTGCCCTGTAGCTCCTGCCTCTGAAATACATAGCTCCACTGCCCACTCTATATCTCCCTTCCAAAAGTCTGCCTCCATCCGGTGTGTTGATATTGTCTATGGAGGGTATGAGTGCATGCCTTGTATCATCACATGCTTGCCGCTCTTCTTGTCTATCCACTCCATCTCCAGAGTCTCCCAGTCTGTGGTGACCTTCCCCAACATAAACAACCACTACACTCCCAACACCATATTGGTGTCTGCAATGTCCACCACAAAGAAATGATCGGTCAAACTGTAAGTCCCCATGGTCATTGCCAATGCCGATACATATCTAGCACACTGCATAGTTCTGTCGCCCGGTACCAGTACTGAAAATCCCTCAAAGCTCTCTGTCGGTACGCCTCGCCACTCTACCAACTATGAATCAATAAAGTTGTGGGTGGACCCACTATCAACTAGCACTGAAAAACGTTGTCCCTGAACGGTGCCTAGGACATGCAATGTCAAATACTTGGGAACCCCTCGCAAAGAAGTAAGGACTCCCCCAGTAGGTGCAAACGCTGCCCCTCCTGCTCCTGGGGGTGGAGTTGGTGGATAATCCCCTCTTTGCACTACAATGCTACCTCCTGCCTCTACCTCCTCATATGCATCTTCTTCCCTGTCACTATCGGAGAAGACCTCTATGTAGTGTGCCTTTCCCGTGGCACATCGATGTCTCGGTGCCCATGGCTTCTGGCATGTGAAGCATAGCTTCCTTTGTCTCAAATCTCTCTGGGTATCATCATCCAAAGGTACCCGGCCTTGTTTCCTACTCGGAGGTGGAACCCTCGTGTCTTTCCCCTTCGACTGAAATGTCGATCTCTAGGGGAAAGGAGCTCTGGTCCTTGGTAGAGCATCCTGCAAATCCCTGGTCCTCCCAACTACATCCTGGAGTGTAGCAGGCCTCGTGGATCTGACTAGCCCACGCAGAGGTTCTGCCAACCCGTTAATAAACATGTAGATCCTCCTAGCCGAGTACAAGTCGGGTACCATCATCGAAAGCCTCAAGAACTCGAAATTGTAGGTTTCCGAGTTCCCAGTCTCCTTGAGCTTGGTTAGCTCAACAAAGTGCTCTTCAAGATCCTTCTAGTCAAACCGCTCCACCAATCTCCATGTAAACTTTGCATACGCTGTAACTGCTGAGTGACCCAGCGTGACCATCACATGGAACCACCAGTGGTGGGCCTTTCCCTCAAGGTGCAACGCTGCCACCTTGATAGCTTCCCCCTCTACCATCTGATTGAGCTAGAAATAGATATCCAGCTTCTCCACCCAAGCCTTTGCCGAACAATTTGAGAACTCGTCAAATGTTGACAAGAAAAACCTGCCCACTATACGTTGTTCGTCCCCATCGTGTGTGTATCTACCCCTTCTGTTCTAGTTACGGGGTCGGCTATCCTTCTTCAGTTGAACAAAATCATGGAAAGTGAGAGCTTCACCAAACTCTCGCCCATAGGACTAATACTCTACAAAATAATCCCTCATATGAACCGGCTCCGGCTCTTGAGGTGCTCCCGTCCCAATGCGTGTAGTCAGAAATGTGGGCATCGTGGAACGTGGGGGAGTAAGTGACACAACCTGTTGCGTTGTAAGTTGCTCCTACAAATGGTGGGAAGTGTCGGACCCTTCTCCGATGTGAAAACCCCTTGGGATTTCACGTTGTATTAGGTCTGCGGTAAACTTCTGCCCCATCTCTTTGATCCTCCTCGCTAGCTCCTGCACAGACTTTAGGAGGAATTTCCCAAACTCCCTCCCTTCATCTTTCTCCTCTGCCATTGGTTCTTCCTTCTCTGCATCCACTATTGGAATGCAGTCCCCTTCTCCAAAAGTGGTCTCAAGCCTCCACTCTTGGTCCTTGTAATTCCTTCCCCGATAAGTGATATATGGTTTTCCTGTCAGTTTCATAGACTAATCTACTCCACAAGCTAAGCCAAGTCTATGAGTTGGGATACTACTGTAATATTCCGAATAGAAATAAACAGTAATACAAAGCAACATAAACAAGCAAATACAGCAAATAGAGATACATCATACAAATAATGCAAACATGGAGAAACAATGAGCCATTTTATTATATAACTAAAAGATAACAATGAGTACAAAGGTGATTAGAATGATGGCACCTTGGCTTGCTCAAGGCAAGCTGGAAATACTCTCATAAATGCTCAAGGAATGGTTGCACTATCATGGATTGCATAATCTCCAGGTGTTGTTGCTGTTGTTGTCGGACTGTTGCTACTACTGGAATGGAATGACTATTTGGGGTTGTTCCCCTGCTTAGAAAAATGTGAAACTCTGGACCTAAGCTCTCCTTCAATAACCCAGAAAAACCCAAGAAGGAATCCCGGAATGGCTCACCCTGGAATTTGACCTCCCTTGGAAAATAACGCACTCCCAGTGAGTACGCTAGCCCTGAATGACAAATCTGCAATTGATGGCCTCCTCCTACTACAAAATGATGATTGGTGAAGGGTTGATCCCTTCACACTATCCTCGTGTCGAAATCCCTGATATCTCCTCACTCCCAGAACTGCCTCTATCACAAACTGCGTAATCCCTCCAAGAGACTGCGTTGTCCAAGAAACTGCGTGATCCTGGTTGAAGATGTTATGGTTCTCTCCTGCAAAATGATGGATGGAACTCCTCACTTGAGCGGGCACTCGAAGTCCCCCAAAGTACATATACAAAAAAAATATCGTCGACCCCCCTCCCCCCTCAAAATCAAGAAAAATCAAGAAGAAAGAAAGGTGGAACCCATAATAACTTAATAACTAGAGGCTGAGGTTGGGATCTCCACTCGGAGATACCCAGTGTGCTGAACAACACTTGCAGACTTCACTCAACAGTAAAAGCGTGCTCAATGTCAAAAGACAAAAATCAGAGATGCATAATAGAATGTGAGAATGAGGAGCCTCTTCCATTTCATTCAGAGCCTTGCTCTCACCCGGGCCCCACCAAACTGCGGTGTTCCTCTTGGCCCACGCTGCCCCCACTCAACTGTGTTGTCATGGGCCCATGCTGCCCACGCTGCCTCTTCTCTCACGCTCCCACTTCACCCTCATGGACCCCACGTTGTCAAGTAATATTGGCTCAAGTGACTTTAGGGAATAATTTTTTCCTAAGTTTGGGTTATGTGTCTCATTACCCACTCTTTATTAATTGACTTTAACATAAGAAAAGCAAAACTAGCCAAAATTAATATTTCCAATTAGCTGTTGCAAATTGGGAATATTACACTTGCCTTTTAAGCAAGGGATTTGATCTTCTAGGGGAAGGGGGGTGAGGATTAGAGGGCGTGGATGAAGGGTACAACATGTAGAGCTACTTCCTGATCCCTAAAATTCTATAAGAACTTGGATTCCCAAATAGTCCTTGATCAATAGTCTTTAACATCAAATGGTACCACATGGGGCCAAGTGGACCCAGCCCAAGTTCGAGGATGGAATATAGCAACCAATGATGCTCCTATCCTGGACAAGGTGAGAAGAAAAGATCAAACAAGAATTTTTACTTCAAAAGGTCAAATTGATCTTGCCAGTTGCTAGCCTTGGGAAACACATGGCAAAACTTGGTCCTAGAGATAGGGCTTGAGGTACCGAGAGATTACACCATCGGAATTGGCCCAAAATTGGAGAAAGAGGGGACCCACAAGCGCAGTTTCTAAGAGACCAAATTTTTCCTGTGGCTAGATCCCCAGGAATTTGATGCCCTAGGTGACCTAATGGGGCTAGACTTGGGTAAAAGGGAAAAAATGAGAAAAATAGGGGAAAATGACCACCCTTTTGTGAGGGACCAGTGCCTAATTCACTTGGCAATATGGAGTCAAGGATAATAATGAATAAGAATTTGGTTTCTTGTTCAAGGAGGCCCAGAAAGTCAACTTCGTCCAATTTTAGAGGAAAGATAAGAAAAATGACTTTCAAGCATTTATACTTCATACAAATGGTGCAAGCTTATCGAGATAAAATGATCTCTAGGACATTTCATTCATCTAACAATGGCCCATACATAGATAAAGTTAAATAGACACATAATTCCACATTTCAATCATGCAGCAACTAGCCCTAATTATAGCAAAATCCAGTAGTATGCAGCAACAAGAAAAATAGCATCAAGTTTACACTTACAATATTAGAGAGTATATCCAACCAGCATCACATTTGCACATAAGAAGCTCCAAGATAGAAATAGCCCAAATCCAAACATCAAAATTCATCCATCATCCAAAAATCTCCACCAAGGAAAAAATGTGAAATTCTCTTAAGAGAGAGAAATCCCAAGTCAAGTGATGATACAGACGAATTAAACTAACTCCTATTTATACATGATTTAGGAGTTTGAATTAGCCTATAGGTCTACATTAGCTCCTAAAAACCAGGGTTGCGGGGAAGCGTCCCCCCCCCCCTTGTTCCCGCTCTCGAAACGCGCTCTGTGCGAGAGCGTTTTGGGAGTGTTCAGAAATGCGCTCTCGAAAACGCTTCCTGAGGGGAGCATTTTCTCAGGAAGCGTTTTCAGGAGCGTGTTTCCGAACTTGTTAAAACGCTCCCTGCCTTTTCGGGAGCGTTTCCGAAAACGCTCGAGAGCGAACGCTCCATGAGCGCTTCCAGCGTTTAAAAAATGCTTCGGGTTCGAGAGCGAACACTCCCTGAGCGCTTCTGGCGTTTAAAAAACGCTTCGGGAGCATTTTTTAAACGCTGGAAGCGGTCAGGGAGCGTTCGCTCCCGAACGCTCCCCAGAACAAAAAATGCTTCCCGCTGGGCGGAAATTTTTTTCAATGAAAAAAACGATTTGTTTAGGGCTAGAAATGGGTTTTAGGGTTGATGTGGAGGTAAGGGAAGCATTGACATTTCATGGTAATGTTAAATTCTTAAAGTAAAAGTGATGAAGGGAAGCGTTTTTTGTTCCGGGAAGTGTTCGGAAGCGAACGCTCCCCGACCGCTTCCGGCGTTTAAAAAATGCTCCTGAAGCGTTTTTTAAACGCCGAAAGCGCTCAGGGAGCGTTCGCTCCCAAACCCGAAGCGTTTTTTAAACGCCGGAAGTGCTAAGGGAGCGTTCACTCCCGAGCGTTTCCAGAAATGCTCCCAAAAAAGCAGGGAGTGTTTTAACAAGTTTGGAAACGCGCTCCCGAAAACGCTTTCTGAGAAAACGCTCCCCTCAGGAAGCGTTTTCGAGAGCGCATTTCCGAACACTCCCAAAACGCTCCCGCACGGAGCGCGTTTTGAGAGCAGTAACGAGGGGGGGGGACGCTTCCCCGCAACCCTGGTTTTTAGGGGCTAATGTAGACCTATAGGCTAATTCGAACTCCTAAATCATGTATAAATAGGAGTTAGTTTAATTCGTTTGTATCATCATCATCAAGTGACATTTCCTTTATTTTTCATTTTCATCCTTTTACTTAAATTTTTAACATTACCATGAAATGACTCAGGATGTTTAAGAGTGGTTTCGACCTCATTGGATTTCATATGGAGAAACTAGAATTTTAGGTTTCACTCAAAATTCAGCAGACTTAATGGTTTTCAGAGTTTCATGGTTTGGGAATTTGCAATGTTTCCATTTGATTCTATCATGTGTAAGGGTATGATATTGGCATTTGATCAAGGGCATGAAGTCCTTTAAGAACCTTGATGTACCCTTCAATCAAAGGAAAACAACTGGTTAGGCATGCTAATCTTTTTCTACCGCATTTTAAGGTTGAGGAGATGAACCCTTCACTCAAACCAAAATCATTGGTTAGGCATGTTAAACTTTTTCAATTTCTATCATGTTATAAGTTTGAGCAATCCAAGTCTGAAGACTTTGAGCTAGATGATGTTTATGTATCTCTTGTTGATGATCCCATTTCTAGTAGCGATGAATCAATGATAAGTTTCATGAGAGACCATGTTGCTCAGTGATTTGTAGTTTTGATGTCTATTTTTGCTACTACTACTACTACTAAAGTTGTAGAGGAGTTTTAGGAGTCCTCAAACTTTGAGCCATATTATTTATGTAGCTCATGTTGATGATCCCTTGTCTAGTATTGGTGATGATTTTGATCATGATGAGGAGTGATCATGTTGTTGATCACTAATATGTAGTCTTGTATTAGGCCAATGGCCTCATAGCTTGTAGCATTGTTTTTGGACTTTATGGACCATTTGGAGCCTCATTGCTTATGTATTTTTCGATGATATGTATTGCACTCGGTGCCATTTTGATATATTCACCTTTGCATGGTATATAAATGAGCAAACTTTGCATATTTTGTCTTTATTGGCTTGGAATCATGGTTGCAAATCTTAAAAATAGGTTTTTTTATTAAAAAATAATTATTTAATGTATTTTTTTTTTAAATTGGTTCATTGAGATCTGACCGCTCCCGGTTAGACTGGTTAGAAACCCAGTTCATTAGGTCCACTGGTCTGATCACCGGTTCCGGTTTTAATAACTATGCTCACACAAATCCAGAAGTACAAGAGGGGTACATGA
The DNA here is from genome assembly GCA_034641835.2 of Pinus albicaulis. Lineage (NCBI taxonomy): Eukaryota > Viridiplantae > Streptophyta > Pinopsida > Pinales > Pinaceae > Pinus > Pinus albicaulis. The sequence continues at coordinate 991,102,855 of CM076583.1, forward strand.
AGGCATTGGACAAGTTGGTACATGACAGGGAGGAGTGTGCTAGATTGCGCCTTGAATTAGGCAAATACTTCAGTTGCACTGCTAACTTTGGTTCTTTCCATGCAATGGAAGACAGGGACAGATTTGATGCTCTCACATGGTGGGAAGCATATGGCGGCATGGGACTTTTGCCAAAGTTGGCTAAAAAAGTTCTCTCACGGGTTGTGAACACTTCTTCTGCAGAGAGGTGTTGGAGCACCTACAGCTTCATACACAATGTGAGAAGAAACAGGCTGAATGAAAACCGAGCTGAAAGCTTGGTTTATGTGCATTACAACTTGAGGTTGTTGAGCCATTACTGTGATCGGGTAAATGAGGATCAATCATACAGAGTCTGGGACAACAACCCAGAGGATGATAATTTGGAGGACGACACGGTACATATGGAAGAATTGGAAGCAGAACTTTTTAGGGATGATGGTGAAGCATCAGCAGCACCGCCACACACAGGGCCAGTCCCACCATCTACTGGTAGCAATGCGGGTGCCAGTGCTAGTGCCAGTGCCAGTTCTCGATATCACACTATTGTTCCTTTGCAGATCCAGCCTCCACCCTCTAGTCATGGTCGTGGTACTCCTGAGAGTACTAGAAGACCACCATTTCCTCGTGGCTCGCACAAATTAGACATTTCTCGTGGGCGTGGCAAGGGGCCAGCCAGTAGATAAAATAGATTTGTTGTTTACTAGTCTTTTCTAATTGTTGTTGACAGTTGAACAGTTGAAACTTGACTCTTTCATATATTTAATGACAATTTAAAGTTTGAAGTTTGAATTTGAAAGGTGAAACTTTGAAGTTGGCATTTATGAGTTTACAAGTCATTATGAATTATGAATATGATGCTTCATGAAAGTTATATGGTGATCAATGAATCAATGATGATAAATGTTATATAATATCAATGATGATAAATGTTAAATATTGAATTTTGAAATCAATGAATCAATGATGATAAATGTTATATATTGAAATTTGAAATCAATGAATCAATGACGATAAATGTTATATATCAATGATGATAAATGTTAGATATTGAAATTTGAAATCAATGATGATAAATGTTATATATCAATGATGATAAATGTTATATATTGAATTTTGAAAGCTTGAAACCTTCAGATTGATGATTTGCGAGACTCAAGAGTCAATATGTTCTCTGCTTCCAACTCGTGGGCGTGGTTGATGAAGATTATAACTTCTAGATGATTGATGTTATATGATTCAATCTATGTTTTTATGTTTTTTATGTCTAATTCATCATTCTATATGTTTTTGTTGACATATATGCATCAAAATATTAAAAATATAAAATATATATATATATATGCTCTCGGAAACGCTCCGAACCGGAAGCTTCTAAAAATGGCGCTCTTGCTCCCGCTCCGCGTTTTCACTCCCACTCCCAAGTAACCTTGCTAAAAACAATATAATGTGCAAATAACCCTATCTTTTGGTGACAAGCCCACCAAACTAGCTCATACATGGAATAATAAGCCCCATAAGAGGTCAATTGATGTTGAGGGCCTTCTAGGAGGCATATTGGGGTCCATGAATGTCATAATGATGAATGGGACCCATCAAAAGTGATGGACAAGGGGTTGGCCCCTTGTTCTCCAAACAATAAACCAGTGGTGCTCCCTGTGGATGTGGGGGGCACACAAATGACCTCATGGGTCTCCAAATGAGTTGAGGATGCTTGTAGGCCCTATGTTAAGGCTCAAATGCTAGAATAAATGTTGTTGTCTCATCGTACAAGCCCTGGGACACCTGCAAGTGTGTGGTGCACCTGTGGGGTCAGTAGGGCATAGTGTACCAAATGCATGATCCTCGTCCGAAAGGTGGATCGTTAGCAATCTCTAAACATCTGTAGGGATCCATGGAGAACTGTCTACTGCTATGGAGGCCCATGGCTCTCAACACACACCCTATATCTGCCTAGGTAGCCCTCTGGAGGATTAGGACCCCATATAGGGAGACCAAACCCAAATGGATACCATCTGCAATCCTGCATAAGATTCGATGCGTCCCCTAGCCTTCTAGTACAACAAATCATTAGAGTAATCGTGTAAAAGAGCTTACAAACCATAAACAACAAAGTGGGCACTTCATAATGGCATGCCCTTCCGTAGTGGGCTTTGCCATGTGCTAATGTCTCCAGGCTCTAGAGGGTTTTAATCAACTACCATATTAATGTGAAAATTTCAATCCTGAAAAAATTTCAGCAGTGAGATTTATTTCTCCTACTTATTATTTCAATAAGTTATTTAAAGAATTCTTCTAGTAAATTTCGAAATAAATAATATTGTAGCATTCACTTAAGTATATGCAGAAAAAGGAACACTAAGAAATACAAGCATAAGAATCAATCACATGCACACGCTTATTTTTTGGACAATTGTCCCCGGAAAAACCCAATGCGGGAAAACCGGTGTAGCAGATGAGCGTTTATATATTATTCTTCAGCAATAAAATTCTTTACAAGGAAAAGACTGGCAGACTTCTTTAGAAAACACCTGAGATAAATTCTCCAGAACCCTCTAGAGACTTTCTAACACCCGAAAGACCCACTCCCTTCCTCTGCGTCCTTCTGTGTTTCTCTCTGCGTAGTCCCTGCGTCAGACTATGTCACTCTGCGTGGGATCACTGCGCTGCCTTCTGTGGCCCTCTGTGTCCTTCTCTCCTCGACCTTTGTCACTACTAACTCCCTCTCCTTCTTCTTCCTCTGCAACTCTCCCTCTGAAATCAAATTCTATTCCTTCATAATCGACTTCCTTCGGGTTACTGAGCGTATGCCTGACTTGCTTTCCAAATGACCCTCAAGCCTTCTTTTATAATCTTTTGATTGACGAATCAATGGCCCAGATTAGAATTCTAATCAATGGCCAATATTAAAACTTGACTTGATCTTCACTCTCTAGAAGATTCACACTCTGTTTTATTAATACCCATTAATTATTTAATTTCCCTTAGTTTAGACTTAGGGTCTACATTAAAATAATTAATTATTTTAATAAAACATGAATCGAGTGGAATTTCCAAAAACTATTTTTGGGTTCTTTGTAACACTGATGTCCAAGCCTCCTTACAAATCTTGAGACTTTGAACATTTTCTGATGCTACAAAAATCAACACTCCCTCTTAGCGAGGAAGGTGTTCTAGCAAAATGCCTATTACATGTTGCTCTGTCTTGAAGCATCCTTTGCGATGTTGATGCCTGGTTGTTGCCCCTCACCTGTTGCACTGTTGCCTTCTGTACTGCTGCCCATGACACTATCATTGTCACTACCTCATCTGTATTGTAACTCCCTCCGAATCCTGAACCTATCAATTCCTGTTACTAAAATGAATTCTTGATCATCCCATATTTTCTCTGAAATAGACAAACTTAGTCTTTCCCAGATCTTTCGTGAGTATATCTGCCACTTGTTCTCCTGTAGGAGTGTACTCCAATTGTACAGCTCCCCTTTGGACATAGTCTCTAATGAAATGACACCTGATGTCAATGTGCTTCTAGCAATCACGAAACACAGGATTCTCAGGGAGCTTGATGCAACTCTAATTATCACATAGAATGTTGGTCGCCTCCATCTTCTCCTTGAGCAAGTTCACAAGCAATCACGAAGTCCAGCTTTTCGAAATAGACATCCAGCTTTTCGAACCACGCTTTTGGCCGAGCTCTTGGAAGAGCCATCGAAATTCAGGAGAAACAACCTCCCCACAATACGCTGCAAGTATGTCCCCTGCGTGTAGCCACCTCCACTTTGTCCCTTGGGCCTATTGTTACCCTTCAGCTGGAAAAATTCTTTGACAGTAATGGCCTTCCCAAACTCAAGGCCATAAGATTGATACTCCAAGAAATAATCTCCATAGGGAATATCTTCCAGCTCTTGTTGTCCACCAGCTCTAGATGTTAGGAACATGGAAATGCTAGATCTAGGAGGTGAGTTTGGAATGATGGGCATATTGGGATTAATGGATGTGTGGTGCTATGAGATGCTCGATCCTTCCCCCAATTGGAAATCCCCTTGGACTCTCTTACCCTTGTTGCAGTTGTTATTCTGTTGGCCCATCTCTTCGATGTTTTTGGACAAGTCCTGCATTGCCTTAACAGAAGATGAGCAAACTCCTCATCCTTGCTCCTTTTGTCTCCCACATTGTCACCCATGTTTGTTTCCACAACCTCCAGTTTTGTTATCACAGGATCAGGGGTAATCTACAATTTCCTTTCTCTGCTCCTGTACCTCCGTCTTCGGTAAGTCACATTTTTTTTATCTTCCCGTGTCATAGACTACGCTGCTTCCACAAGCTGTGAGCGAAATCTATGAGCTCTGATACCACTATAATATCCCTAAGGAAATTTTACAATAAATAACAGGCATGCATAGACATAAAAATCACACAAACTGTAACATGCAATCAAAACACAATTTGACACCAAAAACAGTGCCGCTGAGCCATTTTATTAATGAATATGGGTGTACAAGAAAGGTGTTGGAAAGAGTGCACCTAAGCTTGCTCAAGGAAAGTTAGCAAAGCGCCAAATGTAGTACAAGTAACCCTTCTTCAGTCATTCACTAAACTACCTTGGCTCTGCACTCAACCTGCTCAGAAATGTGTTACTGCCTGAATGGATCTGCTGTTAGGGCCTTCTTCACTACTCAGAAAATTTTGGGAAATTTATCCCAGCCTCTCCACCAAATACCAAGAAAAACCCGCGAAGGGTTTGAACAAAGCTTGACCCCAAAAATTCGACCATCTTTCGCTTGAGTGGTCCTGTTGTTGGGAAAATCGACCCACCTGTAAAATTTGATGCCAAAGGCCCCCAAAATTCCTGTAATCCCTATTAGAAGGCACCCTCGACCTTCCCTCCAAGTCTTAGCCTCAAACTCCCTTCACTCCTCAACCTCCTGAAGTGACTCCACCAAGGACTACGCAGTCCCTACATTGTTGTAGTTACTTCTCTCCCTAGGTACGGACTTTGTTGCTGGAACAATTCGTAACTCAGTAGAACTCCCTCCTTGGGCTGGCACTTGAAGTCCACCGAAGCAAGGACTTGGATATCCACTCGGAAACACCCGTGTGCTGGACAACACTTGTAGACTTGGCTCCCGCTCAAGCGTGCTATGTCAAAAGACAAATTGTGAAATGATGAATGAATGCCAAGTTGAGTGTCTCTTGCCTCTTTTGTTCCCATGCCTCCAAAATGAAAATGTGGGCCCAGCTCGTACCTCCCACACTAATTCCGCTCCAAAGGGTGTGTAGTTCCCTTGTGGGTCATAATTCTCACAAAGTGGCCCCCACACTCCACTAATGTCGCAATCTTTCCTCCAAGCTCTAATGTTTGCAGTGCTGCAATGTCAAAAAACACATGTGGGACCCCTCTACCTACATTTCCTAAGTGCAAATATATCATGACGGAAAAATTGACAAAATTGGATATTTCACTTAGCAAAATGCTAAGTGGGAATATCATATATTTAGACTCATTCCCTCAATAATTTACCCAATTCTACGACACACTATGATCTAGTATGAAACCAAGTGTGCTTGTAATAAAATAATTTAGCCAAATGTGCTTAAATTATTCCCAAGCACACTTTTACAAAGACTCGATATAACACTAGGATTCACCTAACACTTTGTTAAGGAATTCCACCCTAGCTTTGGGGTTTTAAGCTAGAAGAAAAACTTTGTTGATTATCCGTATTTAGAAAGATATAATTCGGTGATGTTGAAAAACTTCCTAGGTAATAATCACATGTAAGAATATTTTGTCAACATGTTTTGAACCAGCCAGTGTGGTTCATCATCAAGACAAGATGATGAACCACACTGGTTGGTTCGAAACATGTCGGCAAAATATTCTCACATGTGATTATTACCGAAGGGCTTTATATACATTTTATGGATCACAAAAGCAAAATTCCTAATATTGAAACTTCCTAGGTGTTGTTACATAAATAAATGGTCATACGAGCATCATTTACAATATAATTTGCAAAATTTGGGTTTACCACGAAAAAAATTGTTGGTTGATGACTTTAAACTTTGAAAAAATCTCTTCATGTCTTTGTATTCTACTTCCTTGCACTGTTGACAAAGTGTGGTCAATAGGTTTCATGCTCAAGGCAAACTTATTTTTAGGTCAAGCACCCATTGAGTGCTTCTAGGGTTTTTCATTGACTCTACAAGTCAATTAAGTCATTGTCATGTATGGAAGACCCTTTTGGGCATGTTACATATTGTAAAGAAAAATTAGTTGAGTCAAAATTAGAGTCAAAGGCCCTCCAAGACCTTGTCAATGGGCAAGCAACAAGTCGGACGACATGAAGAGCAAGTCAGCCTCATGGAGGCGATTCGTACCCCTAGACAACCTATGAATAAGAAGGAACTCAACTTCATTTTGACACACAAGAAAGCAAGTTCAATCTCCTCAAGAAACAAGTTGGAAAAGGACAAAAATCAAGGATAAGAAGAAGAAAAGCAAGATCAAAGTTTTGGGTTTTCTCTCTCTCTCTCTCTTGTGTTAGGGTTTCTAAAGTTGTTGGGAAAGACGCGTTGTTGGAAAGCTGTTGGGCCAGTCGAAGTGTTGGATAGTTGTTGGGGTTGAAGTTGCAAAAGAAACTGTTGAGTCAAAGTTGCAGAAGAAACTATTGGGTCGAAGTTGTAGAAGAAACTATTGGGTCGAAGTTGCAAAAGAAATTGTTGGGTCGAAGTTGCAGAAGAAACTTTTGGGTCGAAGTTGCAGAAGAAACTTTTGGGTCGAAGTTGCAGAATAAATTGATAGGGTCAATGTTGTTGAAGAAGATGTTGGAGTCGAAATCGCTAGAAAGAAATTTCATCAAGGAGAAAGGTTGACTTGGTCTTGGAGGGGTCTTTGTCAAGGGTCTTAGGTCTTGGAATTCATCATTTGAAGATTATAGAAGAAGGTTTTGGCCCTGGATGATCACCTACATCTTATGTCGTCTTGACTCACTTTTCTTTATCATTTGGTAGTTGTTTGATGATAAGAACATGAAATATAATCAAGAGAAAGAAAAAGTTAATTAAGTTAAGTAAAAATACATCACAATCAGTTATCAAAGTAAGAGAAATCACCTAATCTAGCTGCCCTAGATTTCTCACTACAGAGAAGGGGCTCGACAAGACCCTCACTAAACAACACGATAAATCTTTATTCAAACACATCAACTACCCTTATTGACATCTTCTGAAACTCTGAAATGTAGACTCTTGTTATCCCTATTTGTTTGAGCTAAGTCAAGTCCTTGAAATACAATTCGAGGTCCTTCACGTCGAATTGCCCCATCAAGCGTTGCATGAACTCTATGTAAGAAGTGACACTATTATGCCCTAGAGTCACTAGCCCATGGTACCACCACTCATGAGCTTCTCCTTTTAAATGTAGAGTGGAAAACTTGATGGCCTTTGTCTCGATCACGGGATTTAGCTAGAAATAGGTATCAAGTTTTTGAGCCCAATCTCTTGTTGTGGAGTTTGACGACCCATCAAACAAAGATATAGACAACTTTCCCACCTTCCTCAGTAAATAAAAACTTTGGGACCCTTGCATACCCCTATTAAAATCCCTCAGCCTGCTTCTGTATTTGATCAAGAAAAAATCCTATAATGTTTAGCGCGACAAAAATCTTGCTCAAGCGCCTCATACTCCCCATAGGTAGTCATCAAATCCTTCATTTTGGCCTATTTGTCCTTGGTTTCCTGTCTACATCTCATCCAAAAACTTAGGTAGAAGAGGTCTAGGGGATTTTCTACTTGAGGTGCTTGGGTCATGTCCCACTTTTTGTTGTCCAGGTTGATGGGGGTTACTACTTTCCCCTTGTTCTCGGTTATGGCTGTTGGACCCACTAGTTTCATGGCTACCTGCATGTTGGTTTTGGTTGTTTATTACCAGTTGTGTGATCAGCTGAACTAATTGTTGTTGTCCACGAGCTAGATCATTCAATATATCTAAGGTACTATTCCCTGGTTGTTCATTCATGTCTCCCATGTTTTCCCCTTCTTCATAATCTCATTCTGTTGGTAGAGGATTACCTCCCCATCTCCTTTGTCTTTGGTATGTGACGCATTATGTGTCTTCAGGAAACATCCAACCACTTGACCAACAAAAATTTTCATTCGTGTGTGTAGTCGTTCATGTTTCCCTTTTGTATAAGACAAACGAAATTATTGTACACGTCATCATCTTCCTTGTTATGGAACCTTTAGAATAGGGCATTTATGAAACATAAAAAGAATGTGTAAAATTTTCTAGACCACCATAGAAAACAATCGTAAGCTTCCTCTTCTAAGTTATTGAAGGCTATCATTATTTTTTCTCTTTCACACAATTGGGTTTTAGATTTAAAAATTCCTCCCATTTTCTTAACCCAAACAACTCCTCCTTTATGGTCCTTACCAGGGTTGCGAGGGAGTGGCTCCCCCCCTGAACCTGCTCTTGGAGCGTGCTCCCCAAAAAAAAAAATCGCTCCCTCTCCTTTTTTGCAATTTTTTTCTACAAAAACATTCCAAATGCAATTTCTTTTCAAAGAAACAATAATTTTCGAGTGGGGAAGCCTAATGATCAAGCCTATGGTCCTAGTATTGATATGTAATTCATGGTAATGTTAAATTCTTAAACTAAAAGTGGCATTCTCCTTAATCTTCATTTTCATCCTTTTACTTAAATTTTTAACATTACCATGAAATAACTCGGGATGTTTGAGAGCAGTTTCGACCTCACTAGATTTCATATGGAGAAAGTATAATTTTAGATCTCATTCAAAATCCAACAGACTTATAAGTTTTTCAGGATTTCAGGAATAGTGGGATTGCAATGTTTCCATTGGATTTTGTCATGTACTAGGGTATGGAACTCATATTTAATCAAGAGCACCAGTCCCTCTATGTACCTTGATGTTAGTAACATTGGTTGTCGAACTCCTCTATCATGACCCTACTAAAAATGTACCCATCACTCAAACAAAATTTTGACTTAACATGCTATGTTTTTTCTATCTTATGTTAATACTTAGAGGGTGATATTAATGACAAAGATCCCTATACAGATCCAAAAGTAATGACAAAGATACCTCTGGATGTTAATGCTTAGAGGGTGATATTAATGACAAAGATCCTGATTTTCTAACAAGACTCAGAAATTAGACATTTCTCATGGCGGCAAGAGGCCCAAGCATTAGCGATAGATAATAGATTTACTTGTCTTTTCTAGTTTCTAGTATTTTTTATAACTGTTGACTCTTTCATATTTATTAAGATATTTTTTATAAACAATATATGACAATTTAAGTTTGAAGTTTAAAGTTCGCAATTATAACTCATTAGTAATAAATTATGAATATGATGCTTCGTGAAAGTTGAAAGTTGTTTCATTTCATTTCATTTTATAACATTTCATTTCATGTTAGAATTTTTCTATAATTTTGGTGATCAATGATGATAAATGTCATGTATTGAATTTTGAAAGCTTGAAACTTTAAGATTAATGAATCATGAGACTCGATATGTTGTATGTCACTAACTTGTGGACGTGGCTAATGAAGATTATAACTTCTAGATTATTGACGTTATATGCTTCAATCTATGTTTTTATGCTTTTTATATCTTATTCATCATTCTACATGCTTTTATTGACATATATGCATCAAAATATATAAAAATATATATTCTATAAAAATTCACTCCCGAACCGGGAGCTTTTGAAAATGTTGCTACCCGCTCTTGCCCCCCGCTTTCGCTCTCACTCCCAAGTAACCTTCATCCTTACCATCATATTTCGGTAATTCCATTTTAATTCTTTGATAATATCTATATGGAACCCTTGTGTCATGCTTATTGCTGAAAAAATTGCTTCAGCTGCTACTTGATGTCCCTGCTAATTTGTATTTTTGTTATTCTTGAGTAGGTGTTGCTTAATCTTGTCATCATTTCTTGTTCTTAATGTTGTTTTCCATCGATTTTTGAACTCCACTACCAAATTATCAATTATGTCTCCTTTTTCTACTAGTTTATTAATTTTCTCTATTAACACATTTTGTCCTTACCCCAATTCTATATGTGCCTTTTCAATGTTACTAAGACAATTTCTTACACTATTGACCTCATCTCTATATCAGCTAACTTATGCAAGTAATTCTTTGTTCTTTTTCTTACTTGATTCCATTTTCTTTCTTTTGTTCCTGGGGGGTTCACTTCATAAAGGTATCTAAAGTTTAATTTACAAAAAAACTCACTTCAATTATAAAGTGTTTGTGTTTCACCTTTTTAATTTTAAATTGTAATTTATTATTTTTTTTAAACTTAATTATCAACAATTGCCAAAAGGCATGAGTTGTGGAAAAGTCACAAAAGAGAGGTATGTATTGATTGCATGAGGTTTTAGAAACAACGCATCTTGAATTAGTACAATGGTTGTAAGGATCAAGTACAAACACTGGCGACGGTGGTGGCAAGGTACAGAATGCTGATTGATAGTGAACAGAATTGACTGTAGATAAATTGCATGAGTGTATGGGTGACTACACTTACAGCGGCTGGGTGTATGGGCAGTGGCGAAAATTGGTAGTGCATTGGCAACACGATTATCAATTGTACAAATGAACTGCGGTTGGCTGCATAGTATGGGCATGACTGTGATGGCACAGATTTGTGTATGGCCAAGGATTCAGCTCTAATATCAATGTAATAAATAGTCCCTATTTATATGTGTGATGACATAATTATTGTGCAGGTAAAACATATTGATTGATAAAACGATTGATAAGATAATAATGATATTACAATGAGGACCCCCATTATAAATACCTAGGCGCAGTGCCTTTTCATACTAATGGCTTTTTAATAAGGCTCATAATTTCATTAACTAATTAACATATCATTTATGATATTATTATCTTTGTAACATTATGGTACATGTTTTTTCGTTTCTTTATATTGCATCAACATCTTATAACAAAGTTTCCTAACCCTACTAAAGGATGAGGAAAACAAGGAAACAATACTAGTGACAGATACCAATCAATCCAGAGATGGGATGTGGATACAAGGAAAAAATGGAAAATATTAATTATGGATTACATGGGCATGCAACATCAATAAAGGCATCCTATTTGTGTCCCTCCTAAACATGCAAAAAAAAAAGGCCTCAAGGAGGGTCATACTAGACTAGGGGCAAGTGATAACCACCAAAGTGAAGCATGGAAACCAGAATACAACCAAAAGTAGTCATTCATCCAATTCAACCTATGATCCAAACAAAATGACCTTAAACATTAAACGAAATCACTTGAATACAAAGATGGTTAATGTACCTCATATTGATGACCCACCTCATCAAATGATTAGGCTAGATGTAATAAAGCATTAACCAGAGCATAGATGGGAGGCATCTAAAGCTAGGTATCTGTGGATAACCATAGGGCTGTTGGCTAGCAAGTCAAAACAATAGGAGAAAATTTTTCTACTACTGGTCACCCATTTGGGTGGGTAACGAGTATCACACCCAATAACCTTAAAACAAGGTCAATACATTTCCCAGGCAATCTTCAGCTGAAATACAAGATTCCTCTTACACCTAGAGTGATCTTAGCCACAAAAACTTTGATGCCATGTAGAAATATTCTGAAATGATCATAAACCATGTGAAAATTTCTAACACAAACTGACTTTAATGCAAAACAAAGATTTCGCCTCGTTAACTAGAGGCTTCCCAGATCTTAACCCTATGAATTTTCAATCTTAGGGCTGTTTTGTTGCATAATTAAAACCGCAGCAGCAACAGACAAAATTTCAATCCTTAACAACCCCAAACATCTAGGCAACCCAACAAACATATACCAAAGTGTTCTAATAAGTTTCAGCCCTCTACGGTAATCTTATCATGCATAACCAAGATCTGAAAGAGCTTATTTACAGTTGTAAATAAGCAGCAAAATGGCCAATTTCTTCTTCAAATACAAAGTTAAATCACTTGACATAGTCAACCTTAACTTGTCGATTCAGCAAGACATATAGAGCTGGAAATTAAAAACCATGAAGAATATGCATGGGTGAAAACCAAATCTACAATTTACACAAGTATTGGACAGCTGAAAACTGAATCAATATGTACAAAGATGAAGTTCCAGTACAAACCATTGCCTTATTGCAAGAGTAGTACAATTCTCTAGCTCTCCAAAACCCTAGCAAGCAAAAACCAAACCCTAGCACAACTAAGGAAATCCAACTAGCATGAATCACTCAAGCAAGCCTCCCAAGGTAAAACACCTCCTCTTCTTCTCCTCTTCTCCAAGTACAACCTATGGTTATATCTCAAAACCCTAACACTAGACGTCAGGATACTCCAAGAACAGGAAACCCTAAGAACTCCAATGAAGACATATAGATAAAGTACTATAGATGATCCGAGAGAGAGAGGAAGACTTGTGCACTCCTTGATCACATCTCTTTACAAGAATGATGAGTAAAAGACTCTCTCTCTCTCTCTCTCTCTCTCTCTCTCTCTCTCTCTCTATATATATATATATATATATATATATATATATATATATGAGAGAGAGATAAGAGAGGCAAACAATACATATGTGGGCCAATGCAATTAAAGGCATCCTACAATAACACATGCAAACTCACATTTAGGACACTACATGCCAAATGTACACATGTCAAGGTCCAAGGTGATGTCATCCATAACAAAGGCTCCAAATGCAAGGGTGCTCCATGAAGTGTGTCCAACATTCCCCCTACATGCCTCTTAAGGCTCCATCAATTCCCCCAATCCATGTACTCCACTAGGTCCACTCCCCTTGCATGAAAATTGTCACAACTCAAGCATCGTGGAACCTACTCCAAGCAGCAATACAAGTCCAAGCTACCATATGTTGTCTAGAACCCAATGCCCTCCTCTAGGATGCAATACACTTATCCTGCGAAGTAGGGCATTCTAAAAGCAAGAAACCATCTCCATATGGCCATCATGAAAGACATCACCCTAGTTATCAGGAGATCTCCAACACCCTAGGGAAGAATGACAAGCACCGAATTGAGATCAAGCAAGCGCTGAGTAATCCATCTCCAATGAGCAAGCCCATCACGGATCAGATGTCATGTGTAAAGCAATCACAAACGATTTAGGGGCTGAACATACACCATGTGCACCAAATCCATTGAAGTGTTGAAAAGTGTAACTAGGTTCGGTCTTCATAGTAACATATATAATTATGATTTTATGTAATTGATGTAAAGAAGAAAAATAAAATTATTCTTGTAATGCTTGTCTCATGGGTTTCAGGAGCAAGGAATTTTATTTTTAGTGATGGCTGCCATTGTGAGCCTTTAGGATTTGTCATCTAGTCATAAAATTCAAATTGATTCTATGTCATGTATGAAGGACCCTTCTTGGGAATGTTACACATTTGTATGTCATTAAATGTATAGGAAGGCCATCCAAGACCAAGCAAAGTCTCCTCCTCAAGTCGCCTTCAAAAGGGATAATGTACACTCTCTAAAGGTCATGTTGGCTTATTATGATGGGAAACAACTATAAATAGGCGGCTCGGCCTCATTTCAGAAGGAAAACTTTGGTAATGCATCTGGTTATGGTCTGCAGTTGGAGGAATTGCAAGAAGGGGAGATGGAAGCCTACTCATCAGTAAAGAGAGAAGGAAGTAGAGAGAACCTCTTAGCTTCATTTTCCTGGGTCTGTTTTAGGGTGGTTTTGTTGTTACATGTGCGTAGAAGGAGATCATATGTTGCAATAAGGCTGAGAGGAATTATAGTCCTCTTAGGTAGCCTAGTTGGAAGAAGAACAAGTCTAAGAGGAAGTCAAGGCAAGCTAGAAGGAGTTCCTATGCAAAGAAGGCCTAATTCTAGGAGACATAAACTAATGAAGGTTTAGGAAGTCGAAGCTAAACGGTACCTGACAAGAAGGAAGGAGAAGAAGTTTGACCAGTGTTGACTTGGGCTTGGAAGAGAAGCAGTGAAAAGGGACTTGTGTCTTGGTCTTGCAGAAGCAAATAAGTCAACGATCTTAGTCTTGGTAATCGTCAATTGGATCTCTATAAGAAGAATACTTTGTTCAGGTTTTCCTCTCAAGTGGGAAATGTTTTGGCCCTAGTTGATAGCTTACAGTTTGTGTCTCTTGTCTCTTTATGGTTTATGCATTTGTAACTGTTTGATGAAGAACACTAATAATCGAAGTAAAAGAAGATCCCAATCTAAGAATTAAAAAGCTCTCACAAGTAGTTACTAATAGAAGAGAAATCACTTATTTGTTATGCCCTAGATTTCTCAACATGGCATCAGAGCTAAGGTGTCAAGTCAAGAAGGAAGGGCATCAGTTTGAAGAGAGTCGTCAAAAGGAGTATCAAGAAAAGTCAAGGCATAGAAGGTAAAAAAAACAATGAATCTTCAAGAATGCTTAAGGACCAAGTTCCAAAGGAGTCTAATAAATAAAATTTGGACACAAATATTCTCAAGATTTGATCTCAATATAGGAAGAAAGAGACGGTGATCTTCATCTCTCTATAAAGAATCAAACTCTCTCCAAAGTCGAGCAAAATTTTAGGCTACAATATTAGCTTTTCAACAAAATGAGTAGATCCTCGGTCCATGTACTTAAAGGAATAGCTTTTGAATATCACTATATTACTGTCCCAAAAGACCGAAAGCCTAATGACATAAAAAGCAACCCCCCTGGACATCAAAAAAAAAGGATTGTTCAGAAGGTAGAAAAATCTCAAAACCAAATTTCTGAACAACCTCAAAGAAAGATCGATCTCCTCAAGAAGATCAAGAACATAATGTTTTTATCACTAAATATTCGTGGCACAAAGAGTGTAGACACCGATCATTCTTGTTCTCTGTAACACGATCAGTCTTTCAAAAGGACTGATACTCATTTATACATCCTTAAAAATATGGAAGAACAGCCAGAAGAATCTCTACGTTGAAATTGTGTGGCAAAGAAGTTGTTATCACTCCAATAATTCTCAAAAGTTGTGAGATTTTTTATTTTAGTTTAAAGAATATTAGAGGTAGCCAAAAACCTACTTTTAAGCCTTAGGATCTAGCCTTCCTAATGCTCAGAGAGGGCTCTCTATATATGATTTATCTCTGTTGATTGTATTTGATTTTAGGCTAGTTATGTAGGGTAAATGGGTTTTGGATTTTGATTTGATTTGGTGGTGAAATCACTTACTTAGATGGATAGATGTAGACCTGTATTCCATTGGGTTAATGGAGTCAATGTGTCAAGCAGTCAAATCAGGATTAAGTTCTAAAGGGAAATGTTTACAGGGCAAGATAGTTGAGTTACTTCAGATCTTCAAAGCTGATGGTGAAAATTATTTTAATCAGGGTAAAAGAGCAATTAAGGGTTCTTAAATTCGGATTATGAGTGAAAAGGTAGAGGCCAATCGAAACTAGGGAGCAATTAAGGGTTCCCTAATCTAAATATTAGTGGAAAACATATAAATGATAATCAGTCAAAACAGAGTGCTTTTAACATATTCTGAAATAACAATTCATGATTTGTCATTTAGATTTAGAATAACATTCAAGTATTGATGAAAAACATAAGAAATTGACAAAGAAACAAGTGAAAATACTTCACTGTAGTAGCCCAACACATGAATCTTGTGATATGATGCTTTATTACTTTAATCTAGTCTGCTGACTTGAAATTGGTACAATCACCCTTAGGTTCAGAATAGTTGAACTATAGAAATGTTCAGCAATTCATCCACACTCAATACTTCCAAATGAGAAGTATTTATACAAAAAATCATACAAAATATCCTAGAATAAACTTAGGAATTGTTCATGGAAAAGAAATATTTTCATGCAAGAAGATAGTGACAGTTTTCTAATTAATGCTAGCTGTCCCTTTTTTATTGAAATAAATGATTTGTTGTCTTGATTTTGTTATTGCTTTCTCTCTTTTCTATTCAACGAAGCTACAGCTGGACAGTGAAGTGTCCTTTACGCTGGCAGGTTCATCTCTGCTTTGTAATTCTTCTTTGACTTTTTAACTGATACTCTTTATCTTGATACTCTTTCTCTGCAAAACTATAACTGTAAATGTGAAAACAGCATGCTCTGTTTTGACTTTCACTGCTTTGTGCTTACTGCAATCTGATTTTACAGTAAATCAGTCAATTTTTCCCAGAATTCTGTCTCTGGAAATTTTATCTTCATCATCCTTCTGAAGTTTTCATCAACTTCAGTATACTTTGAGAAGGTTGGCTTGTTGACAAATAAGTGTTTTACTTCATGCTGTAAGTAAAACAAATTCTCAAAAGTCCTGTAGAGCATCTTCCCTGTTGGGATTCCCTACAAGGCTGAATTGTTCACTTGCTCCCTGGCAAACTCTCTTATCTTTTTATCATAATCATCTTGCTTCATTAATCTATCATTAATAACTAGAGGATTGGGAAGGCCTTTTTGCCTAAGAACATCATACTTGATCATGAACCTATTGATAGAAATCTCCATGTTCTGGCATTTTTCTTCTAACTGTATCATCAGATTCTTCTTAGAGATTACCTTCCTAACTTCTAGGATGGTCTCTGTTCTATCATTAATTCCAATTTCTTCCAGCTCTTATCTATTTTTGGAATTAAGAAACTTGATTATTTCAAGAGCTTCTTCAGGTTTCTTACCAAGCTCTTTTTTGATCTTTTGAATTGCTTCTCTTGCTGATCTAACTAAGTCTTTCTGCTCATATATAACCTGGATTGATGGCCAAATGTCATTGACTGCTTCAATGATATTGGACCATAATTGTTGCTTGACATGTGCCATTGGTTCCTTCAGTGTTGTTCTTTTTCTAACTTTTTCAATTGCTCATTCAATCTACTGGCTTTTTGTTCTTCATTCTTAGCATTTATTTGAGCAAGTTTCTTTGCATCTTCAAGACTTTTGAGCTGTTCTTTTAGTCTGTTTATCTCATTGGTCTGAATAGACATATCTTGCATAGCCTTTACTAGCTTGGTTTATCTGAATGTTGTGTTGTTGTTGTTGAAGATTTTGTGGTTGAAGTTGTAGATGAAGTAACTAGAAGTGTTGTGGCCATTGGGACATTAGGAGCCAGTGATTCTGCCAAAGTAGAAGGTACAGTTGTTGCGACTACAGGAATGACAGTGGCAGGAACTTCCTCTACTTTGTTGGCTTCTTTCTCCTAGACCAACTTGTCCATTTCAATTTCCATTTCCTTTCTCTGAGCTATTAACTGTAAAAGGAGATTCATCATCTCATCTTTCTGATTGGTATCTTGTAAGACTTCCTTGGCTTGAGGATGTTCTGTAGGGGGCAGCTTTAGTTGTTTCTTTAATGCATCAATGTCTGCATTTTTCTTCTCGATCAACTCATCTGCAACTTTTACATTTTTAGGATCATATCCTACTTCAATTACTAGTTCTTCCAAGGATCTAATTCTAGTGTCCTTTGCCTGTGAAGATGCTTTCTCCAATTTGAGTTGATCTCTGACATTTACCAGAGTGTTTTGCAGCTTTTGTGCACTGATGGCCTTGGTGGTCATTGTAGAATAAATCATCTCCCCTGCCTGCTTATGAAATTCAATTTGATCCAGAGGATGAATATCCTGCACTAGGACTTCAAAATTTATCTTTTTGTAATCTGAGGATGACTTAGGAGTCTGAATTGTAGGTTGAAGAAATGACATCTGCATCTTTTTATTCTTATAGTCAAAGGCTGAGAGTAGCGTATTCTGGATGCCAAGAGTTTGTTTCAGATACCGAGAATATATTTATGTTTTAATTTCTTCATTTCTGACTTTGATTTCTTTGTATCTTTCTTTTATATCCATCTCCTTTTCTGTTGGTTTTTTAGATGAAGAAACTTCAATACTATGTTGCTTCTGAATTAGCTGAGTCTTTGAATTAGTAGGCAGTTCTTCTTCTTCAATTATTGTAGGAAGTGCATTATCTTTTTCTGCTATTTCTGTATCAATCACCTCTATTGTTTCCTTTTCTTTATTGGCAGGATTTAGCTTTGGCTTTTTACTGTACCTCAATTTGAATTTGGTCTTTGTTGTAGTTTCTGCAGTATAAGATCCATCCTCTCTATTTCTATTTACATTTATGTCTTCTTGGGCTAGAGTTTGCAAAGTTTGACTAGTATCACTTTGATTCCCTACCTCTACCAATGTGTTTTCTAACCATTCAGATTGGTTTGAGAATTTCTCAATCTCTGGCTTCTTATATGGAGTCAACTTGCATTTAACTCTCATTTTACTAATAACACCAAGGGGATCATAATACCATAAGAAACTAGGACTGAATTTGAACTCTTGTAAACATTTTTCTGCTTCAGGAGCTACATCTCTATTGTTACAGATAAAAGGGCCAACCAGGTTCTTCAACTTGAACTGTGTTTTCTTCTTTGCTATTAAGAAATTAACTGCATCTGAATTTAGAATCTACCTTATGTATTCAAGGGCAAATAACCTCATGGGAAGGTATTTGGGTAGTTTATAAGGGATAAGACTTGATCCATAAACTCTTATTTCTGTATGGTTTTGGTACACGTACCAATAACCTATCCTATTATGCTCAGACAATTGCAGGACCTTTTTTATTTCATTACTAATTTTGGGTTGTATGCTGTTGTTCAGCAAATTGACTATGGGATGAATGAAGGAATCTGTAAAATATGTATAGGTGAAATCATTGGAATCTTTCCTTATCAAGGAAGTCTAAAAGATGAATGATTGAGGATTTCCTTTCACATCAAGCTTCTGAAGGTTTATATTGAATTTCTCAGACTGAAAGTATAAGAACATGTGAAATAGGAATGAAGGGTACTTGAAAACACCTTTAGAAGGCATTTTGATCAATTGCTCATGAATACTGTCAACAAGATATTGAGCAAAGTTAAAAATGGTAGCAGGAGGCTGACCAGGTGTGAAAGTAGATAGAAAACCTAACACTGCGACATCAGCATGTTCATCTGTAAAGTAGCCAAGAATGAAAGACAACATGGAAATGATATGTCTTGTCCTTTCAGAAAAAATTGCAGAAGAATAAGGAGGATTTAACTTGGGAATTTCTACATAAGAAGGCATGAAGGTCTGGAAAATATTGTTAAAATTGGGCAACTAGGTCCAAACTCTGGGTTGTGCTGCTCAAATGACGATCCAAATATTTTTATTGGATTCCTCTTTCAAAGAGGTGTAAGATTGATCTAAAAATCATCTCGATCGGATGAGCAGAACATGTACTTTGATTTTACTCCACTTATGTGCTAGGTTAGCCTAGAATATAATAAGACTTACAGGTCTTAAAAAACGTGTCACACAACCCCAAAGATGCCTATATATTGGCGAGACTTGGAGTTCATTAGACACACAATGGGTGGAGGATTTTCTTCTCTCTTGATGGCGATGGAGCTGCGTTCTTGGTGATGCGTATCTGTGGAGTATTCTTTGTTTGGGTTGTATTGGGGTTATGTGTGACATGCTTGGTTGAATGACCTATTGGAGACTTTGCTAGTAGAAGCATCCTGCTGAACGCTGTAACGCCACCATTCATTATCTCTGTTTTGGCTTGTCTTCCATCGAGCTATTGCTATGTTCTATCTGCTTCAGTATTTTGTGCCCTAATCTAAAATAGCATAGAACATGTTCTAAAATTAACATGGTATCGGAGCTGAGGGGAAGACAATGCCCACTCTGTGCTGAAAAGCTATCTCCGATCTATTGATCCAACAAGTGCAACTCATCCACAAAAGCATCATTCATAGATAAAACACTTCTGAGGCATCCGAATTGAAGCAGAGGCTAGACGTGGAAGAGGAGACTTTTTGTTTATCTCTTTCAGGGTCGAAGAGCTACAGGAGGCTACCGCTGTGTTTGAGGACAGGTTGCACAGTGCTTAAGGGCTGTTTTATGGGCGGTCTGTCTCTAAAAGAGAATGTCGCAAGCCTCTGAAGGCTCACTGATGCTTTCTGCAGAAAATTAAGGGAGGTCGAGGAGTAAAGCTGGATGAAAATGCCCTAGATTTGCAGCCTTGCTTGAGGGTAAACCAGAAGTATTAGAAGGATGTTTTTAAGTCTATTTTGGGTGACCGTTTGCAGGAAGAAAGACCGAGGTCCCTTGGAAGAAGACCGCAGCCAAAAAGGGATTGTTTTAAAAGTTGTTTGATGCGTGGATAGCCCTCAAAGAGGCTGTTGCAGGTCTGGTTGTATACCTGTAGGATGTCGTTGTCAAAAAGAAGGGCAACTCTGCATATAAGGGTTTAGGAGCAGCGTAGAGGGGCAGCTTCCCATTAAAGGACAGCCGCAGCAATTATGGGTCAGACTTGAGGTTTGAAAAGAGGGTTGTAGCAACATACAGCTTGAGGGCATGACATCACCAGGGCACAAAATCAGGATTGTATATACGTTGTTTTCGATCAGTTTGAAACCAACAAAAAGAAGAGATTTGTTGTCTTTGTTGGTCAAATCTGGGCAAGTTCTCTAGTTGTCTCATGGAGAAAAACACTAAAACCTGAAAGCTCTCTCTCTCTGTGTATTTGTAGTCATCAAGGATTTGCGGCCTATTAAAAAATTGTAATTTGGGCTTTCAATTTATAAAAGCAGGTTGACGTCAGTCCCAGAGGTAAGGTTGGATCTGTTTTATGTTGTTTTTAGCGCATAGTTTAAGTTCTACTTGGGACGCAGGGTCCATTTTCGCTCTGTTTTCTCTGAATTGGCTGCAGCAATGGAAGCACTCGAGCGTGGACATCAAGGGCTATATCTAGGGTTGTTTGGGTTAGGTTGAAGACCGCTCAAATACAAGAGGACATCTGCAGGGTTTGAGGCAATGTCTAGGCACATTTGTTAAGGGTTTAGTATCGTTTAAAGGTCCTGAAGGGCAGCAGAAGGAAGTCGCCTTCTCTGAGCCAACTTGGGCATGATTTGAAGTTGTTAGTCCTGTTTCACGAAGCTGCAACCCTAGAAGAAATCACAGGTAAGTTGCAGAACTTATCCATCACAGATCTGGGTGTCGTGAGGTGAGTTTGGGGCTGGAAATTAGCCCTAGACAACAACAAGTTAGCTCATGGTTAGAGAAAGCCTAACTGCAGTTGTTAGTATGCCATCTGAAGAAGACTGAGAAAAATAATGTGGATATTACAGGCCTGAATATTGTTTGAAGGTAACATGTTGAGTGTTGTGGTAGGCTGCAGGCCATACCACAACAGCAAGCCTTGTATGGGACATTTTTAGCCCTTACCCTTAGCGTAAAGCAAGAATGTCCCTTCTAGCCAGTGACCTTAAGGAAGATTGAAGTGGAGCATTCTTTATGGCCCTTCCATGTCATAATGAAGGCTGAGTAAAGGATGAGTCTCCTCAAGGATCATCGCAATAAATTGCAGGCAGTTATCAAAGTTTTTTTTACTGTGTGCTCACTCTGTATTGACCTCACGCCTAAGGTAGCCGCTGGTCCAAACTGAAGTTGGACATAGATCCTTGATGCCCTATTTGAGGGTTTCTTATGAGCAAAGGAAGCTGAAGTTTTATCCCTTATTGGCCCAAATCTATGCATAAACAAAGACACACATGTAACATTTATTGATGACCTGATGCAGTAAGGAAAATTGGTGTACTTAACAAAGGATATAAGATCTGTACATGCAGGGGTAGTGTTGTGAACCTACATATTCCTGAACTCAACCTATTGGCAGTGACCTTAGAGAGTGTCTTGACCATATTTATCTTGTTGGATGATTGGAGCAGAAACATTGGTGAGCAGGAGGACCTTTATGACTATACTGGATCTGCATAAGATAAAGGTATCACGTAAGGTATGGACTAGCATGAAGTAGGGAAAATTCTGTGTTTGGAACATCTGTAAGACTGGTTCATAGATCTGTGCAAATTTAGGAGACAAATTGCAGAACTGAGATCTGAAGACTTGAAGCCTTAGATCAGTCAACCATTAACTGTAGTTGGGCAGATCTGGAAGCCCTAAGGAACAGTTTTTTTTGGAGTTGGAAGTTTTTTTTTAAGGGTTGACTGCAGAAGCCCTTGGGGCAATATTATGTAGCGGTTAGATTGTTGACAAGATGGGCAAAGATGTAATTCCTAGGAAGAGTGTCATTGAGCTAGGTAAATTTTGACAGCCTTAGGAGCAGTCTTCTGAAATGACCAGAAAAAATGACAAATGGGCTGAACTGGAAGCAACAGGATGCAATGCCAGATGTAGTAGATGAAGACCTCAAGTGCAGGACAAATCATGATATATTAGAAGGCAGATTGGATCCCTAGTTCAGTAAGTTGCAGTCTTAGAAGGCTGATTGAGGAAGCTACAGCAGATCTCCACAGAATAACATGTAGTTGCTATAAGGAATTCTAACACAAGTTGAGGCTTGTAGATATTTTCTCCCTGTTTGACAGTGACATAGATAGACACCTATGTAGCAGTGAGCTTGTGACAGTATCAGTCTTACATTGGAGCGTAATGACAAACTTGGAAGTGTGAACTAAGAAGTTTTTTTTGCAGCCTTCAGTCACATTCTTGGAACATTGAACCTTGATCAGCTAAGCCTGTGCAGTTTTGAACAAATATTGTATATTGACAATATATGGCTATGAGTCTTAGATGGCTTTGACTGTGGGAGAATAAGACTCCTTTCCAAGTTGGTGTCTGGGATGCCCTCATTTAAAATAGATGTCTTCTCTTTCAAGAGAAGCTGGCATTAAGAGGGAGAATTCAACTGTATATGCTCCTGAGCTAATATCATTGCTGAACGAAAGAAGATCCTCATGGCTCAAAAACATATGGCTTCATAGGGGGAAATTCCGGAAGAAAACCAAGAAGCCATATAAATACCAGGGGTATCTAACTGCCATGTGTACAATATGAGCCTGGATCATTTGAAGACGCTGTAAAACATCAAGCCTGGAAGGATGCGAGGATGATGTCTGGGATATGGTTCCTAGACCACAAATCAAAGCTATTGTCACTTCGATATAAGATCAAGCATGGATCTGATGGGAAATTGTGTTGCCTGAGACTTTTGTAGGAAGGCACTGATTATTATTGCACCTATAACCTATTATTTCCCTTGCTGCTACGCAAGGACGGAATCTTCATCAAATGGATGTAAAGACCGCCTTTTGGCATCGTGCGATAAAGGAAGAGGTGTATGTAGAGCAACCTTTGGGGTTCGAAGTCCAGGATCGAGACACTCGTGTCTGCAGGTTGAAGAAAGCCCTCTATGGGCTGAAGCAAGCACCCAGAGTTTGGTACGAGAGGATAGATAGCTACCTGATGAAGCTAGGCTTCACTCGTAGTAATGTTGATCCGAATCTTTACTTCAAGTTGATAGATAGAAGCCTCTCATTCTAGTGTTGTATGTGGACAACCTCTTCGTGACAGATACTGACCCTCTCATTCATCAATGCAAGAGGGAGCTCGTTGCTGAGTTCGAGATGAAGGACCTAGGACTAATGCATTACCTCCTAGGCCTGGAGGTCTGGCAGAGAACCTGGCAAGATTTTTTTCCTTTCTCAAGGAAAATACATTGTGAAGCTTCTGGTATGATGGACTGTAAGTCCGTGTCGACACTGATGGAACTCAACTTTAAGAAGTTGAGTGACAGTGCTGTTGGGCCCGTGTTAGCAAATCCTACTGAGTATCGTCAACTCGTAGGGGCTCTAGTGTTCCTAGTGAACACCCGTCCGGACGTATGTTGTGCAGTGAATACTTTGAGTCAACACATGGTTGATCATAACATTCACTGGGTTGGTGCCAAGAAACTCTTGAGATATCTCTGTGGCACGATAGACCATGGGCTGGGATACACTGCCGGGAGCATGACACTCCTTGGTTATACTGATGTCGATTGGGCTGGCAGTGTGGTGGATCATAAGAGCACATCTGAATGCTACTTCACAAGTAGATTTGCTTCGGACAGGAAACGGAAGTCAGTAGCCTTGAGCACCGCTGAGGTCGAATACATTGCAGCATGTATGGCCCGTTGTGAAGTCACTTGGTTGCGAAAGCTTTTCAGTGAGCTGTTCGAGCATGTGCTAGATGCCTCTGTTATCCTTTGAGATAACCAGAGGGGGATTCATTTGTCATAGAATCCAGGGTTTCATGATTGATCCAAGCATGTTGATGGCTGGTACCACTTTATCCGGGATATGGTAAAACGAAGCGCCGTAAGGCTCGATCATATAGGAACTGATGAGCAGGCCACGGAAATTCTCACAATGCCCTTGGTGAAGGTCATGTTCCTAACCTTCTATGAGAATCTTGGAATCATGGATTGGCCCTATTTGAAGGGTCCTATTGGACGATGAGCTCTGGGAGCTCCAAGAGGGTTTTGGGGATAACTTTGGTGCTATAAGCGACCACAGGGCTAGGCTTATCGAACCTAGTTGGTGTGCTTCCGCCCCACCATGATTATACTGAGATGGTTTACCTCTCTTCGATCTGTGCCCCATATGCATCCTACCCATCGAGTTTCGAACTCATGGGAAGTACCTCTCATTTGGCCAATGAGGTGGGAAATGTGAATAGAGACCATAGCAAGACCGATGGACGCATCAGAGGTTGTCGTACTCTTTATGTCTAGGATGGCATGAGTCCAACCACTTGATCTGGGATCAAGTTTAGCGAGGTTTCGAACCTCCAACTAACTTCGGGTCAGTAAAACTAACTTCGGGTTAGTATATGGGACTCTTTCTGAGTCCTATAAAGGTTTCGGACCTCTGGTTTGAATATGTCAGTCGAGAATGATGTCTTTGTGACTGACCCAATTGTGTTCTGAAATAAAGAAGTCAGCAAAGCAAGTTACAGTGGGATGACACACGATGTTTGGATTGCACTAGTGGATGGAGTTCTCCCTAGTTGAGAGGGAGTGTTAAAATTGGGCAACTAGGTCCAAACTCTGGGTTGTGCTGCTCAGATGATGATCCCAATATTTTTATTGGATTCCTCTTTCGAAGAGGTGTAAGATTGATCTAAAGATCATCTCGATCAGATGAGCAGAACATGTACTTTGATTTTACTCCACTTATGTGCCAGGTCGGCCTGGAATATAATAAGACTTAAATGTCTTAAAGGACGTGTCACACAACCCCAAATATGCCTATATATTGGAGAGACTTGGAGTTCATTAGACACAAAATGGGTGGAGGATTTTCTTCTCCCTTGATGGTGATGGAGCTGCGTTCTTGGTGCTGCGTATCTGTGGAGTTTTCTTTGTTTGGGTTGTATTGGGGTTATGTGTGACACGCTTGGCTGAATGACCTATTGGAGACTTTGCTGGTAGAAGCATCTTGCCGATCGTCATAACGCCACCATTCATTATCTCTGTTTTGGCTTGTCTTCCATCGATCTATTGCTATGTTCTATCTGCTTCAGTATTTTGAGCCCTAATCTGAAATGGCATAGAACATGTTCTAAAATTAACAAATATGGAACCTCTTGGGAAAGTCCAGATTCAAGTATAATGTAATATCCAATTTCCAGGATATCTCAAAAACACACCAAACCCCAACCAGAGATTGACTGGGAGGGCATTTACCGGATATGTCGCCTCTAAAAGAGAACGCGATCCAGAGGCTATCTGGCCCTTTCCAGACTCTATCTAAGAGTGAGAGATAAACACACCAAGTGGTATAGAACTAGAACACCCAAACAATAATAGTGCAGCAAACTATAGTATCCCAAAAATGGAATTCTCAGCAGATCATGACTCAAAAACGCATTCCTCAGGAAAGTATGCTTCAGCCAACATAAAAAGTGTTTAGAAACACTCAGCAACCCACTCCAAATACGGCAGCAACCTTTACTCAGCTTTTAGGGGCAAAAAGGTGGGGAAAAGTGAGGATTTTGGCCCTAAAATGAGTGTATAAGAAAATCTGCGTAAAATGACAGGTCAAGGTTCTAGGATATGTTATATTAGGTCAAGAGGGACGTCCATGTCGAATTTCAGCTCAAACAAAGGCATTTTGCTATATTAAACAGTTCCTCCTTCTCGACTAGTCAAGAAAAACCCTGATTTCCCAAGACTTTGAGTATGCAGAATTCTACTGAAGCAAAGCTGCATTTTTTCTGAAGGTACAAGATGTAAAATACTGTGAAAAATCAGAGAATAGGTTTATGATCATGGCAAAGGCATTGAACAAGGTTAAACAACAGTTTTATAGAAAACCCCTCAAGATTGAGGTGCCGCAAGACAAGAGATTGATGCAGAAACCCTTCAGCGTTTCTCCAGGAGGCTGAAGCTTATATTTATTATATTACAGATCTACAACTGATAAATACATGAAAGCAGAGATCTATAATGAGACAAAATGCCCAAAGGGCTCTTTATTACTTTCCCCTTGGGGATTTCAGCAATACATGAGAATGTCGGAGCAGATCTGAGTTTTACTGTAGCAGATCTGAAGAATGATTCAGAATTTCTGAAGCAAACTTCAGTATCAGATCAGAAATATACTTGGATTGGTTGGCCAATCCAAGGATCACCCTCAATCAGAGATCTAACTCCAAAATGATGCCAACAACCTTGGAATGCTGCTCCCTCAACAATAACACAGATCTGGGGAAAGAACTGCGCAGTATACCATGAAGAACATATAGGCTTGATGCCAAGATCTGATAATAAGCTCCAATATCTCCCAATCTGATCCTCCAAAGGAAAGAGAGACTCTCCCTCTGAAAAACAAGAGAAGGAGGTGGTGTCGTAAAGTCACCACGGCAACACCCTACAACACAGTATTACGCTGCTACAGCAATAACGTTGTCCTGGAGGATGATGCTAAGAAAATAAGCTTGCCCGAGCAGGCACTCGAAGTCCCCCGGGGCTAAGGGTGAGATCTCCTCACGGAGACACTCGGTTGCACTAAACAGTGCAGCAAACGGGCTAAACAGCTAGCGTGCCAAAGAAGACAATATGTCTCACTCAACAATCCATAATCCAAGCATGAATGAAATGAGGAGGCTCCTTCATCTTTTATAGTGTTGGTTTCCCTCCAAAACCCAACGTAGTCTCTCTCTCTCCTCCACGTGGTGTTGGGTCCCCCCCCTTGACTCCCACTTAAGTCACAACGTTGTGCTACTAGGTGGATGTCTTATTTCATTTAAGTGAGTTTAGACCCTATTTACTCACTTTTTATTTATTTACAAACTATAGGTGGAAAAATAAACAAAATAGAATATTCCAATTTGCTGTCGCAAATTAGGAATATTACAGTCCCCCCCAGCAAAATGTTGCTTGCCCTCAAGCAACTGCCTGAACAAGTCTCCTTCCTAGCTGATGCTCTCCACCGATACTGCAAAATGTGCCTGGGTCCCAGATGTGCCACTGAATCTTCTCTATCCTCTGCATCACCCTGATATGAAGGGATCTCTCAATGCCAGGATCCCAAACCGATCTCTCATGGTACCAGCCAACCAATAATCCTCCTGGATCCCATTGCCACCATGGCCAATAATAGCCCAAGTCCCATGGCTCAGACTGCACACTGCCTCTGGCTATGACTGATGAAGACCATGACCCATGCTGCTCTGCATCTATGACTCTGTAAGCTGGCCCATCAACTGTGTACCAACTCATCACCTCTCTCCAATCAACTGTAAAGGTAGAACTGAAGAATCTCCAATCGAGGCATGGAGTTTGGAATGTAATGAGGAAAATCTCCCTCATGTGGATCCTCCATCCCCAAGCAATCATCCAAACAAAATGAGCCACCTCCCAACAAGGCAACTCCTGAAAATCTCCTTCCACCTCAAGCTTCGGTAATGAAGGTGGGCTGAAAATCTGAACTTGGCAAGCATCATAGATTACCCCATGCTGTCCTCCTCTCCACTTATGATGAGTGTAGAGTGCATGTTGATCCTGAGCTGCAAAATCATTGCCCTCCAATGTCAAAGTGAAGAACAATCCTCCAAATAAGGTTCCTTCAACAATGAAGAACAAGCTGGCCCCGAACAATCCATCCAAGCAATGTACAAGATCCATCACATCTACTAATGGATAGTAAATGGCTGAATATGACAACAACAGAAGACCAAACACTTGCCCATGGCTGTACAATGGATGACTATCAATCTCATGGCCCACCTCAAAAGAGAACGCATATGTAGTAGTGGTGGCCATGCCTCCTCCCATGCTCCCATTAGAACATGTAGTGCAGAAAATGTGAGAATTTTTCCCACTCAAAGACACATCCAGCTCATGTGTCTCCCTCATAATCAAGCCTCCCATACAAATCTGATCTATATCAGCAAATGGAGACATGATCAGCAGCAAAATGAAGGAAACGCTGAAGGTTACATGCGATGAAAAGAGGCACCAATAGCTTCCCCAACAAGTACACCGCAGTTTTACAAGTTGCTGCTTGATAAGAGTACAAGGCAAAATGTTTATGTTAACCATGCATGTCTTCATATGATACATGATATAGTGCAGCAAATGAACATACATGTGGTGATAAAACATTTGCCCAAGGCCACAAAAGAGATGGTTGCCTCCATCATGTAGATTGGCCCGATTAAACTCATGGATCAATATGACAAGCTTGCCCCCTTGTGAAGCAATGCACTGCATAGGAATGGTAAGAGTGTGCAAATCAATGAATGTATAAACAAACTTCTCACCATATGCTGGGAGTAAGATGGTGCATGGGTCCATACACGAGTCTTCCATAGTGCTTTGGCCTACTATGAAGAAGAATGAACCATGTGCTGCAAGAAGATAATCCTCCTGATGCTTGGAAACCCAAGTCAAGAAGAATATGCCATAGATGTCTCTATCATCATTACCTCCTCTTTGTTCATCAAGTGCAACAAATATGAAGTGATCCTGGGACCTATGGGTTATAGATCCACCGTATTTACGCTGGGCACACTTCATCCATAAGTCTCTGCTCCCAAGTGACAGCACTGTGAGCTCATGCAAATAAGCTCCTGTCAATACAAAACTCTGTTCTTTGACATGCTCCTTGTCAAAGACTCTTCCAATAATGTCACAACAAATGTGGAACACCTCCCAAGTTGGAAGTTCTTCCAAGCCATCATCAAAGATCAAGGAGATAGTGCCATCCCCTCTTCCTGCAACATCATACAAAGTGTGAGAGCAAATCTGCCCTTGCTCTCCCAGAAGCAAGCAAAGAAACAAGACAATTTGTTGCCTCCCCATACTTCCATCATACAACTCATGTGATGAAGACACAATGAATGATATCAGTATCATATCAACACCATGCATCCATACTCTATGCTGCTCAATGATGCAAGTATCCCGCCATCTTTCCTTCATCCTCAGACTCTTAGGAAGAGTGTTTGCCAAGTGATGGCCAAACTCTTTCAAGAGTAACCAGCGCAGCCAAGCCTCCTGCTGCCCGGGATCATAGATCTGCAAGTACAAGTGATGGCCAAACTCCCTCAAGAGTAACCAGCGCAGCCAAGCCTCCTGCTGCCTGGTATCACAGATCTGCAAGTAGCCTCCTAGTTCCTTGCTCATCATCCCCATCCACTCAATCACTTGTGGATGCCTCCTTCTTCTCCTCATCCTGGTACTCCTCCCATGAGGGCTACCATCCTCCCAAATCAAATTACTGATTCTGCACTTCATGGGATTTTGAAATATAAACTTCTCAAGGATCAATGAGACCCTATCAAGAATCAAATAGGTAGTAGGCAAAAACCTCCCATCATGATGTGTATGGCTCAAGGGATGTCCAACACAAGCATGAGAGATGTTATCCATCCTAAGATGTCCTCCATCTTCTATCTGCTCTTGTGAGAAGGGAAGAAAGTCATTGCACCCCATGGTGTTTCGAAGTGCATCTCCAGTGAGATCTCTCCTTGAGACCTGCAAAAGTGAATCTCCACAACTTTCTAAAGAAGCTACTGCAACAATGGTTTGTGGGAATTCTTTTATACCTTGATGTGCATTTGGAACTTCTTGTAGGGCTGCAAGAGTCCCATCCTCAAAAGTGTTGGCTGCCCCAACTGTTGATGCATGTGGCTGCTCCTCCATGAGTGTGACAACGTTTTCACAAGCCTCCTCAAGAGGTGATGTGATCTCTTCTTCTTGATGAGAATTGGAAGCGCATGGTACTTCCTCTTCTTTTTCTTCATTCTTCTTGACCTCCTCAAAGGTGGATGTATTTCTTCTAGATCTGAAAAGAGATGAGAATAAACTCTCATTTTTCACCGTTCCAGTCTTCTTGGGCTTAGACTCACAGGGACTATTGGATCCCTCATGCATGGGAAGAGGTGATCTCCCAGTGGTACGCTGCAAATCTGGACTCTGCATGCTAGAAACTCCTCTGTTACCATAGTACCTTCCTCCTTCATCCTGCCTGAGCTGACAATAATCTTTGAAGGGCAAAGCTGCTTTGAAGTCTTCCCCCTTGGACTACCACTCTTGGAAATAATCTCCAAAGGGTATGTGACCATGCTGATGTGAGATCCTCATATTTTCCATAGATAACCAGCTCCACAGGCTGAGCCAGAACTATGCTCTGATACCACTGTAATATCTTGTTTCCAGGATATCTCAAAAACACACCAAACCCCAACCAGAGATTGACTGGGAGGGCATTTACCGAATATGTCGCCTCTAAAAGAGAACGCGATCCGGAGGCTATCTAGCCCTTTCCAGACTCTGTCTAAGAGTGAGAGATAAACACACCAAGTAGAACTAGAACACCCAAACAATAATAGTGCAGCAAACTGTAGTATCCCAAAAATGGAATTCTCAGCAGATCATGACTCAAAAACGCATTCCTCAGGAAAGTATGCTTCAGCCAACATAAAAAGTGTTTAGAAACACTCAGCAACCCACTCCAAACACTGCAGCAACCTTTACTCAGCTTTTAGGGGACAAAAAGGTGGGGAAAAGTGAGGATTTTGACCCTAAAATGAGTGTATAAGAAAATCTGCGTAAAATGACGGGTCAAGGTTCTAGGATATGTTATATTAGGTCAAGAGGGACGTCCATGTCGAATTTCAGCTCAAACAAAGGCGTTTTGCTATATTAAACAGTTCCTCCTTCCCGACTAGTCAAGAAAAACCTTGATTTCCCAAGACTTTGAGTATGCAGAATTCTACTGAAGCAAAGCTGCGTTTTTTCTGAAGGTATAAGATGTAAAATACTGTGAAAAATCAGAGAATAGGTTTAGGATCATGGCAAAGGCATTGAGCAAGGTTAAACAACATTTTTATAGAAAACCCCTCAAGATTGAGGTGCCACAAGACAAGAGATTGATGCAGAAACCCTTCAGCGTTTCTCCAGGAGGCTGAAGCTTATATTTATTATATTACAGATCTACAACTGATAAATACATGAAAGCAGAGATCTATAATGAGACAAAATGCCCAAAGGGCTCTTTATTACTTTCCCCTTGGGGATTTCAACAATACATGAGAATGCCAGAGCAGATCTGAGTTTTACTGTAGCAGATCTGAAGAATGATTCAGAATTTCTGAAGCAAACTTCAGTATCAGATCAGAAATATACTTGGATTGGCTGGCCAATCCAAGGATCACCCTCAATCAGAGATCTAACTCCAAAATGATGCCAACAACCTGGAATGTTGCTCCT
This sequence comes from Pinus albicaulis, assembly GCA_034641835.2. Taxonomy (NCBI): domain Eukaryota; kingdom Viridiplantae; phylum Streptophyta; class Pinopsida; order Pinales; family Pinaceae; genus Pinus; species Pinus albicaulis. Next base: position 991,134,477 of record CM076583.1, read on the forward strand.
TCAACAATAACGCAGATCTGGGGAAAGAACTGCGCAGTATACCATGAAGAACATATAGGCTTGATGCCAAGATCTGATAATAAGCTCCAATATCTCCCAATCTGATCCTCCAAAGGAAAGAGAGACTCTCCCTCTTAAAAACAAGAGAAGGAGGTGGTGTCGTAAAGTCACCACGGCAACACCCTACAACACAGTATTACGATGTTGCAGCAATAACGTTGTCCTGGAGAATGATGCTAAGAAAATAAGGTTGCCCGAGCAGGCACTCGAAGTCCCCCGGGGCTAAGGATGAGATCTCTGCACGGAGACACTCGGTTGCACTAAACAGTGCAGCAAACGGGCTAAACAGCCAGCGTGCCAAAGAAGACAATATGTCTCACTCAACAATCCATAATCCAAGCATCCAAGCATGACTGAAATGAGGAGGCTCCTCCATCTTTTATAGTGTTGTTTTCCCTCCAAAACCCAATCTAGCCTCCCTCTCTCCTCCACATCCTCATCCTTATCCACATTCTCATCCTTATCTGCGTAGAAGCTTGGAGAAACTTCTAGAGTGTACATAGGCCCCCTCCTCCACGTGGTGTTGGGTCCCCCCCTTGACTCCCACTTAAGTCTCAACGTTGTGCTACTAGGTGGATGTATTATTTCATTTAAGTGAGTTTAGACCCTCTTTACTCACTTTTTATTTATTTACAAACTATAGGTGGCAAAATAAACAAAATAGAATATTCCAATTTGCTGTCGCAAATTAGGAATATTACATCGACAGATACAAGAGGATGACAGCGTAAGG
>CM076583.1:991135369-991176896 GCA_034641835.2 Pinus albicaulis
GACCTGTCTGAGTCTCCACAAGAGCTCTGAACTCTTGAAACTGCTTGAAGACCTCAGTCTTGGTCTTCAAGAAATAAATCTAGGTTTTCTTGGAGTGATCATCAATGAATAACACATAGTACTCAGATCCACTCAACGAAACATGAGACATCCGACTGCTCACATCGGTATGAATCAAATCAAGTAGCCCAGTCGATCTGCTGTCACTGCTGGGAAAAGGGGATTTGGCAAACTTCCCCATAGCACATTCCCTGCATGTATCAATGTGATCAGAACTGAAATCTGGCACACCTGTAGTGATCTCCCACGATGTCCTCAAGGTCCCATGATACATGTGCCCCATCCTGTGGTGCCAAATCTCGCACAACTCTGAACTATTAGCATTGCGGCTGGTACTACTGCTCAATGCCAAAAGGGGCTGAAACGCAAACTTGTACACCTTTGCATGGCGTACAATAATCACTCTAGCTGAATCAGCTGGAGCGCCCCTGGGATGTATTAGCACCTGTCCTCTCCTGAACAATACCTCATACCCTCTGTCCTCCAATGCTGAGACGGATATAAGGTTCTTCCTCATCCCTGGCACATATAGAACATCCGACACTTTCAATGGAGGTTTGGGTTCCCTATCAAATGTCAATGTCCCCACACCTATTGCTCTAACAATGTTGTCATCTCCAAATACTACCTCTGTATCAGTGCCACTAGCTGAAAGCTCTGAGAAGTACTCATGGACTCCTGTCATATGACGTGAAACCCCACTGTCAACATACCAAATACTTGAAGATGCTCCGCTAGTGGAGGGAAATGCACACTCCCTCCCAACCTCTGTGGCAGGTGATCCTGCACTAGTGGATTCACAGGCAATGAACCCAAACTCTCTGTCAAAGCTCCCCGAAAAGTCCTCTGTCTCTGCTGATGCTGCCATGGTCTTGTTTTTTCCCTTCTTCTTCTCCGAACACACAATTGTATAGTGTCCCATTTTTTGACAATTCCAACACTTCACCTTGGAACAATCCTTCTGCGTGTTCACCTGCTTGCCATTACCTTTGCCTTTGCCCCCACCACCACTTGTGGAAGCTTTCTTCTTCCCCTTGCCTTTCTTGCCTCCTGCTAACAATGCTACATTGTCATCCTCCTCAACTGGTTTGGCTGCCCCAAGCTGGTTCTTTCTGATTTCTTTCTGTATGCAGTCATCTCGCAACCTCTCCCAAGTGGAAAGGGTCTCTCGTGCAACAATCCCATCAGCAAAGTTCAGCCATGTATTGGGAAGGCCATTCACTGTAATCCACATCAACTCAGTGGGTGGAATGACCTCTCCAACTGTTGCTGACTCATCTCTCACATTAGTGATTTTTGTGAGGTATGCAGTAACACTATCAGTCTTTGCCATCTTAATGGCCTTCAGCTTCTCTCTTAGGACCATTTTTCTGTTTTCATTGGTACTCTGGTAGAGATTGGTCAAGGCTGTCCACATCTCATGAGCAAATATCTTTCTTCTCACATGAGGAATGCAATGGTCTTTAATACCATCTAGAATTAGTGTCTTACCCTTGTTATTCTTCTTATTAAAATCTGCCAATTGAACAACGTCAATAGGCACATTCATAGGGTGCTGTTGGGTATGCACCATTATACCCCAGACTTCTGCCTCCTCAAAGATGCTCAGCATTCTCTCCTTCCATGTATTGTAGTTGTTGTGCCCATCCAACCTATTCTCCACCCTCAAGCCCAAAGACATGCTTGCTGTCCTAACAAACTGAAAATTTCACTGCTGTGGTAAAGGTTCAGTTTTCTGTGTGAAATATAGGCTCGCTGTAATTTTTCACTTGCTGTCTCAAACTGCACTTTTCAGCCACCCAAGCTCTGATACCTTGTAGAAATTTTAGCCCAACCCCGATTATCAGTTTCTCCTTATTACTCCCATGTAGTTAAATGCCCATTCCCATAACCATACATTCAACAAGCTGGAAATAATAAATATTTTTGAAAATACAAATTCTGGAAATTTCGAAGCGCTAGAAAATGCAAAAATAAAAACTCAAAAAATATATCACCCACACACACAGAAAATGACATGCTGATTTTTGGTCAATATGACCCTGGAAAACCCCCCTACAACTCTTGGAGAAAACCAGTTCGAAAGCTCCTCTTTATTTTTGAATATTACTTTTACAGTGAGACAAAAAATACAGTAAAAATTCCAGCAACCACAAAAATGTACTTATCTCGATTTCCGTGCTTGCACACTGCCTTGGAAAATGTGCCAAACAACAAACTTACAAAATAGAAAAATTACAACATTTATTACAACATTAAATGTTGAATAGCCACCCTCGATTTACGTGCCCAGAATTCAGCAATATGGTTGTACGGACTATACAGTAAGTACAACTGTACTTCCTCCTCAATTCTTGTCCCTGAAAACAACCTTGAAAACAACGTTGTTCTGTTATACAGATTTCCTCGGAATCTGTGCCAGGAAAACAACAATCTCCTCGATTTTTGAGCCCAAAATCTGCCTTGGAATGCATGCTAAAGTTGCTATACGGAATCCCTCAAAATCTGTGCCTCCTTTCTCGAAAAGTGTGCCAACCTCCTGCTGTACGGATTTCTGCCTTGGGAAATGTGCCTCTAAGTTGCTGTGCGGATTTGCTAAAGTCTCCTTACTGCTGTCCTCTTTCTTCTGACTATTCAGAAATGTCTCCTTGCTTTCTCTTCTCCTCTCTCATTCTGCTCATGAAAGAATTAATGATCTTTTCCCTCTTTTCCTCCTTTAACCTAACCCTAAGTGACTTTTGGAGAATTCCTAAATCCAATGGCTGAGATAACTTTAGATCTAGGGTTGAGATTAAATGTGCATTTAAATCTCCCTTTCTATTTTTTAATTCACCCCACTCTAATAAAGACCCTCTTAGTCATTTATTTCCAAAGTCACTTTCACTTTCTAATTTCACATTGACTTTATTACTTTAAAATTAGATTTAGTAACTTTATCACTTAAAGTCACTTTTAAATTAGATTTGACTTTACCACTTATAAAGTCACTTTAGGAGAAAAAGTTAAATTCTTTTGGACACTTTTCCCTAGGCCAAAGACCAAAGCCTTAGGGAATAACTTGTCCTTTGGTACCAAATTTCAATATCTTGAAAATTGGTAGGGAGCTTTTGCATAGGCCGCTCCCACGCTCCCTCGCCCCCTCGCTCCCGCCTCTAGGGGACTTGGTGGAACATTGGTTTTTTATTAAAAATTAATTATTTAATGTAATTTTTTAAAAACCGGTTCATTTAGACTTGACCAGTACCGGTTAGACCAGTTCTGGTCAGAAAGCGGGCTCATTAGGTCCACCGGTCTAGTCACGAGTTCCAGTTTTTAATGCTATGGCTGGGACTGCGTCAGCCCCTGCCTGGCTCTTGTTGCCTCTGCATCCTTCTGGTGCTGCACTACCCTCTCCAGTTTCTCTGCTGCTATTGCAGAATACAGATTTCTTCAGCCGTCTTACTAGAGATCCAACTTGAACTACAATCGCTCTGATACCATGTGAGAATTTCTTAAACTTAAGAACCCCTACTATTAAATCTCTCCTACTTAAATAAGTTATTAATCTGAATATTCAGCATTAACATCGAAGTAAATACGGTTAACAACCTACACATACAGATCAAGTATTGAATAACATGCTCATAGACAAAGTGACACACGAGGATTTTTTGGACAAATGTCCCCGGAAAAACCCAATGCGGGAAAACCGGTGTTGCTAGCTTCTGGAGGGTTTTATTATTATGCAGATTCTAAGTACAACAATCCTAGGCACCAAAACTGGTTAACCTGACAGAGAAATATAAATGGAAGCAATTCCTCTATTCTGGAGACAGAAAAATATGATTGATTCACACCATTAAATGGGATTTACAGAACTCAACCCCTTTCTGGCCTTTGGAAACCCCAACACTGCTCCGAAGCCCTCTGGGTCAGCCTTCCTAGCCTATGTCAGCCTCTGCGCTGCTCAGGAAGGGCCTGTGTCACCCTAGAAGGGGTTACACTGCCCCTGCGTTGCCCTAACTGGGCCTGCGTTGCCCTAACTGGGCCTGCGTCAGCTTTCCTTGGCTCTCGCTGCCTCTGCGCTGCCCCTGCTAGGCTCTTGGGTGGACTCAATGTTGCACGAAGCGGGGACGAAGCGGGGACGCGGAAGCGTCATTTCCAAAAAATCTAGGAAGCGAAGCGTCTCGGAAGCGTCTACTATATATATATTTTTTTATTTTTATTTTTTTGCATTTATATTAAAAAAATATCCAAAATACCAAATTAATTCTAGAAGATATGGAAGCATGCATATTTGTACATAAATCAAAATAGATACGTCATCCATTGTACATTAATGATTAATTTTTGAGCATCAACCATTTAGATGCATCAACCATCTATAATCTAGATTCTTCTCCTCTTGTCTAGCCTTTGCCTCTACCTCGATTATCTAGGGACATTAGTCAAAATTGCCCAATTTTGATCAAACCCTAATGCAAGCCTTAAAATATGGTAGAAAGAAGTTAACATGCTTGATCGATTATTTTGACTTGATTGAAATTTGAAATGTAATTTTTTGCTAACGACATGACAAAGGAGTTCAACAATTAACACCACCAACACTAGGGTACATATAGGGCTTGGTGCACTTGATTAAATGCTAATCACATACCCTCATACATGATATAATCTAATGACATGCCACCATGCCATTGATCCTGAATCCCTGAAAACTGTTAAGTCTGCTGAATTTTGAATAGGATATGAAATTCTATTTTCTCCATATGAAGTCCGATCAGGCTGGAACCACTCTCAAACATCCTGAGTCATTTCATGGTAATGTTAAAAATTTAAGTAAAAGGATGAAAGTGAAAAATCGTAACATCTGAGGAGGTAAAAGAGAGCTTATATTTTTTTCATCATATCCCTAACTCAGCGCTAACTCACCTACTAACCCAACCAAAAAAAAAAAAAAAAAAAAAATCGTTTTTTCTAACCTACACTAACCCAACAAAAAAAAAAAAAAAAAAAAAAAAAAAAAATCGTTTTTTCTAACCTGCATTAGTTGGATCCGTACGGCACTGTATGGAACCGCTGGCGATCCATACGGATCCGTACTGTGATCCGTCGTACGGATCCGTGGATCCGCTGTACAGAATTGCGGATCCGAGCGTACGGATTCGAAAAACCAGGAACCACAAATTTTTTTGGGATCCGCATTTCGGAAAATCGGAATCGCTTCGTGCCTTAGAGCCGGGGGGGGGGGGGGGGGACGTTTCCTGCAACATTGGGTGGACTGCGTCACTGCTGCCCCTCCTGGGCTTTTGGCTGGACTGTGTAGCTGTTGCCTCTGCGTTGTTTTGGAATGCTTTTTCTCTACCGTCCTTGTACTCTTGACCTTGGACTAGACCATCCCCCTCGCCAATACTGTCCCTCGCTGCAGCTGAAACACTTCTGAAATTCCTAGTGCTCTGCTAGTGTGTGTGTTCTCCAACTGACCCTGAGCCCTTCTCTTATACTTTTCTCGTTGAAACATCAATGATCGTGATCTAATCTCTAATCGACTGCTAAGATTAGAAGGTGCTTGATCCGCGTCACTTAAGTCATTCTCATCACATGTTTAATTTAATTCACTTTAATCTTTTAATTTTCATAAGTTAGACTTATGGTCCTTAATTAAAAAGATTAATTATTTGAATAAAACTCAAACCTGATGGAATTCTTCTAAACGCTTTCTAGGTCTTGGAGATCTCATGTACTCCAGCTCCTCCACAGAATTTGGGAGCTAGAGCACATCCGATGCTACTCCAATGCCCCAAAAACTCAACATTCCCTCTTAGCGAGGAATGTGCTCTAGCAATACACTTCACCCCCAAGCACTGCTCTGATCTTTGGTGTTGGTCTCTGCGCTGATGCTTGGCCTGCTGCCCCACATCACTGTGCTGATGCTTGGCCTGCCGCCCCACATCACTGCGCTGCTGTTGCTGTACTGCTGCCCATGTCACTGCCACATTTGTACTGAAGCTCTCTCTCAAATCGCTGCATCATGCTGCCCATAGCACTGCCACTGCTAGTTGTTGCAGTGCAACTCAGCTGCCGAGAGTAAGCAACTGAAGGACCCTTGCCCAAATGACAGACAAGTCAGTTGGGCTGCATCTCATCAATGAAGCTCCATAGGCTGCTGCTCTGCATTGTTCTCCTGAAGCCACTACGCTGCTGCAGCTCTGCACTGCGTAAGCATGCATCCTCCACGCTGTCCTCCTGAAGCCACTGTGCTGCTGCAGCTCTGCACTGCGTAAGCATGCATCCTTTGCGTTGTCCTCCTGAAGCCACTGTGCTGCTACAACTCTGCAGTGCATAAGCATGCATCCTCTGCGCTGCTGCCCCAATTATGGTTTTGTTTTTCCGCTCCGCTACCCAATTATGCTGTGGATTATACATAGCTTTCCAGTCTCTTCTAATGCCTTCCTTTGCATAAAAATCTGTGAAGTCTTTGTCAATATACTCTCCACCATTATCTAAGCGAAGAACCTTGATCTTCTTCCCTGTCGTATTCTCCACGAGAGCCTTAAACTCCCTAATACGATCGAAGACCTCATCCTTGGTCTTCAAAAAGTAGATCAATAAAGGTGACGAAGTATTCAACACCACTAAGAGCTCTAGTGGATATTGGGCCGCAATTTCTAAATGTACAAGTATTAACACGTCATCTGCTTTGTTGTCACTTCTTGTGAATGCGGCCTTAACATACTTCCCAAGTACACATCCTCTGCATACATCATCGTGTTCCATCCCAAGTTTTGGAACTCGTGTTACTGTTTCCCTAAGCATCTTGAGTGCTCCATGGTGTAGGTGTCCCATTCTCCTATGCCATAACTCATTCAGTTCCTTCCCACTGCTACTGTCACTGCCTATCAGTGCCATTGGGGAGTGAAGCTGCAACTTGTACAGTCTGTTCCTTCGAACTCTAATCTGTCTTACCTTCTTACAATCTTGGCACCTGCAATACATTTGTAGTGCTAGTGCTTGCTCCTGACTCCATCTGAAAGTCGATGGTACCTCTCCCTATTGGAGTACATTTTGCTCTGTTCCCCCTCGTGATTTGGAAGTCCATCTACTCCTCCTTGTAGCTAGAGAAATATTCTCTAACACCTGTCATGTGAGATGAAGCTCCATTGTCTATATACCAGACACCCTGTGGAGCTGATCTTGACAAGCAAGCAAATTTGTCCTCCAACCTGGAAGATAATTCTGAGGCCCCCTGAATGTCAATTCTGCCCATGGTTAATTTTGTGTGTTATTCTTCTTCCTCCTACGTTGATTCTGCAACTGAAAAATGCTGCAAAACCTTTTGCGTCCCACCAAAGAATCTACTCAGCGAAAAAATGAGTAGTTGCTGCTCCCTTTGCCTGCCAGAATCACTATTCTGGGAAATTCGAACTTTTCCTGCCTCCTGCCACTGAAAATCGAATTCTTCCCAACAATTTGTACTGCCTGGCTAGGCACTAGCAACATTAGAAAATTTTGGCCTGCTGCTCCCTCTGAACAACGAAGTTGTCCTCTTCACTTCTAAGCTTCCTTCAATCACGCTCTGATACCATGTGAAAATTTCATCTATTGCAGCAACTGAAAATTATTCTCCTAACTGTAATTTTAATTATGCAGTGTATTTGGTATGACAAACAATGAATAAAATCACAACTGAGAAATTCTAGCACACAAGAATTTTGAATCGTTATTTTTGGACAATTGTCCCTGGAAAAACACAATATGGGAAAATCTGTGCAGCAATTGAGGGTTTTATTGTTTATGCAACAACAAAAATCTTGAGTACAATAAAATGATGCCAAATTTGAGTTTCTATCAGAGAGAAATTATGGCAAAAATATCTGAGGGAATTTACCCTCCTCAAGCAATCCCACAACAAACTGAGCCTAGGAATTGGCTCTGGAATCCTCAGTGTCAGCCTTCTGCGTTGCTTCTGTGCATACCTCACTCGTATTGCCCATAATTTGCCTCTGATGTGATGTCTAGCGTGTTGCTGCCACTAGAAGTGATTCTTTCGGCCTTCTGGAAAATTTCCCGACCTCTGGATGCTGAAAAACTCTCCTTCTGGTTGAATTGAACTGCCTATCTTGAGGCACTGCGCAGTCGCTGTGCTGCCTACTGAAGAATATTTTCGACCCTCTCTTCTGACTCTTCAGGGAATGGAGATTCCTCCGGAAATTTGGTACTTTGCCTCTCTGCCACCTGCAACTCGACCTCTGACTCGATTTCTCCTACTGAATCACTTGCACTAGAAAAATCAAACTGTCTAGATCACTGAATATTTGCACTGGTGTATTCTCCAAGTGCCCATCGACTTCCTCTTATAATCCACTACTGGAGCACCAACGACCAATATTAAAACTTAATCAATGGCTAGGATAATTTTGGAGTCAATCCATGTGAGTTTTTAGATGATTCGCATTTTCACTGAATTAAACTTGATTAGTTAACCCTATTCCCTAAGTTTAGACTTAGGAAATATTAAAATTTGGATAATAATCTACTTAAGCCATCTCTAGGTGGAATTTCAAGAAAAGATTTATGGGTTTTGGAGATCTCATGTATTCTAGCCTCTCCACCAAATTTCGTGGCTAGAACACATCCGATGCTACAAAAACTAACAATTACTAGCATTAACGGTGGAATAAAAGAGTAGAGATTTGAAAGCAAACACACATGCAACAACTACGAATTAGTTCATAAACATATCGCCTGCACGAAAGCACACACACAAACACAATGGAAATATCGGATAACCAATACAACCACTATGATGATGCACGAGAATCAATGCTGAAAGTGAAGAGCTTGTTGAAATTTGGTTATCGGAGGACAGGTGGTTCCCTAAGGCTTTGATATTTGGCCTAAAGAAAAGTGTTCAAAAGAATTTAATTTTTCTCTTAAAGTGACTTTATAAAGTTATAAAGTCAAATCTAATTTAAAAGTGACTTTAAGTGATAAAGTTACTAAAGTCAAATTTTAAAGTGACTTTAATAAAGTCAATGTGAAATTAGAAAGGGAAAAGTGACTTTGGAAATAAATAACTGAGTGGGTCTTTTTATTAAAGTGGGGTGAATTAAAAAATAGAAAGTGAGATTTAAATGAGCGTTTAATCTTAGCTCTAGATCTAAAGCTATCTCAGCCATTAGATTTAGGGATTCTCCAAAAGTCACTTAGGGTTAGGTTAAAGGAGGAAAATGAGGGAAAAGGTCATTCATTTTCTCATGAGCAGATTGAGAGAGGAGGAGGAAGAGAGCTGGAGACATATTTCTGGTTTGAGCTTGAGAAGGTGAAGGAGAGGCATATTCAGCAGTAAGGCGCTGGACATTTTTCGAGGCAGAGAGAGGCTGCACGAATTTCAAGGCAGCAAGGCGGTACAGCAGCAAGGGGCTACACATTTTTTGAGGCAGCATGAGGCAGCATGAATTTTGAGGCAGCAAGGTCGTACAATAGCACAAATTTCGAGGCAGCAGTCCGTACAACAACTTGAGGCATGTTTTTCAAGGAGAGGGACAACACATAAATCGAGGCAAAGGTACATCAGCTAAAGGCACAGATTCCAAGGTGGCTGTGCACGATTTTCGAGGTAGCTAGCACAAATTTCGAGGAGGCAACTTGCTGTATTTTTTCTGTACAGTCCATACAACTAAGTACTGGGCATGATTTCCAAGACTGTCATTCGCTGTAATAAATTTCTGTTTTAAGTTTTTCGCTGTTTTGACACGTTTTCCAAGGCAGAGGCAAGCACGGAAAACAAGATAAGTCTGCACTTTGTTCGCTGGAATTTTTCCTGTACATTTCACTTCTCTGTAAAAATATTTTCCAGAAATAAGAAGAAGCTTTCGAACTGGTTTTCCCCAAGAGTTGTAGGGGGTTTTTCCAGGGTCATGTTGACAAAAAATCAGCGTGTCTATTTTTCTGTGTGTGGCTGGTTTATTTTTCTGAGTTTTTATTTCAGCATTTCAGCATTGTGAAATTTCTAGAATTAGCGTTTTTAGAAAATATTTATTTTTCTAGCTTGTTGAATGTATATGGCTATGGGAATGGCCATTTAACTTTATGTGAGAAATAAGGAGAAACTGAAAACTGGGGTTGGGTTATCAAATTTCTACAGAGCTTCTCATTATTCATGTTGCAAATTCAATGTACCTGTCAAGCACGTTCAAGGCACATGGGTTGCTCATACCAACTTCAAGGCAAAACACTAGCCTCACCACAACTCATTCTACTATCTGGCAAGAGCTGAGTGGGATATAGTGGGTTATAAGTGGGATATAGTGCCTTGACGAAAGCAATGCGAGGAACATCTATTTTAACTCCGGTAGCTTCTATATCTTGCATAATGGGTCTTATTTCAGAGGCTAAGGCAAGGGGATCATCATCTTTTAATTCTAGATTGAATAACTTGATCATTAATTGGACTACTTCAAGCTCAGAGTGCGATTCATATAAGTATTTCTACTTCTTTAAAGCTTCAAAGGCATTTGTAAATGGTGCAATCTGAGGACTTACCTCTTCATTTACTGACGCTGCAATCAAGGCATAGGCCTTGCTGTTCTTGTTCTTCCATATAGAGAGCTCTTTGTTAGATGTGGGCTTTTCAGAGGATTGCCACCTTCTCCTTCACAAACTCCTTTCCACAATTCATTGAATATGAGGGTATGTTTTATCTTTCTAGACCATTCATGGTAGTTCTCTTTACCAGTGAGAACTACTCCAACTATGGAAATAAGAAAATGCATTTTCAAAAAGGAACTATCTGCTGACAATGGCAAGTGTTCGAAAGAGCTTTCAATTTCCAAAGTATTCAAAGCCTTACTCTCTTCCTTTTTGTTTTTGTAATAATCTGAACAACATTCTTGATGCCCTTCTATTAAACAATAACAATCCAATATAACAAACTGATTCAATGTAGTATGTGCAGAGGCTAATACTTCAATATATATGACAATACTTCAATACAATAATACCCAATTCATATAATATACCACGAACTTCGCATAAACTATCACATATAATATATCACCATCACACATAAGAACCAACTCATATATGATACCATCGCAATGCATATGTGATACGATCTACCAATGCATATATATCACCATCACAACACATATATGATACCAACGCATATAAAAAAGAATTCAATAAAACGAAATTGTGATGGGTACCAAATGACCACAATACTCACGGACTGCAAATGCACCAATGCACATACCAGAGCACGAGCTCAACGTAGAGTACCAAAAAAACCATTCACCAATGCAATACACCATTTGAACCAATGCAATATGGATGAGAAACACACAATGTAATGTTCAACCAAAGGCATAATTTAATGCTGTTAATATACACGACCATCAAAACTTTGATTTGCAGGAGTAACACATTCAACATAGAGAGCGCACATCATACCAACACATACCACTGTTTCCACACTCGCCGCACCATTCAACGTGGGTTGTAGACGAGTATGATCTTAGTCAACCAATGCAAGATTAATCAATGTACATATAACACCAACCTTCAACAGATTTAGTTGAATAGGGACTGCACTGTTCATTCATTCACAACCAGTGCACAAAAAATCAACGTTCCAAGAATTGATGCAGAGGGACTGAGGACTGAGTAGGGAATCAAAGACAATTTTCCTGTCGAGGGAGAGAGAAGTTATTGAGCATAAAATACTAAATTGGGACCTGTAGCTTTGATACCATGTCAAGCCAGGTTTGGATAACTCCACGAATTGTGTTTTAACTTTTTCCATTAAGAAAAATTATTGATATATACATTGAGAGGGAGACTCTTGGAATTCATATTCTAGTGTCTCTTCACCTTCTCATTTTCTCATTTACAATATTTACAATAATTTCCTAATCCTTAAAGATTAGGTGCCAACAAAATTGAATCGATTAGAGGGGTTTCATAAAAAGATCTGAACAAGAAAGTTAACTCCTCCCAATGCTGGAGATTGCAAACCATAAGAAGTGAAATTTTTTCTTTGTTTTCCTCTTTCGGAGATGAACCCATACTGCCTAGTGTTTGCTTAGAATCCAAATCGTCTAAATGAGGATCTGAAGGATCTAAAGTATTATCAATGGTAGCTGATCTATCCCACAAGTCCAAACACACAAAGTACGATGTTGAAGGAGAGAAGCTTCATTTCCCATAATAAATTCTTCTATAATCAAATCTGACTCTAGATCTAAGTTTTACACACCTACATCTTTTGGGAGCTAGAGCACATCCGTTGCTACCCTAACACCCTAAAATCTCAACACTCCCTCTTAGCGAGGAATGTGTTCTAGCAATACACTTCGCCTCGAAGTATTGCTCTGCTCTCTAGTATTGGTCTTTGTGTTGATGGTTGGCCTGCTGCCCTACATCACTGCGCTGTTGCTGCTCTTTGTACTGCTGCCCAGACTCTGCCACCGTCATTGCTACATCTGTACTGTAGCTCCCTCTCAAATCGCTACATCGTGTTGCCAACTGCTGCACTGCAAATTAATTGCTGAGAGTAAGCAACTGAAGGATCCCCGCTCAATGACAGACAAGTCAGTCGGGTTGCATCTCATCACTGAAGCCTCATAGGCTGCTGCTCTGCGTTGTCCTCTTGAAGCCACTGCGTTGCTGCAACTTTGCACTACGTAAGCATGCGTCCTATGCGTTGCTGCCTCTACGATGCTGCTGCATCTGCACGACGCTACTCTCTATCCAGCATATCAACCTGTGTTTTCTTCATCCGTAATCTTTGCACCCATTGCTCCAGTGATTCCTTGCTACTTTCTAAAGGATCCCGTAGCATAGATGTGATCTAAGAGTTGGGCTACTCAAGGATCCCGCCAGCACTTTGTAGCTGCTCTATAGATCAATATCGCCCTACCTCTGTGATTCATGAGCGCTCATGGCTACGTCATTGTCGGAGCCATCGTCTGCTACAACAACCTTGGAACTAGAAGCTTCCTTGTCCTTCTTCCTTTGAGGAAAATTGATGGCGAAGTGTCCAAGTTCGCCGCATTGGAACCATTTGATCTTTGATAGATCACGCTTCTTTTTCCCTTGCTGCTTCTGTGATGCCAGGGCTGCATCTTCCTCTTCCTCCTTCACCTTGCCCGCTCTGGTGCTGGTTTGCCTCTTGGTCATTCGGCGGATCTCCTCTTGTCGGAGGATAGCCCACATATCGTCTCAGTTATGAAGGTTCACTCTACCCAAAATGCTTTGGACAAATGTTTCCCAGTCCTCTGTGACTGCATTTAGAGCACTCCTCACCATGACATCATCCTCTACCTTAACCCCCATGCCTGTCAGCTGATCCCGGATCGACTGCAGTTTGAATAGGAAAGGATTGATTTCCTCTCCCTTGGTCATCATAAATAACCTCGGTTGGTTCTCCAGAAGCATCTTCCTCTGGACGGACTTCCCCTGATACAATGTGGTTAAAGCTTTCCACATCTCATTAGCCGTCTTCTTCTCGGCTATGTGTGGTACCACATGATCTTTAACCCCGTCCATGATGAAGTGCCTGGCATGTGCCGCTGCTTCATTATGCTTTGCCAGGAGAGTCACATCAGTTGGGGTAGCCAAGATGCTCTCTACATGCTCACGTAATTCGTATGCCTCCAGGACCTTTAGGATTCTGGCCTTACAGACAGCAAAGTTGGATAAGTCGTTTGACCTATCTTGATCACGTAGTCCTTGTGGCGCCATCTGCTCAGATCTACTTTGTCAGAACAGATCTTCCTCTCCCTGCTTCTCAAGAGAAACTCGGATCTAGGGTCCTTGGCGAAAAAAGCACCCTCTGGTCCCTCTGACAACTGATTTCCTCCTCCTTGGAAATCTGCCAAACACAACAAATCAGCTCTCTTCGTTAACCAAATGATCGATCCTCGGATTTCTTTTGGCAATGAAAGCTGTTGAGTTGTTGTTCTCCTCCCACTCTTTGTCAACTTACCTTAGGTACAATTCTGCACTAGCATAATCTTCACCCCACCAGCGCTGTTGAAGATCTGCAGCTTAGCTTCTACTTCACGACACTCTGCACAAAAATCAATTATTGCACTGTGTCACCCTCGCTGGCCTCTGCATGAGCAAACTGGCTCAGCGCAGCCTCTGCACAGCATAGGCTGCTCCTGCGTCCCTCTGGAAGGCATTGCGCTATCTTTGCGTCAACCAGCTGGGACTGCGTCAACCCCTGCGTGGTCTTGCTGCCTCTGCGTCCTTCTGGTGCTGCGCTGCCTTCTTCGGTTTCTCTACTGCTGTTGTTGCTTTCTGCAACACAAATTTCTTCAACTGTCTTGCTGGAGATCTATCTTGATTTACAATCGCTCCGATACCATGTGAAAATTTCTTAAACTTAAGAAACCCTACTGTTAAATCTTGATTTACTTCTCCTACTTACATAAGTTATTAATTTGAATATTCAGAATCAACATTGAAGTAAATGCAGTTAACAGCCTACACATATAGATCAAATACTGAATAACATGTTGATAGACAAAGTGACACACAAGGATTTTCTGGACAAATGTCCTTGGAAAAAACCAATGCGGGAAAACCAGTGCTGCTAGCTTCTGGAGGGTTCTTATTATTATGCAGATTCTAAGTACAATAATCCTAGGCACCAAAACTGGTTAACCCGATAGAGAAATATAAATGGCAGCAGTACCTCTATCCCGGAGACAAAAAAATATGACTGATTCACACCCTCAAACAGGATTTACAGAGCTTTGCTCCTTTCCGACCTATGGAAACCCCAACGCTGCTCTGAAGCCCTTTGCGTTTAGCTTGACTCGCTTGCGTCAGCCTCTACGTTGCTCAGGAAGGGCCCGCGTCACCCTAGAAGGGGTTACGATGCCCCTGTGTTGCCTTAACTGTGCCTGCGTCAGCCTTGCTCGGCTCCTGCTGACATTGCGCTGCTCCCGCTGGGCTCTTGGCTGGACTGCGTAGCTGCTGCCTCTGCTCTGCTCTGGAATGCTCCTTCTCTGCCCTCGTTGTACTCTTGGCTTGGGATCAAACCATCCCGCTTGCCAATACTGCCCCTTGCTGTACCTGAAACACTTATGAAATTCTTAGCAAACCACAGCCTAGAATCTCAGCTTAGCTTTAGTGCTCTGCCTTGGTGTGTGTGTTCTCCAATTGACCCCAAGCCCTTCTCTTATACTTTTCTCGTTTGGAAACAAACGACCGTGACCTAATCTCTAATCGACGACTAAGATTAGAAGTTGCTTGATCCACGTCACTTAAATCATTCTCGTCACATATTTAATTTAATTCACTTTAATCTTTTAATTTTCCCAAGTTAGACTTAGGGTTCTTAATTAAAAAGATTAATTATTTGAATAAAACTTAAACCTGATGGAATTCTTCCAAATGCTTTTTGGGTCTTGGAGATCTCATGTACTCTAGCCCCTCCACAAATTTTGGGAGCTAGAGCACATTCGATGCTACCCCAACGCCCCAAAATCTCAACATTTATAACTATTGAAACTTGACTCTTTCATATTTATTATGATATTTTTTGTAAACAATATATGACAATTTAAGTTTGAAGTTTGAAACTTTGAACTCTGCAGTTATA
This sequence comes from Pinus albicaulis, assembly GCA_034641835.2. NCBI lineage: Eukaryota > Viridiplantae > Streptophyta > Pinopsida > Pinales > Pinaceae > Pinus > Pinus albicaulis. The sequence goes on from CM076583.1 coordinate 991,151,022, forward strand.
AGTTTATAACCCATTATGAATTATGAACATGATGCTTCATGAAAGTTGAAAGTTGTTTCATTTCATTTCATGTTAGATATTCTTTGTTGTAATGGTTACACTTAGCTTACAAGTGTGAAAATTTATGAGCACAGAAATCCTACTGCTAAATATTGATTTACTCCTCCTACTTGTTTTATTATACACAAGTTCTTTAACTGAAAATATTAATAAAAACAACGAAGTAAACACAGCTAGCAACTTACACAAATACAGATCATTTAATGAACATCACGCACATATGACAAAGGACACAATTTTTTCGGACAAATGTTCTCGGAAAAACCCAATGCGGGAAAACCGGTGCAACAGATCTGAGGGTTTATTATTATTAAGCAACAGTAATTTGAGTACATATAGGGTTCCATAATCTGGCTCAGCCAACAGAGAAAACCTTAGCAACAGAGAAAAATGTGAGTTTTATCTCACTCCCGCAAGTCCTAGCTGATCCGGATGAGCCACTGGTGAAACCCCAGCTAGCTCTGCGCAGTCTCTATGCTCCCACTGTGTAAGGTTGCTTGGCTCTGGCTGAGGGACTACGTCACCCTAGCTCTGTGCTGATCAACTTCTCTTGGATCTGGTTTTAGCCTTGTTGGCTTAGAAACCCCAACTTCTAGTGAATTTCAAACTTTTCCTTGGAGACATTGCGTTTCCCTGCATGGGCTCGTGTCACCCTCTTTAGGGACTGCGTCACACCCTCTGATGGCTGCGCTGTCGCCACTACGTCTCTGCTGCCCTTGCTCTGCGTTGTACTCTTGGTCCTTTGACCAATCACTGCATCCGCCCCTCACTGCTTCTTTGAATCACTCATATCTGATCTTCGTCCGAGCACTGCTCCGTCAAAAGAATTCAATCTCTTAGATTCTGTGTGTATCCTCCAATTGACCCGAAGCCCTTCCTTTATACTTTTCTCGTTGACAAATCAACGAGCGTGATCTAATCTCTAATCAACGACTAAGATTAAAAGAAGCTTGATCCACATCACTTAGAAAGTTCTCATCACGTGTAAATTAATTCACTTTAATTTTTCAATTTCCCTAAGTTAGACTTAGGGCCCCCATTACAAAATTTAATTATTTGAATAAATTTTACAACAGATGGAATTTCTCCAAACGTTTTTTGGGTTTTGGAGATCTTATGTGTTCTAGCCCCTCCACAAAGTTTCGGAGCTAGAGAACATCCGATGCTACCCCAAAATCTCAACAACAAATACAACTATGGTGATCAATGAATCAATGACGATAAATGTTATATATTGAATTTTGAAAGCTTGAAACTTTAAGATTGATGAATCATGAGACTCAAGAGTCAATATGTTGTATGTTTCTAACTTGTAGACGTGGTTGATGAAAATTATAACTTCTAGATGATCGATGTTATATGGTTCAATCTATGTTTTTATGTTTTTTATGCCTAATTCATCATTCTACATGCTTTTGTTGACATATATGCATAATTAATATTCATCATTCATCATTCTATATATATATATATATATATGTTCCTCGAAACGCTCCCGGACCAAGAGTTTCTGAAAATGACGCTCCCGCTCCCGCTTCGCGTTTTTGCTCTCGCTCCCAAGTAACCTTGGTCCTGCAACCCACGTTGTCACTGTCGTTGTCTCCGTCCATTGCTCCATTGACCATCTCTGTCCATTGTCCCGCCAACTGTCCTATTCCAAATCGCATTAACCGGTTGGTCAAATAGTGTTCCCTGATCGCACCAAGCCGACCGACTCCCTGTTCAGTGTCGACTCCTTGTCCACTGTACCCCTCCCCTTGACCATGTATTCCGGCAAGAAGATTTTTAACTGTCCACCTTGGTTTGTTCCTCACCGCCATCCGCCTTCTTCTGCTTGCTCGAACGTCATGACCGATCGTACTGTCTTCTGTCGTTGAATTGGGTGACGATTATAATTTTATATAATTCATAAAGTTAATTATAACTATATAAAGTTAATTATAACTATCTAAAGTTAATTATAGCTATATAGTTCATACATTATATAATTAATTTAATTATTATTATATGATATATATAATAATAATTAAAAAAATATTATTTATTTATTTTTTTGAAAAAATGGGAAGGCTAAATAATTTCAAAAGTGAGTATCTTCAAAGAAGGAAGAGTAATATTTTATTATAAAAATTAGAAGCATTACTTTTAAAAACCCGAAGTTCATCTTGACCATTGAAAAAATGGAGATGAGTACAAGATTTCCTAAAACTTTTAGTATATGTGTTTGTGCGCTATTTAAAATCAAAGGATCACTTGCGGGAAATGATGTTATCATCTCTATTGATCCTACTCAAAATAATAATTATGTCTAACCAATTAGTGATTCCCGAATCGAATATAATTCAAACGAACTTTGTTGACACAAGTGACAAACAATACGACATAAGCAATCTACAGCTAAGTATTGGAGACTGTACTTTTGTCTCGCAATTCACTGTTAAAACCTTATTTTGCAACAATAGTGGCATTATTTTAGGTTTGCCCTGGATGGAAACCCTTGGTTCCTTCATTCTGAATACGAAAAAGAAGTTTTTGACATTTTCTTACAAAAAGAAAAAAAATAATAACACTACAGGATGTTACAGTGAAGCCAGATTCAGTAACACCAGAAGACATCCAAGATATTTCAAAAGTAATTTTTCAAGAAGGTAAAAAAGTATTACAAAATATGCAAAACGAAATTGACAAAATCACTGTTGATAGAAATGAAGAAGTCTTGACTTAAGGACCGTAGCGAAAAATTACTAACACAAATTAAGAAGCTTAAGAAAGACAAGAAGTTGTTAAAAGACAAGTTATAACATTGTATTCAAGAGGGAATATCGAAGTCGCCAATCGTAACAGTTCCAGTTGAAGATAAAGGAATGAATACTGAACCAGTCAATTGCAAAACTCAAGAGGAGGATCCATCAATTGAAGGAAAAGCATACTCACATGTTACAATTCAGATGATGAAAATTCCAAACAAAGATTTTGTACTTAACTCAACAATCGTAGTACCAGAAGAGAATCAAAAAATTTCCACACACCTAATAAGGGCAAGTCAAACAAAAATAATTCCCTATCGACATCCAAATCACGAGAGTAGACAACTCAATCAAGCTACATATTTGTAACGTTCAGAACAAAAACAACAAACTGATGTTCCGAAGAATATTGAAGTAAGCTCAATCCAGTCCTATGATGACAGTTCGTTACAAATTTTCATTGATCAGAATATTCCACAGAAGATTAATCTACGATGGTCAGATCCATTTCCTGTCTGAGAATTTTGCTTATCACTTAGAAGATCATATCGTCTTGTAACAACAAAGATGATAGTTCTGCGACAAGTTGAAAGAGAGATCCAACCTTTTTCATGAACAAGCTTTGAAGACAACTTTTTTGGGGAGGAAGGCAATGTTATGAATATTATATATATACAAATAATGATGATAATTGTAATAGTGATTAGTTATTACTAATTAGTACTGAAGAGGCATGTCTAAATGAGACATGACCTTCCATGAAGAGGTACCTGCGTAGGGTATATAAGTAGGCCCTCTCTCATTCGTATCATTCTCATTCATACTTTTTAATATGTATTCTTGTATCTCAATGCAGATCTTTATATTCCAAGTCTTTTGGAGTATTTAACTTGAAGAATGAACTTTGTTCATTCCACTTTGTGGGCATATGCATCTATTACAGGAAGTTCGTGAAGGGCTTCTCACAGTTGGCAGCTCCCCTCGCTGATTTGACCAAGAAGGGGGCCTTCGCATGGACGGATAGGGCACAGGCAACATTTGAGCACTTCAAGGAGGTGATGAGCAGCTGTCCAGTATTAACAGTCCTCGATTTCACTCATCCATTCACCTTGGAGTGCGATGCATCTGGTGAAGGCATTGGCGCAGTTTTGTCATAGGATGGCCACCCCATTGCCTTTGAAAGCTGGAAACTCATTCCGCATGAGAGGTTGTATTCCATTTACGACAAGGAGAGGTTGGCGATTATGCATGCATTGGCCAAATTTCTATAGTACTTGGTGGGCAACAGGTTTAGAGTGAAGACTGACCACAACAGTCTTCGCCATTTTCTGGGGTAGAAGGGTCGCAGTGACACGCAACAAAAGTGGATCAGTAGAATCCAGGCCTATGATTTTTATATTGAATATGTCAAGGGCAAGCACATTGTAGTGGCAGATGCATTATCTGGGAGGCCCGCAACACTTTCACTCATGAGCATCTGCCATGATTGGAAGGCATAGTTGTTGAGTATTCCAAAGATTGACGGGCGTGCGAGATCTTGGAGGGAACACATGCTGATGAGCGTTATAAGGTGATGGCCGATGTCATCTGCTACAAGGGACACATATTTTTGGTGTCGAGTTCACAGTTGAGGGAGAAGATTGTCAATAGAGCCCACGACTCTCCTTTGTCTGGACACCAGGGGTTCCTGAAGACATACAAGACGGTGAGAGAACGTTTCACGTGGAAGGGCCTCAAGGGAGATGTGTTAAGGCACGTGCAGGAGTGCAAGGCTTGTCAGAGGAACAAGGGAGAGTTGACCCATTCAGCTGGGTTATTGCAGCCACTTCCCATTCTTGAGGGTAAATAGGAAAGTGTCTCTATGGATTTTATCACAAGGCTTCCCATGGTGTAGGGCAAAAACTGTATATATGTGCTGGTGGATCGGTTGACCAAGTATGCACACTTCTTTGCTATTCTAGCTCGGTACTTGCCTTCGCAAGTAGCATAGTTGTTTTTCAGAGAGGTCTTCCGTTTGCATGGTCTTCCCAAGACCATAGTCAGTGACAAGGATGACTGTTTCATGGGAGAATTCTAGCAGGAGCTTTTCCGATTAGTGGGTACTGAGCTCACCCCTAGTACTAGCTACCACCCATAGACGGACGAGCAAACTGAGAGAGTTAACAAATGGCTAGAGGGCTACCTACGAAACTATGTGACAAGGAAACAATGAGCATGGATCTGGTGGCTACATTTGGGAGAGTATTGCTACAACACCACCCATCACATGTCCATCGATATGTCACCTTTCCATGCTTTGTATGGATGTAATGCTTTATCTTTTGCTGACATTGTTTTTGGAGATAGTCGGGCCCGAAAGGCCAAAGATTGGATTCAAGAGATCTAAGATATCAAGGCTCTCAAGGACAACCTGTTGACAGTCTAGAATCAACTCAAATTATATGCAGATAGGCACAGGATCGAGAGGCATTTTGAGGAAGGTGACTTGGTGTTTTTCTGGTTATAGCCATATAGACAGTCCACACTGAAGCAGAAGGGGGCCGAAAATCTACAACCCCGTTTTTATTGGCCGTACATGGTGATCAAGAGAATTGGAGAGGTGGCTTATGAGCTGGAGCTTTCACCCGGGAGCAAGATCCACAATGTTCTCACGTCTCATGCCTCAAAAAGGTGTTGGGACAACAAGTGACAACAGCTACAAAGTTACCCCTGCTTGACGATGAGGGACATCTAGTGCTAGAGACATAGGCCATTTTGGAGACCAGAGAAAGGAAGTTGAGGAGCAGAACTATCAAAGAATATTTGGTACGCTGGAGGAACTTACCGGATGAGAATGCCACTTGGGAGGGTGAGTACATACTTCAACATCCAAAACTTCAGTTGCTTGGGGACAAGCAACATTTGGGAGGGGAGGATTGTAATGTTCCTTCCTAGAATAATTTTTGCTAAAATCAATTTCACAATTTTGCATTTTTGGCTATCTTGGGGGCCCAAGAATTTTTGTAGATGAGACTGAGGAGAAGGGGGTAGAAATACCTTTGCTAGTGGAATGTGGGGGCCACATCCACATGAAATACGCATCACTTGGAGAGGAAAGTCGAATTGCCAAGAAGGGAGGTCGAAATATTGGATGGAGGGGCCCACATTTGGAGGAAAGGACAAATTATAAATAGGAGAAACATAGAAGCTATTGGGGCTTTTGTTCACTCATCTATTTCCTTGTTGCTCAATCTGTTTAGCTGGGTCACAAGTGCTGCTTAGCATAGAGCTTTCCAAGGGGAGAGCTCACCCTTCTTTCGCTGGACTTCGAGTGCCACCTTAGGGAGGTAATCTTTTGCTACTTGGGTAAGGAGATTTGTGGAGTTTGGAGCTCATTTCAGCAGCTTTCCTTCAGCCAATTTGTACTCTAGAGAGGACATAGTAGGGAAATCGTATCACTCATTTCAGCTGGCTTCCGGGGGTGTTTTTGTCAGGAGAAATTTAGTGTAGCTGCTCCAAGGGGAGACTAAGCCTTGTGGAGAATTTGGGGGCTGGAGATTGCTACCTTTGGGTAGTATGAATTTCTCTTTTCAGGGTCTGCGCAGGGGGGACACCAGACAAATTCGTGGGGGTGTCGGGCTTAGATCTTGATTGCCGAAATTTGTGCTAGAACGCCTCTCCTACTACAGGGGAAATTTCCCAAAGTCCTCCATTACTAGATTGAGGAGGAATAAGGAGGATTTCAGCAGTTTTCATCACTGGGGGACGTGGTCTTTGTTCAGGAGGGCGTAGTGCCAAATACGGTAATTCCGGGAGGTCGGAATTAGCCAAATCCCTTCCTGGGTTTTTGTGGGTTTGCTGAGAGGAGACTGACCAAATTTGCAGAATTTTCGGAGCTTTCAGTTTTTTGCAGGATTTTTGGAGCATTCAGTTTACAGAGGAGAGGGGTAAATATTCAGTTTTTCCAGCCAGCAGTGCAGTTTCAATAGGGCCAGCACAGATCCCTGCAGGGGAATTGTTCTACAGCAGTTGGGCATTCATTGTTGGACACCTGGGGCTTGTAGCTTGCCTTGAGCAAGCCCAGGTGCATTCTGTCTATCACACATTGTACTCCTATCATTTGACAATAAAAATTGGCCCATTTTGGCATTTTTTTTGGAGCATTTCTGGTTACCTGATTACATGTATAATTTCTTGTGTTAGACGTGCTTAATTTGCTTTGCTTATCATTGTTAATTCCCATTTGGAATATTACATGTTGTTTGTTCCATTTGGTTTTTTCTTTTTCTTATGATCTTAACATCATACTTAAAATATTGTTGGTTACCTCCCCAAGCAATCTTGTATATTGCTAGTTTGAACACAACTGACATTAGTTTCCACTTGTTGAATTGTTTGTTAGTAATTCTAGAAGATTCTTCATCAAACTAGGTCCATTGCATCAATTGTTTACATGTGTCCATGTAAGGTATCGTGCTAAATACTCGAGATGGAATCAATTTTTTGGGCTAACTCAAGTGACAAAATGTATTTAATAAAAATCATATGTGATCATCATGATTTTTTTTAAAGGTACATGAATTACCATTTGCTTCATTAAGCTTGTCTTCTGTTTCCATTTCATATCTAGCAGAAACGAACCTGTTTGCTTCCTCAGAACTAGAAAGAATGGGCAAGTTTCTTTTTCATTTTTCCTTCTTAAAATATGTTAAATGATTTTTTGATCACTTTTACTGTTCCCCAAGCCAAACAATTCTTGCCTCTTTCCAATTTCAGAAATAGAATGTTTTTTTTTATTTCTCCTCCGCAATGGTTCTGAAATAATAGGCCTATTCTTAGGAAAATCGTTATATATTAAGATCAAGAGTCTAATACTAGCTTAAAGAGGGGTCATTACCAATAGCAAAAATGTATCAGTTAGGTGTTAAAACAGGGAAGAAAGTATTCAAATCTAGTTTCTTTCATATTTTCAAAATTAAAAATGGGATTCTGTTCTGAGCTGTACTGAGTATGGGATTCTGTTCTGAGCCGTACCAAGTACTTTCCCACAACTTGACAATAACAAGAAGATGGAATATGTAACACCAAACTTTAAAACACTTACACACCTTAATGCCAACATCCTGGGGATGTTATCATCCTTGAGCTCTTGAATACTTTCAGTTTCAATTTTTAGAACAAAACATTTCAATATTGTAAAAAATTAGTAAACTGCTCTGTTCAAATCAGCAATCATGTGTTGACTGCCGTATATCTACAACTGGTGTAGTAAAACAGATCCTTTTGTGGACATGTGTCTGATTTTGTTTCTTTAGTGGTAGAGAAAGGTCATCTATGATATAGCCAGAACACAATCTTATTCGTGTTTTATTGTAACAAACCATGGGCATTACCCTCAGGTTGATTGAGTCATACTGCTCTCTCTTGTCAATCTTTACTGTGACTTATGCCTACTATTCTTATGGTTACATCTAGAACTTGATTAATCCTCTTTTTTTTGGTTTTTATCTTTGGGACATTGTGTAACATACATGCAGTGGCAACTAACATTGTCTCAGAAATTTCTGATCTTCCATGGATCGTATTTTAAAGGTTTTCCACTGATCATTTACCACTAACATTCAATTCTGATACGATGAACTTCTATTTATTGAGTTCACTGTAGGTGAATAATTATGATTTATACCAATGCTATGGGCTGCATTATTGATCATGCATGCCGCAAAGTGGTAAATGATGCATGGAACTATTTCTGTGGAGCAGGTCCATCTGCTCTGCCTGATGTAGGTGGAGAACATAATGCTCAACCATCAAATGGCTGGAAGGGTTTGTGCAGCATTGCATCATACAGGCCATACTTCAATGTGGACACATACGTTGTGGTTGAAAGAATTATTGGTTCACTGTATCCACACAAAGCAGACTTCATTGAAAAGATTGCCCATAATCCTGATATGTAAGTTCACTTATAACCAATGCTTGTATAAGATTCTGCAGTGAATGTAGATATTTTTTGAATGATCAAAGTGTACACAGAGCAGTTCATCTTAAATGAATTTTTATATAGTTTCTCATCCTTTTATTTAAATGGAATTGTTGGTTTTTTCCCTATAGTGTATGATTTGTGTGCATAGTCATCTAAGCACAAGGAATTATGTATTCCAAAGTTCTAGGTTAAAGTAGTTTTTTCACCAACTTCTAGGTTAGCAAACACCATTATTTTGCATTTTGTCAATGTCTGCAGCTGCTGTTTGGTTTCTGCATCTTTTATATGACTTCCTTAGAAGCTCAAATTGCAGCTGGCCTCTCCTGATTGCTGTAGCAAAATGCATGCAATGTGATCTTCTACGATGTTGGGACCTATTTCAGACCCAAAAGCTCAATGAAGAGAATGATAATCATAGTATTGGCATGTATGCATGCCTATCAAGCAACTACGGTACGTGATGACTAAATCCAGCATTTCCTGCGTAACATTACACCTATAGGAAAATTGTGTTGCTGGCCAAACCTCTCACCCTACTCCTCCTCTAATGGTTGGCACCATATGGTCACCACTAAGCATAAATACTGAAAGATAACTTATATGTGATCCCCTTCTTTACCGATAGTTAACAGGATATGGCTATCCACAGTGTCTGGGAGCCTGTCACACAAAGCTCAGCTCATTCTATAACCTAGATGGATTTCTATTACCTTGACATGTAGTAAATACTTGTAACATAACATTATACATATTGTAAATTTGTAGAAATTTTGTTAGTAATCGTACCAAAACGAGGTCGGCCTTGTTTAAGACCAACCAGTCCACTGGTTAGTTCGAGCTTAGCGTCCATTCGATTCTTGCATCTGATTACTACTGGCATCTACAAATTATTATGGATCCGCAGAAGCTTAGATTCCAATAATTATACATATTATTAAAATCCTGAGCAAATGCTTTACCTATCAGAGTAGATAATATACAAACATATAACTCGTGCTTACCATTTCCACAAATTAATCGTCTTGTAACTTTGTGGACCTCACGAAGATCATCATTGATGTTGTGCTCAACATGCTGTCCAACTTAATACATCACCCTAAAGTATAATTTCCTATGACTTATAAGGATAAAATTGCATGCAACAATCGAAGCCCGTGGATGGCTAATTATGGACACAACTAAATAGTTGTGTATAACATTTTAAAATAACCATTGTTCCATGGAGACATGTCCCCAAGGTGAGGGCACACTACCCATTCTCCCAGATAGGGGAGCACCTAGGGAAACATTTCCCCACGTCCCTGTTTTGGGGAAAATTGGGGAAACATAGGGCGAAACATTTCCTCAATGTAAGGGATGTGTTTCCCCAAAAGGGGTGCTTGTGGGCATCCCCCCTAAAAAAGGGTTGGGCGTCCCCGATGAATTTTGCCTAAAAACAATAATTTATGAGTGGGGAAGCCTGATATTCAACCCTAGGGCCCTACTAATGCTACGTAATTAATGGTAATGTTAAATTGTTAAAGTAAAAGGAGTCCTTTTACTTACATTTTTGACATTACAATTAATTGTTTCTAGATGTTTTAGAGTGGTTCCAACCTCATTGGATTTCACATGGAGAAAGTAAAATTTTAGATCCCATTCAAAATTTGTTGAAATTTGGTAGGATCGGGAGGTACTCTCACTTTCCCTTGGTGCTAGGCTTGTGAGAAAGAAACACTCATAAGATGAGATTTTATGAGTGTGTGGATTTATGTTGATTTTTGGTAGCATCGGAAGTGCTCTAAGTCTCAAATTTTGTGGAGAGGCTTAGGCAGTGGTATTTCAAAGAACTCAGAAACCGTTTGTGAAAATTTCACTTAGATTATGTTTTATTATAAAAATTAATTATTTTAATGAGGACCCTAAGTCTAAACTTAGGGAAATTAAATAATTAAAGGGTATTAATAAAACAAAGTGAGAATGATCTAGAAAAAATGAAGATCATGTCAAATTATAATCTTAGCTGTTGATTAGAGATTTAATCTCGGCCGTTGATGTTCCAACGAGAAGACTATAAAGGAAGGCTTGAGGGTCATTTGGAAAGACACACCGAGTGAATCAAGTGATCGAATTCTTCTAACGGAGCAGTGCTCAGACGAAGATCAAATCGAAGTGATTCTAGTTGCAGTGAGTGGTAAAGACAGTTATTGGTTGGAGGATCTTCTCTGGGACCAAGAATACAACCCACAAAGGTCCCCACGCAGGCCTACGTAGCTACTGCGCAGAGGGTGCTTGGGTTTTGTTAGTTTAGCGACCGGATCAACCGAGACTTGCAGTGTGAGGTAAACTCACAATATTTTTGTCTGCCGTGATTTCTCTGTACTGGATAGCCAACAAGGCATCCATAGATTGTATTTAGAAATTGCTGCTTAATAATAACAAACCCTCAGATCTGCGGCACCGGTTTTCCCGCATTGTGTTTTTTCGAGGACTTTCGTCCAAAAATAATGGTGTCCTATGTGTGTTTTTCTTTGCTCAGTTTCCTTGTTTCAGAATCATAAAGTACTAAGTGTAGGATGCTTTAGTAATTTACTTCAATAATTCATGAAGGAATCTGAATTATTTCTGCAATGTAATTTACAAAATAAGAGAAGCAAATTCAGTTGGCTGCAGTAGGATTCCTTAGATTGTTAGATCTAGAATTTTTCACATGGTATCAGAGCATTTGATGTGAAACAGGAAGAGCGGATCTAGCAATGAAGTGAAGGCCAAATTGCTGTAGCAGCAACAGATCAAATCCCTAGAGGGATTGTGCAGTTCTAGCCAAGAGGGCTAATTTTTCGAGGTTGTCTCTCTCTGAGTGAGTCGACAAAGAGGAGAGACTTCCGGATCGAGATCTTGTCGAGGCAGAGGGAGCAACGCAGAGCCTTCATGCAGAGCTAGAGGGACACAGTTTTTTGCAGGTAGTTGCTGGGTAGAGAAGTGTCAGAAGAAGAAGAACAACACAGTGGGGATTTCTTCCTCAGTGAGTTCCTTGTCGAGGAATTCAACATTTTTCCAAGATCTGAGCAACAGATCCAGGCAACAGATCTACGAGCTCCACAAGGAGCGCGTAAGCCTACCTAGTGTTGCGCTATGGGGGAAGAAGAGGAGGAGCAGTTCGACAATTTTTGGCTGAAATGGCATCTCACAGATTGAGAGATCATGACTGGTTGGAGGGATCCTCCAACTACGTAATCTAGAAGGAAAAAATCAAATTCCTTCTAGACGAATATGATCTCAAAGTGTTCGTGGACGATGTGGTTGCTGTACCTATAGATCCAGATTAGAAAAAGAAGTACAAGTCCGATATGGCAAAGGCCAAGAGACTAATCCTTGTAGGTGTCAAGGATCACATAGTCTCTCATATATCTGGCAAGAACACCACCAGGGAGATATGGGAGGCCTTGTCCCTGCTATATGAAGGAACTTCCGAGCAATCGAAGATGTACTTGGAGCAGAAGCTCTGGATGATCCAGATGTAGAAGGGGGAGCACATTGCTCCATTCCTTATGAGACTTAAGGAGATTTAAGATCAGTTGGCAGTCGTGGGATCCACCTCAACTGCTGCAACTATGGTTAGGCTAGCCCTTAACGTAGTCACGAAGGAGTGGCAAGTTTTTGTCCAAAGTATTTTGGGCAGGGCTACGCTTCCTAGTTTGGAGCAGATGTGGGCAACACTTCAGGAGGAGGAGCTGAGGAGATCTAGTCAAGTGCAAAATTGGCGGCAGCAGCGGGAGAGGATCGAAGAATCCAGAGGAGGAGGAGAAAGCAACCCTTGCATCAAAGGGATAGCAAGGGCAACAGAGATAGAAGAGAGATTTCTCGAAGGTGAAGTGTTTTAGATGTGGTGAGATGGGTCACTTTGCATCGCAATGCCCCTTGAAGAAAAAGGACAAGGATGAGAAGCACAATCCAATAGTTGCAGTCGTAAAGATCGAGCAGGATGAGTTTGCCATGAGTGCCCACGCATCTCCAGGAGGGAGATGGGGCGACATAGAACTGTAAGTTCACCTTGAACTTCAGTTGGGCAGGATCCTTGAGGAGCCCACCTCTTGGATCACAACCTTGCTACGAGTGCCCATGATTAGTAGTAGCGAGATGGAGGAGTTTTTAGTGGGAGCCGAGGAGTGATGGAGCAACAATTGCAGTAGGTAGCAACACCCACTTCTGGAGAAACGCAAAGCAGAGCAACAACAACGTAGAGCAGAGCAGCAACAACGCAGTGCACAGGATTGAATGCAGTGCAATGCAGAGCAGCAACAACGCAGTGCATCAGAAGTACAATGCAGTAGCTATTAGCAATCAGGTCTTCAGCACCAAGGTGCATCCGCTGAACACTTGTTCAGTTTTGGGTGATTTTTAGTTGCTTCTCTCAGCAACTGACTTGTAGTGCAGATGCAGTGTTAACAGTGGCATTGCTAGCAACATAGCAGATGCAACACTTGAGAGGAAGCTGTAGTACAGATGCAGCAATGGTAGTGGTAGTGTCATGGGCAGTAGTACAGTTGCAGCAGCAACGCAATGGCTGATGTACAACTTGTTAGACTTCAGCAACATAGAGGATGCTAGGGTCATAGCAATATGCAACATGCATGTTGTTAGAACACTTTCCTTGCTAACAGGGAGTGTTGATTTTTGGTAGCATCGGAAGTGCTCCAAGTCTCAATTTTTGTGGAGAGGCTTAGGCACTGGTATTCCAAAGAACCCAGAAACTGTTTGTGAAAATTGTACTCGGATTATGTTTTATTGTAAAAATTAATTATTTAATGGGGACCTTAAGTCTAAACTCAAGGAAATTAAATAATTAAAAGGTATTAATAAAGTAGAGTGAGAATGATCTAGAAAAAGCGAAGATCAAGTCAAGTTATAATCTTAGCCGTTGATTAGAGATCTAATCTCGGCCATTGATGTTTCAACGAGAAGACTATAAAGGAAGGCTTGAGGGTCATTTGGAAAGACACACCGAGTGAATCAAGTGATCGAATTCTTCTGATGGAGTAGTGCTCGGACGAAGATCAAATCTAAGTGATTCCAGTTGCAGTGAGGGGCAAAGACAATTATTGGTCAGAGGATCTTCTCTGGGACCAAGAATACAAAGTAGAAAGGAAGCAGAACCAGCAGAGGAAGCAACGCAGCCTCCAGAGGGTGTGATGTAGGTCCTAGAAGGGGTGATGCAAGCCCACGCAGGGCCCATGCAGAGGCAATGCAGTGTTTTCGTGAGATAGTTAGAGATTTGCTAGGAGATTGGGGTTCTGAGCTGGGAGGGCTAGAACTCGACTTTCCTAGGATCACATCGGTCCCAGAGAGGAGGTGACACAGTCCACAAAGGTCCCCATGTAAGCCTACGCAACTACTGCGCAGAGGCAGCACAGAGGGTGATGGGTTTCGTCAGTTCAGCTACCGTATCAGCCGAGACTTGCAGTGTGAGTTAAAATCACAATATTTTTGTTTGCCATGATTTCTCTGTACTGGATAGCCAACAAGGCATCTAGAGATTGTATTTAGAAAATGTTGCTTAATAATAACAAACCCTCAGATCTACTTCATTGGTTTTATCCCGGGACTTTTGTCCAAAAATAATGGTGTCCCATATGTTTTTCTTTGCTCAATTTCCTTGTTTTAGAATCATAAAGTATTAAGTGTAGGTTGCTTCAATAATTTACTTCAATAATTCATAAAGAAATCTGAATTAGTTCTGTGATGTAATTTACCAAATAGGAGAAGTAAATTCAGCTGGCCGTAGTAGGATTCCTTAGATTGTTAGATCTAGGAATTTTCATAGTTTAGACCTAAGTTGCACTGAAACAGATAAGAGAACGAATAAAAATAGGTGGTTTGAAACGAATACGACAAATTTTCAAAAAATATGGATACGATACAAGGAGACAACATATATATATAACAAAATTAGAATTTCATATTACCATTCATCTGTTAGAATCTAGATTTTATATCTACGAATACATAATCTCATCATGAATTCAACATAAGCAAATCATCATCATGAATTCAGCATAAACATTGTCATCATCATTAGTGATTATTGTAACATTCAACATACTATCATCATCATTAGTAATGTAATCAGAAATGATACAACCTTTGTGCTTTTGGGTCCAACTCCTTCAAAGAACGTGTCATGCATGGCAAATGGTATCTATCTTCCTTGCATGGCAATTAAAAGGCCCATGGGATTCTTGAAAGGAAATCATGGACAAAGGAAGTCGTCTGAGCCTCTGTGGAGGGTCCGTTGGAAAGGTCGTTGGGAAAAGAAGGTTGTCGAGGTCAAGGTTACTTGGGAGCAGGAGCGCCATTTTTAGAAGCTTCCGGTCCGGAGCGTTTATATATATATATATATATTTTTTTTTTTTTATATATATTTTGATGCATATATGTCAACAAAAACATGTAGAATGATGAATTAGACATAAAAAACATAAAGACATAGATTGAATCATATAACATCAATCATCTAGAAGTTATAATCTTCATCAACCACGCCCACAAGTTGGAAGCATACAACATATTGACTCTTGAGTCTCGCGAATCATCAATCTGAAGGTTTCCAGCTTTCAAAATTCAATGTATAACATTTATCATCATTGATATATAACATTTATCATCATTGATTTTAAATTTCAATATCTAACATTTCTCATCATTGATTCATTGATTTCAAAATTCAATATACATTTATCATCATTGATATATAACACTTATCATCATTGATTTCAAATTTCAATATCTAACATTTATCATCATTGATTCATTGATTTCAAAATTCAATATACATTTATCATCATTGATATATAACATTTATCATCATTGATATATATCATTTATCATCATTGATTCATCGATTTCAAAATTCAATATATAACATTTATCATCATTGATATTATATAATATTTATCATCATTGATTCATTGATCACCATATAACTTTCATGAAGCATCATATTCATAATTCATAATGACTTGTAAACAGTAAACTTGTAAATGTCAACTTCAAAGTTTCACCTTTCAAATTCAAACTTCAAACTTAAATTGTCATTAAGTATATGAAAGAGTCAAGTTTCAACTGTTCAACTGTCAACAACAAATAGAAAAGACTAGTAAACAACAAATCTAATTTATCCACTGGCTGGCCCCTTGCCACACCCACGAGAAATGTCTAATTTTTGTGAGCCACGAGGAAATGTTGGTCTTCTAGTACTCTCAGGAGTACCACGACCATGACTAGAAGGTGGAGGCTGGATCTGCAAAGGAACAATAGTGTGATATGGAGAACTGGCATTGGCACTGGCACTGGCACTGGCACCTGCACTGCTACCAATAGATGGTGGGACTGGCCCTGTGTGTGGCGGTGCTGCTGATGCTTCATCATCATCCCTAAAAAGTCCTGCTTCCAATTCTTCCAGATGTAACGTGCCGTCCTCCAAATTATCATCCTCTGGGTTGTTGTCTCAGACTCTGTATGATTGATCCTCATTTTGCCCGATCACAGTAATGGCTCAACAACCTCAAGTTGTAATGCACATAAACCAAGCTTTTAGCTCGGTTTTCATTCAGCCTGTTTCTTCTCACATTGTGTATGAAGCTGTAGGTGCTCCAACACCTCTCTGCAGAAGAAGTGTTCACAACCTGTGAGAGAACTTTTTTAGCCAACTTTGGTAAAAGTCCCATGCCGCCATATGCTTCCCACCATGTGAGAGCATCAAATCTGTCCCTGTCTTCTGTTGCATGGAAAGAACCAAAGTTAGCAGTACAACTGAAGTATTTGCCTAATTCAAGGCGTAATCTAGCACACTCTTCCTTGTAGGGTACCAACTTGTCCAATGCCTTCATGTACCCCTGTTGTACCTCTAGATCTGTGTGAGGTTTCATCCTAACCCCACCTCCAGGTGCAGGTTGGCCCAACCAAGATGGAGAGTAATATTTTGGCGTAAGGATATATGCCAAAGCATGTAGTGGAACATTGAGTTTATTCCATCGTGCACACACACAGTCATGAATCATAGTATACAAGTTGGGATCATTATCCTTAACAATATCTTTTATTTGCCCCAACATGCTGTCCATCTGCTCATAAACCTCTCCAATGATTGGTTTATCAGTATCTGCAAACCGAATCATGTTATAAATGGGTTTGGTAAAATTCAAAATTTCCCTCACATGTGCCCAAAACAGAGGGTCAAGGGCGGTCTCCTCCACATGTTCGAAACCTTGCCTGTCAACTATTGTTGCTGCCCTGTCCTTTAATAGCTGCCAGTGTGGGCTTGATACCATTGCAGCGAATGACTCTCTTACCTTCAAAAGGCGCCTGAAGGTGAGTTAATAGCTAACAAATCTAGTTTTTGCTATCTTCAACAACTCCAATTTGGAGTGAGTACGGAAAAGCCCATGGGTATTGCTATGATTTGTAATAAATTTTATCATTTTTTACCTCTCTTGTACAAATCACCAAGCCATTTGAATTGAGGTTGTTTGTTTTTGATGATATCATGCATCAAAAGGTTCATTGTGTGAACCAAACACCCAAACCAAAAAATGTTGGGGTATTTATCCTCAATAATTGCTCCTGCTGCCTTACAGTTAGCAGCATTATCAGTGATGACCTGTATGACATTGTATGGCCCAGTCTTTTCAATTATATCAAGTAATGGTTCTGCAATGTTAATGCCGGTTTTGAATTTGTCTGAATAATCATATGCTGCCAGGAATATTGGACCACTAACCGACACAGCCAAAACACTTATCAATGGTTTTCCTTTTACATTGGTCCATCCATCAGAGACAATGGACAACCCATGCTCATTCCACGAACTTGTCATTCTAGCCAAAGAATTGTCTATTTTAGCTTTTTCATGATCAAGACTCACGGTTCTGGCCTTGTCATACCCGGGGCTTTTGTAACCTTTGGGGGCATCATTAATGGTAGAAACCGTTTCATGCCAATAAGGTGACCGAAGAACATTGAATGGCACCCCACATGCGTATAGAAACTGGTAAACTTTTGAATCCACATCATTCCTACACCCTTTGTCCAGGAAATCGGATATGGTTCTACACCTTAATCCAGTGCCACTACCTCCAAAAACACTGGCATGGGTGGAAGTTGAACCTGTTTGTCCATGACGTGTTGGGCCTGAAGAAGAATCAATGAAACCCCTAGATCTTTTAGATGATCTCTGTAGGGCAGCCTCCTCTTCCTTCCTATATTTCTCTCTCTGTGTTGCTGGCACATTAGTACAAGTTTTGATTCCAATATTTTTAGTTCCATCCCCTGGCATTTTACCACAAAGGTGCCTTCTCGCACGGGTGTATGAACCATGGTATTTTTTATTGCAATGGGGGCAAATAAATTTAGTGGTTCCACCACCTTTCCCTCCTTCCTGTTTCTGAACATATTTCCACAAAGGTGTCTGAGTTTGGTCTTGTCTAGTTGGGGAATCTGTGTCCTCATGTTCTCCACTCCCCACTTCCTCAACATAATCCTCCTCCTCTTCAGGATTTTCTTCAAATCCACCATAACTCTCCTCTTCATCCTCCTCTTCTCTGATTTGCCTCTTTCTTCTACTACTCTCCAACACCATTATGACAAAGAAAGGAACCAACATGAGGAAAATCCCTAGCCATATAGCCATGGTGGAAACAAGTTTCAAGTTTCATGTTTCTAGCCTGCAAAACAAATGGAAAAATGCCAAATGGGAATAGGAAATGCAACATAGGAAAAAAACAATTCATTTTTTAAGTTTTAAATCCAATAAAATGCAACATTCAAGAAAAAATCAAGTTTTCATTTTTAAACAACCTACAAATTCATCCTTGAAAATACAAAATTGGATTAGAAGGCCTACCTCTTTCTTGCAATCCTCCTGTTGCATTGCAGCTTGCTCCTTGCTCTTCTTGTCACTTCTGCAGCTCAGCTCTCCAGTTCTTTTCTCAAGCTCTTCTTGCTCTCTCTCACTCACTCAACAAACAATGAAAACAAAATGCCCCCCCCCCCCCCCCTTTATAAACAAAAAAAATTTCCGCGCGGTGGGAAATGTTTTTTTTCTAGGGAGTGTTCAGGAGCGAACGCTCCCCGATTGCTTCCGGCGTTTAAAAAACGCTCTCGAAGCGTTTTTTAAACGCCGGAAGCACTCAGGGAGCGTTCGCTCCTGAGCGCTTCCTGAAATGCTCCTGAAAAGGCAGGGAGCATTTTAACAGGTTCGAAAACGCGCTCCCGAAAACGTTCCCCTCAGGAAGCGTTTTCGGGAGCGCGTTTCTGAACGTTTCCAAAACGCCCCCGCACGGAGCGCGTTTTGGAAACGGGAACGAGAGGGGGTTGAAGCTTCCCCGCAACGCTGGTCGAGATTGCTGTTGATGAGTTTAGAGCCTGTGTAAGGCAGCAAATCACAAAAAAAAATGGTGGGGCCGAGGGTTGTGCCCTAGCCACATGCTTGGTGGCAATCCACAATAGGGGTAAGGGGGTTGAGGCATGTGGAACAAGAGGCCAAGGACTTGTGGGGACACTGCAGACTAGAAGTGACCATTCACATACTGGGAAGAGCAATATGTAGCCAGTAAAGGGAAGCTGGGGGTTGGGCAGGGTGCTGTGTCTCCTATGCAAGTAAACAAGCTATAACCTTGTGGTTTCTTTGTGATAACAGACTAGAAACAAAGGGTTTAAGAGGGTTGGGAAAGCCCTGGGTAGACCACAACAAAAATACTAAGGAGGCCGGGGCTTAAAGGAACGAGCCTAGAGCTAGTTAAGAGCTGGTAAGGTTTTGTGGTGGATGCTGGAGTAAGGACAACTACAATAGCTGTAAAGGGTTACATAGGTTTGAGCAAGTGCCACAACCAAGGGAAGGTTGTGTGGACAGTCCACTAAAGGACTCAACCTCAACCCAGGAAGACAAGGGACATTTGTCTTGTATTTTGGCATTTTTGTATAAGGATTGTAAAGGGCCACTTTCCCTAGTTTGGGAGCCCTTGTATTTCTTGTTAAAGGAATAATAAGATTTCAATTTTGGGCATTAAATTGTGTGTTCTATGTATGATCTAATTGTTGGTATGTTCCATTGTGTTAAAGTTGTTTTAAAGTTAGGCATTTTAGTATGTTTATGTTTTCTATTTTGTGAAATTGTCAAAACAATGACTAGACCTAGGGTGCATGGAATTCTAACATGGTATCAGAGCACCTTTGAAGAATAGTTGGATCAGAGACTGTCAATTATAACATGGTATTAGAACACATTTGAAGAGTAGTTGGATCAAAGATTGCATAGGTGACAACTCTAAGAGGGGGCTAAAGTGATTGGTTGCAGTGGCGACAGTCTTGAAGCACTGTTGCGGATTTGATAGCTAAGTAAGGTTCCAAAGACTCAGAGTGAGTCAATTTTTAGAGGGAGTTCACAGATTTAGAGGGAGTTAGCAACCCCAGAAGAGTGTGCCTTCAAATGCAAGAAAGGAGTCTTCCAAACCGATAAGATGGTGTCATGGTCTGGTTTAAAGGCCATGCAAAAGCAAGGGGCTTCTAGTATCATGGTAACTTCGAAGAAGGGTTCAACTCTGATAGCAGGTTTTGCTTTTGTGACGGAAGAAGAAGCGTATGATGAGTGTTGGAGAGCAACTATGGAAGAGGATTGTGTTCTAGTGCGGGAAACAAAGAGACTTCCAGGGAATGGAAGTACCTCCCTCGCTAAGAGGGAGTGTTGAAATTTGGTAGCATCGGGAGGTACTCTCACTTGCCCTTGGTTCTAGGCTTGTGAGAGAGAAACACTCATAAGATGAGATTTAATGAGTGTGTCAATTAAGACCCATGGTATAGATACATGGTATTTTGATGATCCATGGTATTGCACCCTATGGGAAAATATAAATAAGTGACCAATGGAGAGGCTTAAATGATGCAGGAGCATCGGACCATAATTCAAATTCAATGCTGTGGAAGACGAGACGTGGACAACCATTTGTAAACAGGGGCAAATTCTGTGGAACAGAGCTGGAATGATGGAAGCGATAAGTCTCTAGAAGACTTGATTAATTGTAATTATCTGCCATGTAATCGGACTGAGAGAGTTCAGGACTTAGTTGAGTGAGTTTAGGGAGAAACACTCGTGGATCTTAGATGATCCACTCTTTTGTAATTTCTATATAATGTGAGTCTGTGTTGTATGAGAGAGAGGAGAAAAGCATGATGTAGCTGTAGGGCGAAATTTGTCATTCAGGCCAGTGTGGCCTTAGCCTGTAACTCGAGTTTAGTGTATTAATGAAATTGTGTGTTATTATATATGCGTGTTCTTTCTGTAAATGAATAGACTGTGTGAGCGTGAGTGAGAGGACGAAGTTCCTATGAACTTTGTGTAGAACAAAGCTATGGCAGAGATAGAAGGATGAAGAGACAAAGTACAAGCTCAGGAGAGATCAACGCATTTAAAGATTGAATAAAGCTCAGGAAGGATAGCGGAGGAGTAAAGGATGAGCGAACGGTCAGGATTAGATCGCAGATCTGAAGGGGAAAAGATTGACGGTCAAGATGATTTTGCAAGTTAAACAAAATAACTTGTGATGCGATGCAATGAAGGATGAGCAACAAGGACTGTTAGATCTGGGCGTAGATCAACGGTGGACGGCGAATCACAAATTCGCACTTCGCAAATGTTAGCGGATACCGTTAAGAGTTCACAAGGTATGTTAATTTGTATGCGATGCGATGAAGAGAAGGACACGTGTCAGCATTGCGCATTAGCGCACATCACATGTTTTATGGGTTAACCGTTATTGGTATAGAGCTAAATTTGCGAGCAAGCGATTTGCGATAAGACGGAAAGGTTGCGATGTTGCGACGCGACATCGTCATTGCAACTTTGCATCGACGTTTGTATTGTTTACCTTTTAAGTTATTTGTTATAATTGCCGATATGCGATGTCTTAAAGGTTTCGACTTGTGATGAGTTCTGATTGGTTACCGTGTTGTGGGACCCTAGAACCCCTGTTTCGCGTATATGTATGTTGGTTGGGAGTAATTGCGATTTGTTTAAAGTTCAGATAAAGTAATTGCTGTTGATTGCTAATGTATGTATGTTATAAAACTCTGATATTGTAATCCGCTGCGACAAAGGGAGTTTATGTGGGCCCATAACCCACAGGTCCACGATATTATATGTTAATTGCAGTTTCGTGTTGCATCAAAGTGGTATCAGAGCAGGGAAAGATAGCTAGTGAGAAAGAGTTTGCATACGAAGGAAGAAGGAGGTACAATTCTGTTGAAGATTGGTAAGCGTGTGGTCTTTATATTGTTGTGCAGGCAGCAGAGGAAGGCGAGAAGATTGCAACAGCCTAGAGCCAGGAGTGCTCAAATGGTTCTAGAGAAGAAAGAACCAGAGGGATGCCGAAAGACTGAGCTCAGAGGAGAGAAGCTTGGTGAGGTATCGTGTAGTAGGAAGGACTTGCTATTGCAGAGGTTTTGTTGCAGCTCACGGAAAGATCACAAAGACAATTCCATAGAGGATGTGGGTAGAATTGCTAAGAGATGAAAAGACATATGACCAGGAGGTCATAAGGAATTTTTTGTACCTTGGGAGTCTGATGCAGGAGCATTGGACCATAATTCAAATTCAATGCTGTGGAAGACGAGACGTGGACAACCGTTTGTAAACAGGGGCAAATTCTGTGGAACAAAGCTGAAATGATGGAAGCGATAAATCTCTAGAAGACTTGATTAATTGTAATTATTTGCCATGTAATCGAACCGAGAGAGTTCATGAGTTACTTGAGCGAGTTTAGGGAGAAAAACTCGTGGATCTTAGATTATCAACTCTTTTGTAATTTCTATATAATGTGAGTTTGTGTTGTATGAGAGATAGAGGAGAAAAGCACGATGTAGCCGTAGGGCGAAATCTGTAATTCAGGCCAGTGTGGCCTTAGCCTGTAACTCGAGTTCAGTGTATTAATGAAATTGTGTGTTATTATATATGCGTGTTCTTTCTATAAATGAATACACTGTGTGAGCGTGAGTGAGAGGACGAAGTTCGTATGAAATTCGCGTAGAGCAAAGCTATGGCAAAGACAAAAGGATGAAGAGACGAAGAACAAGCTCAGGAGAGATAAGCACGTTTAAAGATTGAATAAAGCTCAGGAAGGATAGTGGAGGAGTATAGGATGAGCAGACGGCCAGGATTAGATTGCAGATTTGAGGGGGAAAAGATTGACGGTCAAGATGACTTCGCAAGTTAAATAAAATAACTTGCGATGCGATGCAATGAAGGACGAGCAGTGAGGACCGTTAGATTTGGGCGTAGATCAACAGTGGATGACGAGTCTTAAATTCGCACTTCGCAAATGTTAGTGGATACCGTTAAGAGTTCGCAAGGTATGTTAATTTGTATGCGATGTGATGAGGAGGAGGACACGTGTCGACATTGCGCATTAGCGCACATCGCATGTTTTATGGGTTAACCATTATTGGTATAGAGTTAAACTTGCGGGCAAGCGATTTGCAATAAGACAAAAAGGTTTCGATGTTGCGATACGATGTCATCATCGCAACTTCGCATCGGCGTTTATATTGTTTACCTTTTAAGTTATTTGTTATAATTGCCGATATGCGATGTCCTAAAGGTTCCGACTTGTGATGAGTTCTGATTGGTTATCGTGTTGTGGGACCCTAGAACCCGTGTTCCGTGTATATGTATGTTGGTTGGGAGTAATTGCGATTTATTTAAAGTTCAGATAAAGTAATCGCTGTTAATTGCTAACGTATGTATGTTATTAAACTTTGATATTGTAATCCGTTGCGACAAAGGGAGTTTATGTGGGCCCATAACCCACAGGTCCACGGTATTATATGTTAATTGCAGTTTCGTGCTGCATCATTAAAGGTAATCATGGAGAGGAGAATAATGTAGCATTCATCTTGATGGGAAATCGCAAACCTGCATTTAAGGCAACGAGGTTTTCTTTTAGGGCATCTATTTTATGGTGAGAAGGGCCAAAGTTTTTGGATCTCCCAAGGAAAGAAGGATGATTCTAGATTAGGGTAATTTTGGGTTTGTGTTTTCTTGTTGCATGCATGTGAAAAGATCAAGGAAATGCTAGGCTAAAGTACTTCCCTTGCTGCAGGAGATAAGAGCCCAAAGGATATGCTAGATCTTGTATAGGGTAACTGCTGGTTGTTTTGGTGACTGTTGGAAGAAATCACAGACAATGGAAGCCATCTGAACCTCTGTTGAAGGTATGTTTGACAAGCCTTGGGGAAAATAAGGTTGCCAGGATTGCTTTGTTGGAATTGTAACTAGGCTCGGTCTTCATAAACGTCACTGTATCAATATGTATTTCATGTAAAAATAAAAAGAAGAAAAATCATTATTATTATTTTTATTGTCAAAGCATGTTCTTCATGCTTTATAATGGTCAAAAGAAAATTTAAAATGGCGTGTTCTTCATGGCCCTTGCAAAAGAAATAAAATTCAAAATTTGTCAAAGTCATTTGTCACACCAAGTTGCTAAGTCGACCCTCCAAGAAATACAAGTTGACCTGCCCAAAGGATGTGTCTTCTCACATAAGCGAACAATTATATATTGGCACCTATCCTCCACAATTTGACATCAATTCAGACTTCATCTGTGGAAATAAATTCGGGTCTGTGGCATGCAAGTTAGGAGTACAATCTGTGGCAATACTTCTCTATGAAATGTGAGTTTTTTTGTGGCTAAATCTCTGCAATTATATGAGCTCTTTGTGACACTGCACTTCTGTGACATACAAGCTACTAGACTTTTGCGTTAAGCGAGATATCAAAGGCACATTCTACTATGATGATACAAGTTTTAGAAGTACATATTAATGCAAGTTTCAGAGGGATATTCTACTGTAATATTCCAAGCTTCAAAGGTACATGATGATGCAAGATTCAGAGGCAGTTAAGGACAAACATATGGCAGATTGGTTCACTGTCTTATGGACGAAACTTGGCAGAGTTTTGAAGGCTGACTTGGCACTTGGATCACTGGTTAGTTTGACTTGGATTTTTGTTGTTGACGAAGAATATATAAGGAAAGGATTGATGAGTTTTCCCCTTGTGGGTTTTGCCTTGATCTCTGGCCTAATCTCTAGTGTCTCTTATCTCTTGTGCACTATGATCTCTATTTTCTTGTTCCAATATTGGTAATTGCTTGATGAACAACAAATAAAATCTAACAATGAAACAATAATATCTTCACACGTAATTATCATGTTAAGAAATTCTGCAGGGCGAAATTTGTAATTCAGGCCAGTGTGGCCTTAGCCTGTAACTCGAGTTCAGTGTATTAATGAAATTGTGTGTTATTATATATGCGTGTTCTTTCTGTAAATGAATAGACTGTGTGAGCGTGAGTGAGAGGACAAAGTTCCTATGTTGGTTGGGAGTAATTGCGATTTGTTTAAAGTTCAGATAAAGTAATTGCTGTTGATTGCTAATGTATGTATGTTATAAAACTATGATATTGTAATCCGCTGTGACAAAGGGAGTTTATGTGGGCCCATAACCCACAGGTCCACGATATTATATGTTAATTGCAGTTTCGTGTTGCATCAAAGTGGTATCAGAGCAGGGAAAGATAGCTAGTGAGAAAGAGTTTGCATGCGAAGGAAGAAGGAGGTACAATTCTGTTGAAGATTGGTAAGCGTGTGGTCTTTATATTGTTGTGCAGGCAGCAGAGGAAGGCGAGAAGATTGCAACAGCCTAGAGCCAGGAGTGCTCAAATGGTTCCAGAGATGTTAAATTTGGACAACTAGGTCCAAACTCCATGTTATGATGCTCAGATTAAGAGGCTAATATTTTTGTTGGATTCCTCTTTCGGAGAGGTGTAAAATCCATATATAATATGTCTTAATCCGATGAGCAGAACATTTATTTTGAATTTATTATTCATAATAAATTATATGTGCAGGTCGGCCTTAAGGTTTCACACCCCCAGCAGATGTGTCACACCCCCCAATGATGGATATAAATACAGGCAAAGTTGGAGAGCATTTCATCACAACACAACACACATCTTCTTCTTTCATCTGATGTAGTACGAGCTCCTTAGAAGACATTTCCAGCCCACACGT
>CM076583.1:991176996-991201119 GCA_034641835.2 Pinus albicaulis
GTCACCGCGAAATGGCTCTACAAGATCAAACATGGATCTGATGGGAGTGCTGAAAAGTTCAAGGCAAGATTTGTTGCCCGTGGCTTCTCTCAAAAGGAAGGAATAGACTATGATGACATATTTGCACCTGTAGCACGATATACCACCATTCGATCAATCATGGCCAACACTGCGGGAGTGGAGTCTTCATCGGATGGATGTCAAGATGGCTTTTTACTGTTTGTAGGAAGAGGTGTATGTAGAACAACCTCTGGGATTTGAAGTTCAAGATCGAGACACTTATGTCTGCAGGTTGAAGAAAGCCCTCTATGGGTTAAAGCAAGCACCCGGAGCTTGGTACGAGAGGATGGATAGTTACTTGATGAAGCTGGGCTTCACTCGAAGCAATGCTGATCCAAACTTTTACTTCAAGGTTGTGGAAGGGAAGCCTCTCATTCTAGTGCTGTATGTGGACGACCTCTTCCTGACAGGTGATGACCCTCTCATTCATCAATGTAAGAGGGAGCTCGCTGCTGAGTTCGAGATGAAGGACCTAGGACTGATGCACTATTTCCTAGGCCTGGAGGTCTGGCAGAGACCTAGAGAGATTTTCCTTTCTCAAGGAAAATATATTGTGAAGCTTCTGGAAAGATTTGGGATGGTGGACTGTAAGTCCGTGTCGACACCGATGGAACTCAACTTTAAGAATTTGAGTGGCAGCGCTGCTGGGCCTATCTTGGCCAATCCTACTGAGTATCGTCAACTCATAGGAGCTTTGATGTTCTTAGTGAACACCCGACCGGATATATGTTTTGCAGTGAACACTTTGAGTCAACAGATGGCTGAGCCTCATCACTTTCACTGGGTTGGTGCCAAGAATCTTCTGAGATATCTTCGGGGCACGATAAACCATGGGCTGAGATACACTGCCGGGAGTGTGACACTCCGTGGATATACTGATGCCGATTGGGCCGGCAGTGTGGTGGATCGTAAGAGCACATCGGGATGCTGCTTCAATCTTGGTTCTGCTTCGATCTCATGGATGAGCAGGAAGCAGAAGTCGGTGGCTTTGAGCACCGCGGAGGCCGAATACATTGCTGCTAGTATGGCCTGTTGTGAAGCAGTTTGGTTGCGGAAGCTCTTTAGTGAGCTGTTTGGACATGTGCTAGATACCACTGTGACAATTCATGCTTTATAATGGTCAAAAGAAAATTTAAAATGGCGTGTTCTTCATGGCTCTTGCAAAAGAAATAAAATTCAAAATTTGTCAAAGTCATTTGTCACACCAAGTTGCTAAGTCGACCCTCCAAGAAATACAAGTTGACCTGCCCAAAGGATGTGTCTTCTCACATAAGCGAACAATTATATATTGGCACCTATCCTCCACAATTTGACATCAATTCAGACTTCATCTGTGGAAATAAATTCGGGTCTGTGGCATGCGAGTTAGGAGTACAATCTGTGGCAATACTTCTCTATGAAATGTGAGTTTTTTTGTGGCTAAATCTCTGCAATTATATGAGCTCTTTGTGACACTGCACTTCTGTGACATACAAGCTACTAGACTTTTGCGTTAAGCGAGATATCAAAGGCACATTCTACTATGATGATACAAGTTTTAGAAGTACATATTAATGCAAGTTTCAGAGGGATATTCTACTGTAATATTCCAAGCTTCAAGGGTACATGATGATGCAAGATTCAGAGGCAGTTAAGGACAAACATATGGCAGATTGGTTCACTGTCTTATGGACGAAACTTGGCAGAGTTTTGAAGGCTGACGTGGCACTTGGATCACTGGTTAGTTTGACTTGGATTTTTGTTGTTGACGAAGAATATATAAGGAAAGGATTGATGAGTTTTCCCCTTGTGGGTTTTGCCTTGATCTCTGGCCTAATCTCTGGTGTCTCTTATCTCTTGTGCACTATGATCTCTATTTTCTTGTTCCAATATTGGTAATTGCTTGATGAACAACAAATAAAATCTAACAATGAAACAATAATATCTTCACACGTAATTATCATGTTAAGAAATTCTCTATTGCTCTCGAATTTCAACATGGTATCAGAGGTGGGATTGAAGGAAGTTGAAGGGCAATTCAATCCAAGGAAGAACAAGTCTGATACAAGATGATCAAGAACAACCATGTCAGGTCCGAATTATCTCTCTGAAGAAATCTGGGTAATCATCCAAGCTAGATATCTGTGTTGAGATCCAAGCTATCTCTATTTTGTTGCATTTGAAGTTTAGATAAAGAAGATTCTAGTTCGAGTTCTCTGTGGTATAGAAAGTTCTGTGACACCATTTTTGACATCACTAGTCTGAGTTTTGTATCAAATATCTTTGTGAGCTTACATGTGCGAGTTTCTTTCTGTAATATGCGAGCCTCTCTATGACACCAGCAAGCTCTAAGACACAAAAATCCTTTAGATTGATGTGAGATTTGTTACTAGTTATGAAGTACATATATGAGTTTTATCCATGGTTGAATCCGAGCCTGTTGGGAGACGTCCAAGCTTTTTGTAGCATCCGACCTTTCTCTATAATAAATTCGAACTCTCTATGGGAAGGCATCTGAAATCTCTGAGGTAAGCATTATATTTCAACTCTCCATTGTTACTTCTAGATGATGATCTGAGCTCTTTCAAGTCAAGCGTCATCCCTGAAACCAAAGCCTCATGACAAATAATCCAAACTATGAAATTCAAAGTCTTGAGTATATATTGCCTCATCTTTGTGGAGTGTAAATTCGAAGATCCTTGAAATGATATAAAATCTAAGAATCTGAGCTATCCAATGTCATATTTACTTCCGTGGCACAAATCCGTGAAGACTGCACTATACATAATAGAAGAACACAGTAAATATTACACTCACTGTACAATGGTCACCAAGTTTGACAAAAGATATTACAAGGAGCCGACCTGTTGAGAAATCAATGCTTAGTAGACTTAGGGTTTGATTCTTCTTTCTTGATAATTAGTTGTGAATTATGTTGGCTTCTTTTAATTCTTTATTATATCATCTTTCATCAAGTAATTGCCAAGTTATGTGTGTATGAAGATCACGAAACGAGACACAAGATGTAGGCACTCAACCAGGGAAAAACCCCTATCTAGGGGAAAACTTGGTCAAACCTCTTCCTTCAATAGTTTTCACGAGATAATCCAAGACTCTTCAACCTAGAAACAAACTTCCTCTAATCACCAAGTCAACCCTTCCTTCTAGCAGCTTCGATCTAGACCTTCAACCTTGCAACAACAAAACTTCAATCTATGCAGCAACAGTACTTTGATCCCAGTAACTTCGACCCCTGCAGCTTCAACCCCTGCAACTGCAAAATTTCGATACCTGCAACTGCAAAATTTCGATACCTGCAACTACAACACTTTGATCCTGCAACTTCCCAGTAAATTCGTAGGAAAGAGAGAGAGAGATAGCCCAAAAACTTCGATACTACAATTCTCCTTCTTCTCCTTGAACTTCACACTTTTCCTGCATTGCTTCTTTTGTATATCGAACCTGTTGAGTTTATGAGCAAATGGATGGAACTACACTTCTATATATAGCCTTCTTGTGGGTTGAATTACTCCTATGTAGGCCGACTTCATCAGTGAAGGGTCGACTTGGTGTTGAGGTGACAAATTACATATTTAACTCAAAAATAATATTTTTTACATGATACAAAAGCCCAAGAAGGGTCTCATAAAATGTACAATGACTGTAATGACTCAATAGAAATACTAGGAGTCCTCAATGGAGACTTTGACCTATAAAATGATGACCCAAGCATGAAACCCATGCTTTAATAATTCATTGTAATAATCACAATTTTTTTTTTTTTTTTTTTTCACTCTTTTGATAAGTACATTTCAGAAAGATTCAAATACAATTATGAAGACTGAACCTAGTTACATTCTTCTGTGAAAATTTCACACTTGAAATTCTACTGTAGTAATTGATTTAATTCTCCTACTTATTTTCCACAATAAGAAATTTACAAAACCCTTCAGTAAACATCAAAATAAAATCTACTGCAGTTATCACATAATTCATAGAGAAAAGAATAGTGAAATACAAGCACAAGAATCAATCACATCAACACAGTTGTTTTTGGACAATAGTCCCCAGAAAAACTCGATGCAGTAAAACGGGTGCAGCAGATGAGGGTTTATTTATTATTTTTCACCAACAATCTCTTTACAATGAATGATTTGCAGAAACACAGAGAAACATTTGTGAAAACACTTAAGATAATTTTGCTCCAATCACTGGAGAAATTCTGACACCTCAGAGACCCTCCAGTCTCTATTGCGTTACCTATGCGTCCTCTTCTGCGTGAGGACTGCGTCCTCTGCTACGCTGCCCCTTTGTTGCTATGCATCCCTCCTTTGTCTTTGACTGCTGCTGAAACCCTCCTCTTCCTTCACCCCGCAACTCACCCTTTGAAATCAAACTTTGTTTTTGGAGATTCGACTTCCCTCGGGTGATTGAGTATTTGCTCGACTTGTCTCCAAATGACTCTCAAGTCTTCATTTATACTTTTCCTGTTGAGATATCAATGACCATGATCAAATCTCTATTGAACAGCTAAGATTAAAACAAACTTGATCCTTGTCTCTTAGAAGCTTCTCACCCACATTTACATTAATTCACTTTAACTATTTAATTTCCTAAGTTTTAACTTAGGCTCCTAATTATTTGAATAACTTGTACTTCGGGTAGAATTTCTCCAAACGATTTCTTGGTCTTGGAGATCTCATGTGTTCTAGCCCCTCCACAAAATTTCGGATTTAGAGCACATCCGATTATCCAAAAAATCAACACTACCTCTTAGCGAGGAATGTGCTCTAGCAATACTTCTCACCAGAAGCATCACGTTGATCCACGACATCGGTACTCTGTGATGCTGATGCTCGGCCTACTGCCCCTCATCCACTGCGCTGCTGCAATCTGTACTGCTACCCATGACACTAACACTGTCACTGCTGCATCTGTACTGCAACTCCCTCTTAAGTACTATCTTATCCGTTTCTCATATTGAAATGGATTCTCAATCATCCCCAACATTTCCCTGAAGTAAACAAACTTTGTTCTTCCTAGAGCCTTAGTGAGGATGTATGCCACCTGTTCTCCTGTCGGAGTGTACTGTAGTCTGTAACTGTATTGCACCCCGCTGGACACTGTCTCTAATAAAATGACACCTGATGTCAATGTGCTTCGACCGATCATGAAAAACTAGATTCTCAGAGAGCTTGATGCAACTCTGATTATCAAATAAAATGATGGTCGCTTCCATCCTTCTCCTGAATAGATTCACAAGAAGCTTCCTAAGCCATATGGCTTCACACGAAGGTGTGCTGGCTGCCATATATTCCACCTCGGCTTAGCTCAGAGCCACGAACGTTTGTTTCTTACTACTCCAAGAAGTCATTCCTGATCCAATGCTGAAACAATACCTAGTGGTACTTTTCCAATCTACCGAACTTCCAATGCAATCTGCGCCAGTGAACCCAGTCAGTTTGATATCATTGCATTGGATGTACTTTAATCCATGCTCGATTGTCCCTCATATATATCTAAGAACATGCTTGGTTACTGCCCAATGCGCCCTCTTTGGTTCCACCATGAACTGGCTGAGGGTGTTGACTGCATAACAAATATATGGCCTAGTGTTAACCAGATACATCAGGGATCCTGTGAGTTGTCTGTACAAGGTGGGATCAACTTCTTTATTCTCAGATGCATCAATTTTCTTCCAGTTGGTAATCATTGGAGTAGCCATGGGTCTACAGTCTTGCATCCTAAATCTCTTTAGAATTTTTGTAGCATATCTCCCTTGTCCAAGGAAGATTTCACCTGTTTTTTGCCAAACTTCCAACCCTAGAAAATAATGCATTAGTCCCAAATCTTGTGGCTAGGTATTCCTTGCAATCCTTGATGAGCCTAGATGAACTTGTCAGAAATAGGTCATCTACGTATAATACAAAAATTAGAGGCTCATTCTCTGCTGTCAGATAGTAGAGGTTAGGATCGACGTCACACTTAATGAATCCCATCTTTTGCAAGTAACCATCAATTTGACCATACCATGCTCTAGGTGCTTGTTTAAGTCCATACAAGGCTTTCTTTAACCTGCATTCATGAGTTTTCTTCTCATGTATCTCAAAGCCCTTTGGTTTTTCAATGTATACTTCTTCTTCAATCACCCCATTCAAGAAGGCAGTCTTGACGTCCATCTGATGAATCTCCCACCCCATCTGCGCTGCAAGGGATATCACGGATCTGATAGAAGTATACTTGGCTACTGGGGCAAAGGTTTCTTCGTAGTCTATCCTTCCTTTTGAGCATACCCCTTAGCCACGAACCTGGTTTCGTACTTCTCCATGCTGTCATCTGCAACATATTTGATCCTGTAGATCCATCTCGAACCTACAACTGATCTGTGCTGAGGTCTAGGTACCACTTCCTAGACATCATTGGCCATTATGGAACTGTATTCCTCCACCATAGCATCTACCCATACTTGATGCTGAACTGCCTCCTGAAAACTAGAGGGTTCTCCAACGTGAGCCACCAAGGCTTGGTATCTGTCTGGTTGTCTACGCTGCCTTTTCTCGGCTCTAGGAGCTCCAGTGAACTCCTCTACGTCCCTTAGTATCTGTCATAATTCTCATCTTGTTCTTCCACTGGTAGTGGGTGGATCTACTTGCTCCTTCTGCGAATCTTCCTGAGGTGATATTTCTGTATTCTTATGCCTTGGAGAAGCGCTGGTGCTTGTTTCAACTAGTCGAAGTGGCTGGACCAATGGATCGTCCTCTGATTGCTTTTCAGAAGGCATTTATCAGGATTTCCTAAAAGTTATGTCCTCCATGAACTTTACATCCCGTTGTACTACGACCATCCAACTGCCATGAATGTAGATTCTATATGCCTTAACATTCTCACTATATCCCACCAGATATCCTTTTTCTGTGGTCTGATCCAACTTTTTCCTCTTATCTTCGGGTTTATGGCAGTATGCCAAACTCCCAAAGATCCTGAAATGACTCACATCTGACTTTCTGCCAATGAAGACACTCTTCGGTGTAATCTTACCTAGTGCCCTGTGAGGAATCCTGTTCTGAACATACATAGTTGTGTTGCATGCTTCTGCCCATAGAAATTTGGACATATCGTGATAATACAACATTGCCTTCGTTGCTTCAACAATAGTTCTATTTTTCCTCTCTGCAACCCCATTCTGCTCCGAATTATATAGAGTGGTCCATTCTCTTTTGATGCATTCCCTTGCGCAGAACTCAGTGAAGCCTTTATTAATATACTCTCCACCATTGTCTGAACGCAATACTTTTATCCACTTCCCTGTCAAATTCTCAACCAAAGCCTTAAACTCTTTGAATCGATCATAGACTTCATCCTTGGTCTTTAGAAGGTAGATCCAAGTCTTCCCGGAATGGTCATCAATGAAGTAATGAAATATTCTGCACCAGTAAGAGCTCTTGTGGACATTGGTCCACAAATATCTGAGTGTATTAATCCCAAAATACTCTTTGCCCTATTGTTACTTTTGGAATAAGTCGCTTTGACGTACTTGCCTAGTACGCACCCTCTGCAAACATCATCTCATTTGGTGCTTAACTCTAGAACTTTTGTGATGGTTTCTCTGAGAATTCTTAGAGCCCCATGATGTAAGAGCCCCATCCTTTTGTGCCATAGTTCATTCAAATTTATCTCACCACTGCTATGTATCAGTGCCATTGGAGATTCTAGCTGTAACCCATCCTTCTGTGCCATAGTTCATTGAAATCTTTCTCACCACTACTGCCTATCAGTGCCATTGGAGATTCTAGTTGTAACTTATACAGTTTGTTGCTTCTGACTCCAATTTGGGCCTTCTTCTTCCAACTCAAGTGTTTGACATATACTTTTTTTCCAATCCATAGCCCTTGTTTTGTAATTGAGATATAGGGAGCAAGTTCATCCCCAATCCAGGCACATGCAACACGTTGGTGGCCCGAAGTCGATCTTCTGCTTCTGTAACTATAGTACCTCTTCCGACAGGGGTATATTTAGCCTTATTTCCAATGATGATTTTGAAGTTCATTAGTTCTTCTTGGTAGCTCGAGAAATATTCTCGTATTCTCGTCATGTGTGCAGAAGCCCTGCTATCAATATACAAAACCTCGGAGGAAGCAGAGCTTGAAAAGCAAACGATGACTTCTTCCAATCTGGAAGTCAATACATAAATGTAGTGATCCATTGTTTCTTTCGTGCTTTCCTCTTTCCCAGAAGAACTGTCTGAGCCCCTTCGAGTTGTTGCTCTAGCAGCATCAAGACTACGACTCATTGCAAAATCTCCAACCCTGTTGCCCGATCTCTGCTCTGATACCATGTGAAAATTTCACAGTTGAAATTCTACTGCAGTAACTGATTTAATTCTCCTACTTATTTTCCACAATATGTTATTTACAAAACCCTTTAGTAAACATCAAAATAAATTCTATTGCAGTTATCACATAATTTCATAGAGAAAAAGAATAGTGAAATACAAGCACAAGAATCATTCACATCAACACAGTTGTTTTTGGACAATAGTCCCCGGA
Organism: Pinus albicaulis; assembly: GCA_034641835.2. Taxonomy (NCBI): domain Eukaryota; kingdom Viridiplantae; phylum Streptophyta; class Pinopsida; order Pinales; family Pinaceae; genus Pinus; species Pinus albicaulis. Next base: position 991,185,582 of record CM076583.1, read on the forward strand.
AAAATTCAATGCGGGAAAACTGGTGCAGCAAATGAGGTTTTATTTATTATTTTTCAGCAGTAATCTCTTTACAAGGAATGATTTGCAGAAACACGAAGAAACATTTGTGAAAACACCTAAGATAATTTTTCTCCGATCACTGGAGAAATTCTGACACCCCAGAGACCCTCTAGTCTCTACTGCGTCACCTCTGCATCCTCTTCTGCGTGAGGATTGCGTCCTCTGCTACGCTGCCTCTCTACGCTGTCCCTCTGCTGCTCTGTGTCCCTACTTTGTCTTTGACTGTTGCTGAAACCCCCCTCTTCCTTCACCCTGCAACTCACCATCTGAAATCAAACTCTGCTTTTGGAGATTCGACTTCCCTCGGGTTATTGAGTATTTGCCCGACTTGTCTCCAAATGACCTTCAACTCTTCATTTATACTTTTCCTGTTGAGATATCAACGACCATGATCAAATCTCTAATCAACGACTAATATTAAAACAGACTTGATTCTCGTCTCTTAGAAGCTTCTCACCCACATTTACATTAATTCACTTAAAGTATTTTAATTTCCTAAGTTTAACGTCGTTTCTATTAAAAATAATTAATTATTTGAATAACTTGTACTTTGGGTGGAATTTCTCCAAACAATTTCTGGGTCTTGGAGATCTTCTCATGCGTTCTAGCCCCTCCTCAAAATTTCGGAGCTAGAGCACATCCGATGCTACCCAAAAAATCAATATCTGCAACATCTTCAACACGACCCATTATCTTTTTAAAGCAGCCTATACTCAAAGGTAGCATCGAATGTGCTCTAAGTCTAAAATTTTGTGGAGAGGCTTAGACACATGTATTCCAGATAACCCAGAAATCGTTTGGGGAAATTCCACCCAGATTGTATTCTATTAAAATAATTAATTATTTTTAAAAGGGACCCTATGTCTAAACTTAGGAAAATGAAATAATTAAAGGGAATTATTAGAATATGGGTGTGAATGTTCTAGAAAAGGTGGATCAAGTCAAAAAATAATCTTAGCCATTGATTAGAGATCTAATCTGGGCTGTTGAAGTTTCAACAAGAAGACTATAAGAATGGCTTGAAGGGTCATTTGGAAAACACATTTGGCAGAGATCAAAGATCGGGGATCAATTTCTTTAGTGAGCAGTGCTTAGAGAGAAAATTTGATCGTGAGATCTTTTGTAGAGAGGGGCAGTGATTCTAGTTGGAAGGATCCCCGAGCCAGAGAATGCATAGCAGCAGAGACAGAGAGAGCCACAGTAGCAGCATAGAGCCAGTGACGCAGTGCTTACGCAATCACTGCACAAATGCCGAAGGGAAGTCGTTTTCTTGCTAAGGAGACAATGTTGGCCAAGTGCCAGATCCCGTAGAGATTTTCTGGAGGCCTGAAGTCTTCAGTTTTCAGTTAGTAGAGAGACCAGCGCAAAGACAAAAGGGCAACCATCGTTGTGATGCAATCATTGCGCAAAGGTAGCGCAGGGCAGTCCTGTTTTGGTGCTGATCATTGCCGGGTTCCCGTGGAGGAGTGAGGTTTGTCTCATAAGATCTCTTTTGTTAGTTTCTTTGTATGATTTGACAGATGTGTCAATTACCATAGATTTGTACTCAGAAATAGTCACTGCATAATATACAAACCCTCGGTTGCTGCACCGGTTTTCTCGCATTAGGTTTTTCTGGGGACATTGGTCCAAAAATAACTATGTCAAATGTGTGTGTGATCTATTCTTGTTCAGTTTTGTTACCGCACTTGTATTTATTCCACAATTTATTTTTTTAGGTTGCAGTGTGATGTATTCAATGTTTGCTGTAGTAACTACAAATAGTTAAAATTAACAGTTAAGTGAATATCTTTCAGTCGCTGCAATAGGATTCCAAAGGTTAACAAATTTTTCACATGGTATCAGAGCTTGTTTAAATTGAGTGTAGGAGGAACAGATGAAACGATCCATCAGATTCAGTGTTGGTGAAGCTGGGATCAAGGAGCTGCGTAAGCAGCAGATCGATCTCCCAGTTGATTGTGCAGTCCAAGCCAGGAGGGCTAGACCGACAAGGAAAATATCTCTCAGAGTGAGCTGACAGAGAGGTAGGATTGTTCCAGATTGCTATTTTGTCCAAGGCAGAGGGAGTAGCGCAGCAGATCTACGCAGATCAACAACTGGAGGGACGCAGTTGATTGCGCAACAGTGATTGCGGGTGCAGAGCGTCAGGAAAAGTAGCTAAAACACAGTTTTGGGGATTTATGACCTCAGTGAGTTTCTTGCCTAAGAAACTCAAATTTCTCGTGCAGTAGCAGTAGATTTTGTGGCTTGCTCCACAAGGAGTGAGTAAAGCCAGTTGCGCAGAGGGTGAAAGGTAGCAGATCAACATCAGTTGGGTAAGATGGCCACCAGCAAATTGCGTGACCAAGACTGGTTGGAGGGTGCCTCCAACTATGTAATTTGGGAGGCAAGGATTTCCTTCTAGATGGGCATGACCTCAAGCACTTTATAGACAATGCTTAAGCTGATTTGGTGGATGTAGCACCACTAAGGGCCTTCAATAAGAATATGGAAAAAGCCAAGCGATTGATCCTCGACGGAGTGAAGGATCATATTGTTTCACACATCTCAGCCAGAGGGACAACCAAGGAGATGTGGGATGCGTTAGCTATACTGTAGGAGGGAGCTTCCGAGCAGCGGAAGATGTTTCTAGAGGAGAAAATGCGGACCACTAGGATGCAGAAGGGAGAGCCTATTGATTCGTTCCTGTTTAGACTTTAGGAAAATCGAGATCAGTTGGCAGTCATAGGAGCAGTTCCTAAGGCCACAAAGATGGTCAAATTGGCCCTCAACTCAATGTCTGAGGATTACCAAGTCTTTGTCCAGAGCATCCTGGGCAGAGAGAACTTGTTAGACTAGGAGTCAATGTGGGCAGCTCTCCAGCAAGAATAGATGAGGAGAGACTTACTCAAGTGTCAACTTGAGGGTGACAACAACAGCGTTCAAAGATCAAGGAGGAGGAGGAGAATGCGACCCTTGCATCAAAGGGGCAACTAGAGCAATGCAAGAGGAAGAAGGATCTGTCAAAGATCAAATGTTTCCGGTGTGGCGAGATGGGACATTATGCAACACAATGTTCTCTCAAAAAGAAGGACAAGGATGAGAAGCATGATTCTCAAGCTGGAGCAGCGAAGGTAGAGGACGAGGAATTTGCTATGATTGTCCATATACCTCGAGGAGGGAGGTGGGCTGATTTGGAGTTGTAGACCCAGAGATCTACAAGATTGGGCAGGATCCTTGAGGAGTCCACCTCTCTGAAGTTGTTGCGCTGCTACGGGCTTCTGCACTGTGCCTTCCTACACCGCTGCCAACTCTGCTTTGCGTTGTTCAAACTCTAGCGCTGCTAACCACTGCACTGTCACTTCTGCACTCCTTTGCACCAACTGGCACTCGTCCATCCTGCTACTTGTGATTTAGGCTCCCTTAGCAAGGTAATGATCTTCATCACGGAGATGCATCATACTTGTCCAATTTTGGATGTTTTTCAATTGCACAAAGCAACTGGCAGTGGCAGAGTGAGCAACAACACTGATGCAGAATTCATAGGGAGCTGCAGTACAGATGAAGTGTTGACAGTGGCAGTGTCAACAATAGTACACATGCAACGGTTTGTGCAGAGTTGATGGGCAGCAGTGTTAGACATCAACAACGCAGAGGGAGATGCTATAGGGTCAAAGTACTTAGAAGGTGTATTGCTAGAGCACATTCCTCGCTAAGAGTGTTGATTTTGGGGTAGCATCGGATGTGCTCTAAGTCTCAAATTTTGTGGAGAGGTCTAAACACATATATTCCAGATAACTCATAAATCGTTTGAGGAAATTCCACCTGGATTGTATTCTATTAAAATAATTAATTATTTTTAAAAGAGACCCTAAGTCTAAACCTAGGAAAATAAAATAATTAAAGGGAATTAAATTAGGTGTGAAGATTTCTGGGGATGTGGATAATCCAAGAGCGGGTGATCATGCAGCTTTGGGACGTCATAAAAATCCAAATCCGTGTAACTTTTTCAGTTGCAACAAATTTTTTTCTTCCCTTCGACAAAATGGATTACATGGGTATGCTTTCTATCTGGTAATAAACTTAAGAATATAAGAATAGTGTGTGGTCCGACAGTTGGATATGCAGATAAGTCATAATTGAATATTATTAAGTATGATGCATGTACAGAAGGAGTTTTATGAAGGTCTAGATATTATATTTTCTGGGGAGGACAGTTGTGATATAAGCGGGGGTGAATGTTATGTAACAACACACCGACATGTGAAGGTTGTCCATGGTAAAAATAATTATATAATTTTAAGAGCCCTGAATCCTTCAAATTTCATTATAAGAGTAAAACTGTGTCCCCAAGTATCAGAAATGGGAAAGAACAAGAAACGTGTTTCCAGAAACAGGTACGACAATGGTCCACTAGCATTTGAAAACTTTGGGTAAGTCTGCATGTATATGGATGCGGTTTGTTTGTATACCCTTCTATGTCCTTGTTATAGTTCTTTCTCATAAAGTACTTCATTCTCCATATTGGTTTGAATTGGGTTCAACTTCTGCATGCCCTTGGTAAAAGAGTTCTAAATGTGCAAACCTTTAGCAGTCTGTATGTTGTTTTTTTTTTTCCAGGTTTTTTGATAAGATTCTTTTTGTCAGTCTATAGCATTGAAAATTTGGTGTTGTCAGGTTTGGGTGCATAGCTTATCATTCTCAGGTGATGCAGGTATGGACCTGTCTGGATTTCCACAACTCTCGTCTTTTTGGCAACAGTTCTTGGAAATTTTGCGGCCTATTTATCTTTTGAACCAAGTAGCACTGTTACTGAGTGGGTTTATGATATCAACTATGTGAACTGGGCTGCAGCCATATTCTATGCGTATATATGTCTTGTACCGCTTGGATGTTACTTCCTACTTCAGTACTTGGGCGTATCTTTGAGCCTAGTGCAAATATGGTGTCTGTATGGCTATTCTCTGTTCATCTTCATTCCAGCTTCGGTATGCATAAACCTGCTATGTATAATGCTTGCTGTATATTATAGTTTAAGTACTTTTCTTATTATTCATGTTTTAAATAAAGCAAGTACTAACAATTTAATTTGGCAGTTCCTCTTAATAATACCAACAGAGATTTTAAGGTGGATCGTCATTTCTCTTGCGGGCTTGGCATCGGCTTTCTTTGTGGCTCTCAATTTGCAGTCTCATATAATGGCTACATCTGACAAATGGACGATAACAGTTGTAAGCTCATTTATTGTGCAGATATGCTTGGCTCTTCTCATAAAATTCTGTTTTTTCGTATGAATGTTAGGCATTTGGTTCTCTTGTTTTCTTCAACAGCTACATTGAGCTCTGGTGATTATGCTTGGTTCTGGGCGGAAAGCATATTTGTACTTGTACCTGTTGGGAAGTCTTGGATCCAACATTTCGTGTGTCTTCAGGTCTTGTTTGTTTCAATATTTTAGGGAAGCAGAAAATGGAGATTAATTCTTACTGGGAGACAGCAAGGTGTCTTTTTCCATACCACCAGTGATCCTTCCTGTTTATTAGTCCAAGGAGAAAAAAATGAGCCCTTTTTTTTACGACTCCGTTCTTTCAAGTATATGTAAGTTTCAAATACGTGTCAGAGTTACGTTCTGAATTATGTGAGTGAAAGTTCTGCGTCATGTATATATTTTAAAAGGGCCTGAAAGGGGATTGTGACCTAATCTTATTTAGAGGCAGAACCCCTCTTGCTGTTAAACATTTTTAACATTTTTTTCAGATGAAAAAACGCTGGTTGATATAATGTACCAGTGCATTTTCCAAAAAAAATTGCTCCCATAATTCCAAACATTTTGACAATATTAGACCCAGAAATACTCAACATAGTCAGTGATAACAAGTATCAGTACAGTCTCAAACATATTACCCTGGAAGTATACAAAAAGTAACAGTGGAAACCTACATACAGTATACCAGTCTGAATCAAAACATAATAGCAACATTCAGTATCAAACAAAAATCACCATAAACTGTTCATAATTAATGGGTATGCGCTATGGCAACGGAATCAATCCTTCCTCTCTGATCAGATCGAATTCCAGGTGGGTGTAGTGTAATTGTCTTTCCACTGCCGAGAGATCCTTCTTGGACAATGCATCAGCAGTCACATTTGCCTCCCGGAATATATGCTGCTAAATATATTGTGTCACCATACACTATCAGATACCATTTTACTTGTATACCATATTCTCTATTTTTGCCACATACAATTCTTTTATCATTCGGTGCATCTTGGATTCAACTAGACAAGTAGGTCAATGACGAGATTGAAATGGCATTGGTTTGTTTTCTTTTTTTTCTTATTGCTTCCCAGCCCGCTTGGAAATTGAACTATTTATGCATTTCAATTCTAAGAGTTTATTTTTATTTATTTATTTTTCTCCGAGGACGAAAGAAATCAGCCTCTCTTAGCCTCAGGGCGAGAGTGAGTTTGCTGGTACTATGCCAGCCCATAGGTATACTCAAGAATTTATAATTACAATGTTCAAACCAATACAACAATATTCATAGACACAGAATCATTACAATAATACTTATCAACGCATTATATCATGTCATTTTGTGGGGATTTGAACCTAAGCAGGAAAGATAATGGTTGTCATTTTGTGGGGATTTGAACCTAAGCAGGAAAGATAATGGTGATTTTGCCGAACCACCCAAAATAACCCCAATTAACAATTCTGAGCTTACCTGTTTGACTGCATCCTCCTTTTCCATTTACCACCATTTATCAATATTAGTAAGTAATTCAAGCTTTTCACTGAAATACCTTGATGCTTGCTCTTCATTTAGCCATTTTCTCCTCTCTTTGCAATCTATTTCTGAGCACGAGTTCGTCTTCGCTGGGAATTTCAACCAAACGTTTAACTACTAGTACTGTTTGGGAAAAGCCTAAATAAATCGAGTACTGTATTCAGGTGAATAGAATAACAATTGTGTTGTAAGTTTATCCATTAATTTTGCTTTATTACACAGGCACTGTACTTACTACTACACCTAAAAAGCAGCGTAAGGACTCGAGTGACCGTAAAAACCGAGAGACAACTCCGTTAAATAATTTATGTGAGGAGTTCTGCAAGAGCAAGGCTGTTGTCAATAAACTTCTGATTCTTAGAAATACGAAAGTCGAGGAGTTGCTGAATCCATAAGAATATAAACAAGTGCATTGTTAGAAAAAATAACATCATGAAACTTATATAATTTATTCATCCAAAATTTGGCATTGAATATACATAGCAAAGTCAAATATTGTAGAACTTTCGCATTGATGTATAACATTTTTTCATTTTTAATGTGTGAAGCGTTATTTTTAATAATTATAAAAAAATCAATAAATTCGTTAGAATTTTTTGAGTGATTTATGCACTCTGGATTTTGAAATGTTTACCTTAATAATATATTTAAGGATTTTATAAATAGGCCAGTATTAAATTTCATCAAAATACAGTAAATTGTTTTAATTGAGGATTATAGTTATGTTTATGTTTATTTTAGAAAAAAATCATAATTTTAATTTAATTATTAATAATTATTAGTGGATTGTCGGAATTTAATCTCCATGAAATATTCTAGAATATTTTAATAATATTCACAAATTGAAGGTTGAGATTTATATCTAAAGTAGTTTGCATTTTTTTCTTTTTAATTAAATTGATTAATTAATTAAAATAATGTCATATGAACAAGTGTCATATGAAATGAGTTAATGGTTTTTTTGGCATGTGGTATTGATAGGTCATGATATTAGCCCATGATATTGTAGGAAAATTTATTTACAAATTAAGAATCTCCATGATAAAGTGAGGGGTCTCTCTCCCTCTTTTTATATATATATATATATATATATATATATATATATAGCCATGAAATGTGGAACGTGTACGTTATTTTTTGAAATAGAGTGCAAAGTGCATGGGTTAAGTATATTTTAATTTGTATATATAATATATAAATATTATATTTTATAAATTATAATATATATGGATTTGTATTTTTTCAACTTTAAACAAGAAAAACTAAAATATTTATAATTTTAACTTTAAAGATTTAAACATCCACATCATTGAACATTCAAAATTCACACCAAAATTTCAAAATTTCTAGTTTGATATCAAGTGCAAATTGGAGCTTACATATTAATAAGAATCATGATATATTCCCATTGTCATACTACATTCAAAATTTGCCTCAAGGCATCTCCAAACATGAACTAGGAAACTTTAAAATACTAAAATAAAAATAGCTAATAGTGAACAATCTTCCTCAATCCATGTCATCAGCATCTCTTAGATCTTTAGTTAGCATGCTCTCCGGGTAGGAATCACTCTCATCTTGAGGCTCTTGCTCATCCATAGCAACTGGAGGTAGCTCAATAAGGCCATCTGGTTTGATCTACTCATCCACACACAACATCATCTATGTATTGGTCCCATCTCTTGAAAGGACCCTTCTTGTACCGAGGGTCTTATCGAGATATGAGACAAAGTGTGTTATTAATGTACACTAAGTTCTCCACCTTCTTTGAGCCCAACATATTTCTCTTTACTGAATGGATAAAGGCATAAGTACTCCAATTCCTCTCGCAAGATGAAGATTCATCTACTTAGAATATTAAGGGAAGCCTATTAAATTAATTAAAAATTTAAGAATAAAAACTAAAAAGAACCCCAAAGAATTCGATTTTGGGGTTCTAGGTACCCATCATCAGGGTTCGCTGTACCTGTCACGACAAAACCTGGTTCTTCATAGAAGAATCCAATTCTTATGGGTTTTTCTTATAAGCACTCGTACTCGAATCCAGTACTTGGTGATGAGAACCCAGGATGGGTTCAAGAACTCCAGCCTTGGGTTTGCGAACATGTGCGACACACACACATAGATATATATTAAATGTATATATGTTTAATTTATATATTAATTCTTTTTATAATAATAATAATAACAATACTTATTATTGTTATGTAAAATAAAGTTATATTTTAATTATTTTTTCATTAAATCTTAACAATTTGAGATGTATCATGAAGTAAGCATTTTGATGCTCATTATATATTAATGTCTATAAACATTTACCAGCCATTTAATTTATATGGTTGCTTTAGTATATGTATAATTTAAAATAATATTTATTCAATATAATAATGTTATAGAATTTTTACAAATAATATTTGACATATAATAAATGTTATGTGCAATTTTTTTCTTATCATGATGGTTGTGCAAAGAGTAGTTATTTAATGATAAGAAGTGGCAAAAGGTTCATGATTGAGAAAACTTTATATATTGTTAATATGCCTTATGGACATGAGTTTCATTATTTAATTTCAATTTCTATTTGTATGAAAATTACTAAGAAAACAAATGATTGAAGCCATACTCAATTTGCTAATTTATCTAGCTAGGTTCCTTTTTCATTGTGATATTCCTCACCTTAGTGAAACTTCAAAAGAAAAACATTGATCATTAAGTGTAAGTTTCAAATTTGATGGAATAAATACCCCTCAAAGAAGTTTTTGTAATGAATATAAAATACATTAATAAACATTACATAATAATAATAATTATAAACTTAATGATACAACTTTAATAATAATAATAATAATAATAAAACTTAATAATACAGTTTTTTAATAATAATAATAATAATAATAATAACACTTAATAATACAACATTCACTTTTGTGACTAGTTGATACATATATGATCACAAAGTTCATTATATCAATTATCTTATTCATTCATTATCGACTATATTAATATTTATGTTATGTATATATTCTTTTATGTCAGATATTCTATAAATAGATTATTATTCATTACATCGGCATTAAAGATTCACTTCTGTTGATTGTGCTAATTGGTTACCAAATTTTTTTTTTTTTTTTTTGGCATCTAAGTCTTTGTATGCAAATTGACCTACGACCATTTAAAAGTTTAGGTCCATTCGAGGGAAAAAAGTTGTGTTGCAAATTTGAAGAAAATAATAAATTAGAAGAAAAACAAGATAATTATCAGGGAGAAGTAAATGACCAAATAGTAGGGGAGGTTGAGATTTTGTGAAGTGGGATTCCAAGTCACTATTACGCTGAATTAAAGTCCACTTAGAGAGAGCACACTTTGTTGTGCTATAAAACATATATACACTTAAAACTAAATTTAAGGGTGTAACAATGAAATCTATAGTCACAAACCTAATGGGGTGTTCCTCAATTCTCACAGAGTCATTTATCTAAGTTATGAATCATTGATTGTGTAAACATTGATGATATTATTATCATATGAATATATATCCTTTAGATTTTCGCTACCATCATCATGGGATGATAAGTAATCTTAATGTCATGTAAGAACTTTGAATGAAATATCTACTTGAACAACACTAAGTTCGGGGGTGTAACAAGCATGCAATGATCACCCATCATTGTCATACAAGGTGGCTTAAATTTGGTCAATTACTAAACTATTTGGAAATCAAAAGTGTTAAAAAAATGAGAGTGAAATAAATCAATAATGAAACAAACAATTAATAACACATGCATACCATAGTTTACTCCAAAAATCCTTGCAGGAAAACCAATTGCGAATGATAGATCTACTATTCCTCATGGCTTACAAGAAGCCACGCCTTCACTTAAAGGAAACCAAGTCAACCAACATCTTGGCCTGGCCAGGTGATGCTCAACTTAGGCACATTATAATGGAGAATTCCCAAGTCTTCTAATCCATGGGATCTAATACCACAGGCCACCAAAACCATGTGCTCGAAACTACCATTGTGGACTTAACAACTTTGACTCTTTCACCAAGTCAAGTTTACCCCAACATCCCCCCTTTAAACTTGAATGGGAAATATACATGTTGTCCTTACTTACCACCTAAGCCTACTCCAAGGCTTTACTGGTAGGGGTACATATGCCTAGTGATGTTTTACAACCGTATGCCCATATACATGTAATTTACATATTTCATTGCTAAAGTAAATTTTATTTATTTATTTTATTGTTGTTTGACATTTATGTTGCCATTCTGTCATGTCTAAAAAGCTGGTCACAGGTGCTCTCTTCACCAGATCTCATTTCTATGGCTACATCTTAGCCTCTTGAACCTCTATTTCCTCTTAGGTTATGCAGGTCAAATTCTAATCATGCTTCTATATGTTAGTTTCAACCTCAACATACAATGTATTGGCATTTGCAACCATCATCTCCCTTTACAGACATGATACCTTGCCTTTGATACCACTTATTAGTAGAGAGAAGTAATCCAATAATAACACAAACAATTAACAAATCATGAACTTATGCTAGTTTTGAAACCCTTGCAGGTAAATCGACTACAAATAATAGATCTACTATTCCTCATGGCTTAAAAATATCCAAACCTTGACTTAAAAGTAGCCAACTCAACTAAATCCTTGCTCGGCTAAGCAGGTCGTCTTCTCAACTCATATAGATTACAATGGAGAGTACCCAATCCTTATATGGCTTCATCACATGTAATCCTTAGGCTCTAATACCATTGGTCACCAAAATCATGTGCTCAAAACTACTACTGTGGACCTTTAGACTCTTTCACTGACTCATGTTTATTGCAACATTTCCCCTTTATACTTGATTGGTAAAATCCACATGCTCATCGCCCATGAACTAGGTCTACTTGAGATGAGGGTACACATGCTTAACTAGGTTTTATAATTGTATGCTCATATATATGTAATTTACAATTTTCATCTCCAAAGTAAATTTAATTTATTTATTGTTTGTTATTATTGTCTAGCACTTATGCCATCATTCTCTCATGTGTGCGCAATTACTCACACCAGGTGATTTCATCACTAGATCTCGCTTTTGTGGTTGCATCAACCTGATGGATGTCTATTTCCTCTCAGTAAATATTCACGTATGTGGGTTAAATCCTAATCAAGATTTTCTATGTTAGCTTCCACCTCAACATATAGTGTGTCGACATTTGTAACCATCTCCTTCTTATATAAGCCACAACCCCTTTCCTTCGATACCACTTGTTAGTGAAAATGAGAGAGAAAAACCAATAATAACACATAAAACAATTAATAGGACATGAACACCATGTTTTACCGCGGAAACTCTTGCAGGAAAACCCATTTTGAATAATACATCTAATATATCTCGTGGTTTAAAAGTAGCCAAGCCAATCAAAAACTTGGCTCGGCCAAGTGAGCTTTTTGCTCAACTCAGACACGTTACAGTGGAGAATCTCCAAGCTTTTTAAAAGTTTCAACACATGTAATCCATGGACTCTAATACTAATCCACATTTAAGCAGGAATGATACAAATTCAAACAGAAACATAGAGCTACAACGAAAATTGAACTTCAATTCATTAATAACAAATATTGAAAACAATTTACATACATAGTGGAAACACAAAATCCGACGTAACATGATTTAATGGAGTAGGTACTTTTTTAGCCATTTCCAGCCGCAATCTCTTGCCAATATAACCTGTTTCCTTAAAATATATTACAATGTTATAGGTGGTAGAAAAATGTTATGTGCTTAATTATATCCTCATGGGATGTTATATAATGTATTTGAAAATGGGTTGTAAGTAAACATTGCACACTTAAAGAAATGACCAACTACAGTGCATAAAACAACTTATTGTTCTTCATTATATGGGAGTTGTTTGGAAAAAATCCACAATTCATTGCCTTCATTTCTAGAGAGGTACCATACACACATACATATTCTAATGAATTCGTGTGTCAACTGTTGTGTTGAGACATGATGTCGATGTAACATTGGATGGATAATGACATCAATAGGAAGGGGCTGCTTCCTTTGGTCAACCAATTTTTATTTTGTACGACCGCTTATCTGTCAATTTGAGTTGATGCATCTTAGGCATGGGATTACATTTTTTATCTTATCAAAGGGACATGACCAAAAAGCTGCAAGTTCTCTTGCTAATATGTACCATGTGCATTAAAGGGCACCTATGTGGAGGAGGAAAATCAATATTTTATTAAGAGCCTCCATTTTTCCAGGGCTTGAGCAATGTGTAAGGGGGGTCAAGGGCATTGTAGAAATTTGAATAACTGATATATTATTCACCGAGATTCTCCTGATCACACACTATTTTAACTTCATGCACAATACAAAATCTCTTCTACCATTGATCATTAATTGGGGAAATAAAAACAATTGCATGCGCACATTAAAACCATAAACAATCACACATATGAACACAATATTTCATGGGAAAGCTTAAAGCTGAAAACCCCCAACTATCTGTATATTATATGTCATAGAGATCATGTAACAATCATTGTACAAAGCTCCTCACAAGCTCTCAGCACAACCTCAAATTGCTACACACTAATCAAGCTAGATCTAGCAAAACACATGCTCCAATCTCTGCCACCTGATAGCCAACCTCTATTGCATAATCAATGTTGTAGGATGGCTCAATAAATAACTTGAACTGCCTGGCTTGCACTGTGCAATCCTCATGGGCTTCTCCAATCACTGGTTGTTGCAAATATGCAACAGTATAGTCACAACTGATAGTTAACTTTGCTCTTTCACCTATCTATCAACTTGCTTTGGTCTCCCTTTGGCTTGTCCATGCACTAAAGTTAACTGATGTATTCTTCATTTGATTAATGAGATATTATTTAGTAAATTACTTAACTAATTAATTCACACCACTCTCACTAGTGTATCAATGAGTTAGACTAGATACAACTAGCTCAACTGAGTCTAACTGAGTTAAACTAAATACAACTCCACCAACTACTTCTATAACTCCACCAAACTCTGTCACATGAGTTCTAACTGAAGTCCTCATGCATTAGCTCCAGTAAACCCTCGGGAATAGCGTAATTCCTTCTGTCGGCCTCTGTGCCACATGCGACGCATAATTGAAGCTCCCACGACGAATAAGATAATGTTTTTAGTCCAAATATTATTAAGAGCTAATAATATTCAACATATATATTTTTAAGTAGCAATCTAAAAATAGATTAATATATGCAAAATAGAAGTCCATCTATTTTTTTCCGACTTGACCAACCATCCACAAATAGCATCCTGCAACTCATAGAACATGATCCATATGTCTAAAAATAGACATAGTCTAAAAATAGACTTTGCGGAAAAATAGCCTGCAGGCCCACTTAGTAAAGGCGACTTCTTTCCACTAAGCTCATCATCTTGTTGCAATCTCAACAAATATGTGGAGGAGGAAAATCAATATTTTATTAAGAGCCTCTATTTTTCCAGGGCTTGAGCAATGTGTAAGGGGGTTGATGCATGGATATAGAGTCACCTTCGAAGACACTAGTTGATGGGGCCATCATGCACACCATGTGATATGGAAAGGGGGCCATCAATCCATTAGATGGACTTATTAAAGGGGATCATATGCCACAATTAACATTAAGTCAGCCCCGCCTACGAGCATGAATCGTGCTTTAAATTTATATTACATAAACGAAAGGGGTTTGTGAGTTGCGTACCATTTGAATAGAATCCGACGTATCATGATTTAATGGAGTGGATTCTTTTTTATCCATTTCTATTCGCCTTCACTTGGAAATATAACTCGTTTCCTTAAAATATATTACAATGTTACATGCGGTAGAAAAATTTTATGTGCTTAATTATATCCTCATGGGAAGTTATATAATGTATTTGAAAGTCAACATTGCACATTTAAAGCAACTCTCAACTATCGTCCATAAAACTTATTTTTCTACATTGTATGGGAGCCTTTTGGAAAAAATCCCCAATTCATTGACTTCCTAGCTAGAGATACCATATATATATATATATTCTAATGAAGTTGTGTGCCAACTATTGTGTTGAGACATGAGGTCGATGTAACATTGGATGGATAATGACATCAATAGGAATGGGCCACTTCCTTTGTTCAACCAATCTTTATTTTGTACGACACCTATCTGTCAATTTGAGTTGATGCATCTTCGCTACGAAATTACATTTTTTAACTTATCAAAGGGACACGAACATAATGCTACCGGTTCTCTTCTTTCCATAATCCCTAGAGCTAACCGTGCTCACTCATGGCGCTGTGGGATATAGTTACTAGTTAGCTAATTCCCTAGCCCACGAATTATAACAGTAAAGGGGGGCATAGAGCATGGTGGAGTCTGAACTACTCTTCATCCATGAATTAATCAAGTTAAGGTTAACTTCATCTACTATTATGATATAGCTGGATATTGTTTTATTTCGGATGTTGTTTGCAGGTGTCAGATTCCATTTTGGGATCAATGGACCACATTGAGGAGTTACAAAATATTTGGCACTTTCTAGAATAGAGGAAATCCGTTTTTTATAAAAGGTTAAACTAGAAACTATATTAAAGGAGCAACTCGCTCACTTTTTGGCATGGTTGGTGTTACACAGCAATTTGTCACCGTCCCTACAATCTCCATCCCGCACATTGGAGGGCTCATT